>JARHVA010002505.1:1890000-2470000 GCA_037957365.1 Torreya grandis | reverse complement strand
CATAGTGCATAATAAAGTATACTAAATAATGAGAAATATTATGGTAATGCCAATCATGACCAATTAATACCAAATGTCAACAATTACCACAATACAAACAAAACATTCACTCGTCACTAGGCCAACACATTATGAAACAACACATGTGGGAATGGTGGAAGTGTAAGTGTGTTTTCTCTCTCACCATCTTACCACTATATACATGTATGTCGCCATTGTAATGGTTCATTAAACTCTTCCATTCTTAGGTCAAGCTCATTACTAGTTTACCTGAAATCATTAAAACTAATATAAAAATAGAAATTGATTCAATATGATCAAATTATAAGTGTAGATCAAAATAGTAAGGAAGATAATAAAAAAATGGGGACTTAATCCAATGTTTCTATAAGCACATTATTAAAGGTCGCCTAAATTGGTATATAAAAATTTAGAGGGTCATTTAAAGTGAATTTTGTGTTTTTTCCTAAAATTAGAAACTTTTGATCAAAAAAGATTTATATGAGTATTTAATGATCCTAAATGGAATGTTAGACCTACCATATATGATAATTAATTGTATTTAAAATTTGGATCATTTATTGAGTGTAAATGATCCATACTTGCACTCATTCCATGTAAAAAAGGGTATGTGCATTGTAAGAAGAGTAAAAGATACATAAGTCTTTTTGGGAGAGGCAAACGAATGGGAAGGGATGTGTGTCATATTCAAATTTTCCAAGGATTGATGGATATCCCTATAATTAAATATGAATCGAACCTTGTTCTTACTTTTTTCCATTTTAAAAATGGAATTGGAAGTTAATCTTGAAAGGATTTAAGAAAACCTTAGGAGTTAAATGTTGATTGGATGCTACATCTAAAGGAAGGGAATTTATTTATCAATGGAAGAGTTGATGTAGGACTTCCATGTATACCTTCTTATTATGAATTTATTTAAAATATATATATTGTTACCCTCATTGAAATATTTCAAACCTCTTATGGATTAACAATGCCTTTAATTTAGACCCCCTTGAGGGATCCCACCAACCTCGTAAATGTTCCCCCTAGAATAGTTTATCCCAGTTACCCCTTGATGACCTACCCCTTAGGTTGTTGTTTATCCCTAATCCAAAGCACATTAAAATTTGTTCTCCCACACATTTATCTTGGAATGGTAAGGCCATAATGTCAAAGGATTTTGAAAATAATAAGCTATTGCTAGAAAATTTCAACTCGAGGGTTTAACAAACAAGATTTGGTCTGGTAAAGTTTATAAGACTAGAACAAACTCCATCAAGTGGTTGGGGCCACTATTTAATATTGTTTCCACTTGATTAAACCCCCATAAAACCCTATCACGAAATCCCCCATGGTCCAAAAATCTCCCCCCTCTAGGATCCCCTAGGGGGTCCCCCCTAAATAGACTCCTCTATAGGTGAAAGGCAGGAAGTGGCCCAGAATGATCTTCCTTGGGGAGGTACCAGAAGGCCCCAAGAACTATACTCATGCCAAGGTTACAAATGAAAAACCAACCATCCAATAAAAGGATACTACTACTATTGAGATACTTAGGAGGGACTTTATCCCTAGAATAGTGTTTGTTTTTGTTTCTTTCTTTCATTTCTAAGTACTTATTTTGTTACTTTTGTCTTCTCAAACTTGGTTTGCCTATTTAAATTAATGTAATTAACTCTCATGGTTTCAAGTCCCTATAAAACCTAGTTATTTACCTTATCAAATAAAAAACAAGGCCTTTAATTTACAATCTTATAACTTATTGTATATGTTTTGGGCCTAAGGTCACTTATTTTTGTATACCATCTTAAGGGTGTTTTGGAATGTTTTTCTCCCACTCTAGTTTTTTGTTCTAAATATCATTTTGAGTTTTAAAATGAAAAATTAATATTGTTAACATGGGCTTGAGTTATTCTGGTAAGAAGGGCAAGAGTGGGTGATTTTACCCAACCATCCTCCTCTCATTCTTTAAAAGTTACTAGTGAAATATTATCCAAGAGGGTTATACATACATACATATCTATACATATATATATCCTTACTAAAATTTATTAGAGTATGCCCACTTTGAATTCTTATTTCTTTTGTTGATATGTATGTGTTTGGGCACAAACTTAGGAGGTGTTTCCTAGTTAATAGGATGAGGTAATAAACTAGATGCAATACATAACATACCTTTTCCTTCAAAATGAAACAAATTCTTCTTCATATCTTTTAAAAATGAAATGTTATTCCAAATGAACAATTTCATGAGTCTAGGTTAGTTTCTTGATGATGGTAATATGATTGTAGGATATCCCATACTTGCATTAGCCTTGTAGATGTATATGTCAAGCTACCATATTATTTGGACCTTGAATGTGTTTTAAACAAATTTTGGTATTTTATTTGGGGTCATTTGGATACATTTTAACACTAGTAAAATCATTTGGTATCCTTATATTTATTTTAGTATGTAAAGAACTGAATGAAAGTTTTAATAAGCATTTGATTCAAGTGTGAAGATTTTATCTCTCTTACATCCTCTTGAAGGAAAATTTAATTATTTATGAAATAAAATTAAAGGATTAATTTATTAAAATGAAATAATTTATATGATCTTAACAGCTCAATAGACATGTCCTATTATGTGGAATAAAATTCTAGTTGGTTGTTTGCTTTAAAATTTCATGAAATCCCTTGAAAATATTCAATCCTTAAATATGTTATTTGGGTTTTATAAAATTTATGCATGTAAAACACTACCTAAACACCATAAAAAAAATATATTATAAATATATAATATACAATGAATCCACATAAATTCTTAAAATAATTTTAACATATATGAAACAAAAGATATGAATTTTTAAAGTGGAACTTGAAATTATATCCTATCATTAAGTAAAATATCCCCTTTTCAAGGAATGAAGTCACACATTTTAAAAATCAAAACTATACCCAAAAAAAAAATTAGAATGATTGTTTTTATTTTATAAGATTGAAATTTTTTGCTCAATAATTATTGGGTATGTCTACGGTTTATTTTGAATTTTTTAAATGTAATTGTATGTAGGGAGAATTTGATTTATACTGACATTTCCTCTAGGATAGTAATCATTATATATGTAAATCCAAAAATGATATATAGTATGGTATACCATATGACCATGAGATGATCTATTATGTAAAAATAAATGTTGGTGGCTTGTTATCCATCGGCACTGTGTCATGTGATCATGGTTTAGAATACTACTAGTAGATTAGAATGGGGTTGAGGAGTTTGAAGGACCATTAGGGGTATATAAGTGGAGGAGGAAGTGTTAGGGTGGAATGAATTCCATGGTTTAATTTATTAATATTCCAAGCAAACGTAGATAAGGCGGAGGGTTTAGATTCATTTAATCCTAAAGTTGTAAAGCATGCCCTATGGGGATGACCTTACTTAGTGATATTCAAAGGGGCTAAGGGATCACATGAATTCAAAACAAATCCACTACTAGTGGCTATTAATGGTAAATAAATTTAAATACTAACTCAATATTGTTAAAAAAATAGTAAGATAAGGATATAGGGTGACAAGGTCACATGATTGTGTTATCCAATGGTGTTTGTCATTAGGTTGTGCTTAAGTAGAGTGGTGGTATTGGGTGACATTTATTTTTTAACACAGGCCAATTAGATTTTAAATATATGGTTATAGGTTTTATATATATTTTATGGAATTTAATTTTTGGATAGTGCTTATAAATTCCATTAAGGTCTAGATCCCTTATGAAATTGGTTAGAACTTTAGGGTTATCTAGGTGACCCAGGAATGGGGTGACCCAAAGGGATCTCCCTAGATTGATTTATCTTCCAAATTTAATATTTTTTAACATTCAAACCATAATTTAAAATAATTAAGGGGTTTATCCTAATTTTTTATTTCTTTCACACTTAAGTGAAAATATAATCTCAAAAATGAAAACTAAAACTTTCTTACCTTTCCAAGATTCTAGCTCAGAGCAATCATAAATGGTAGTCAAAAGTTTAAATAAATCAAATAATTTTTTTTTCAATATGGATTCGGAAGAAAGAGGTAATTCTCAAGGGTACATACTAATTCAAAAAATATTTTTATGGTTATAAAAATCAATCCAAGTCCACTTTCAGAGTCAAGGACCTAGAGGTAGACATTAATGAATATTGGGTAATCTTGCACCTAAAAAATTTAGTTTTCCATGTGGGAGCATATAATTTCATTAATAAATATGGTGAGTTCTATTAGTATCATAATTCACCCAAAATTATTTTATCCATTGATGAATCTTTATTTTTTAGACCTTCTTGGTATACATGTTTCTATATATGGCCTCACCAATGGTGGTTTGATAAGGTCCTGAGGTATGAATGAGAAGGACTATAAGTTTTCCATTACCTCTAAAAACTTTATATTTCACTATATATTATTCCTATATTTGGTTTAATGATAGATCTTTTATAGGCATTGATAAAGATATTTATTGCTTTAGTGATTTGGGATGATCTGACAATTAAGAAAATCTAGATCTAATGATGGAGATTGAGTGATCCATCCTCTAAAGGATAGACTAGGATATTTTAGAATACTTATTAGGTAAATGATAATTTTTTGAATTTATGGTTATAAATTTTTAAAAATTAACTCATCTTGGAATTAGAATTCCATTTGCAACTTAAGAGATGTATTTGACTATTTTGATAGGCTAGAATCACTCGAGGTCCCATTTTAACCTTTTTGAGTGAAAGAGTGAGTAATTTTAACTTTGAAAATTTAATATACTTTCCTATATTAATTTTTATACATAACCAATACTACAAGAACCATGGGGATAACCATGCCATAAAGGCCATATAGGCCATCTATGTTGAAATGGGCCAATTAGTGCAAGAAAGGTTTTCATGGGCATTGTGGTATTCATACAACTACCCATTAATTGATAAACATGATTTATGTTATGTTTGGTGTGATTTATCTGATGGTTTGATAATGGTAGGTCACCTTGTGTGTGTAAAATACATGTAAAAAAAAATGACTTATATTTGTGTGGATTACTTCACGCAAAATTATGATAAGATATACACAAAGACAAAAAATAGCATTCATAAGCTACAATAATATCATAGAATTTTATAAATATTTGTGTGGGAAGGGGGATGATTTATGGTAGAATGATATGTTTTACCTACATAGGAACTCAACCATTAAATTTAAGGTTTTTGTGAATCTCAATGTTTCTCAATTAGATGGGCACTCCATATTATTGAAGACTCATCATAGAATCAAGTATGATTTATTTTGGGAGGGGATTAAAAGGGAAATATATATATATATATATATATATATATATATATATATATATATATATATGGTAAAATTCACGTTTTGTAAGAATAAGGGTGAGACAACTAAGATCCTAGGTATTCTAAAACCTCTATCAATTCTTAGTCAAGTGAGAGGAGGTTTCCATGGATTTTAGCACAATATTTCCCAATTTTAAGGGGAAATTTTCATCATGGTGTTCATGGATAGACTCACAAAAATTCCCATTTTTTTGCCTTGTCACATATATTTGTATAAAGTAAAGTAATAATAGATTTTATGGATATATCTCATAAGTTACACAAACCCCAAAAAATAATAATAAGTGATTATGATTTTATATTTAATTATTATTGTTGGATTGAGTTATTCTTATGTATGGGTATTTACTTGGACTTTAACTCATCAAATAATCCCGAATATAATGGGACAACTAAGGTGATCAACAAGTGCTTAAAGGGTTACCTCTATTTTTTTACTTTAGATAAACATGAAGATGGATTCAATGGCTACCACTTTAAAAATGGTGGTATAACACTTTTTCCCATATCTCATCCAAAATGTCCCCATTTTTAAAACTATATGGGTACCATCCACCTGCCATCACCTCATCTTTGAGGGTCTATCTTAAGGTCTGAGTAGTTGAAAAACACATTCAAAACTAGTACGAGGAAATCTTCAGTCTCATTTAGAATTTGTAAATGGTCAAAAATCACATGAAACAATAAGTTTAATAGTACCATAATGAATTACATTTTGAATTTAAATATTGGTGTTTTTCAAAATTATATCCATATGAAAAAATTTCCTTGACAAAATAGAATAAGGATAAAAATATTTCACCTAAGTATTATGACCCATATCATGTCTTACAAAATATTAGTAGTGTAGCATAAAAATTATAGTTACTCAAGTTAGTAAAAAATATGTATGGTATTCCACATTTCCTAATTGAATAAGGTAATTGAAAAAATAGTTCAAACAAAAAAATTACCACAACTTGATGAGGAGGGAATAATTTTTTTGTAATGTAGATATATAATTTAGACACACACTAAGAGGTTGAGGATGAGGACCATTACAAAGTATCTAATTAGGTGGAATAGTATATATAGTGAATATGTATAATGGGAGGATGAAAATTCATAAAAAATCATCCCATGATCATTAATTTTGATGATAATGTCACTTTGAATGGGAGGAGAATATTATTCCCTTAGCCTATATCATAGACTGAATAATATATGGCTAAATTTGGGATAGTGTAACCTTTAATTAATTAATATGATCATTTATATAGCTTCATATTTATAATAGGGTTATCCTATGGAGTCTATATATAATAATTTAGGTATATATAATAGGGAGTGGCTAGTATTTGATCATCATATTGTAATTTTATTGAGTTTTTTTGCTTCAAAATGGCTTAGTTATAAAATTGATTATTCTAATCTTATTTCAATCATATTTTTATCTATTTTTGTGTTTATATCTCAATGATATAGTAATTTCATTACAATAAATAAAGGTATGATTGTGTCCAAGACATAATTATAATACCATTAATTTTTATCCAAAGATAGAAAAGATAAATTAAATAACATAGACGACCTGTAGGCACAAAGAAAACACATAGTAGTGATAGAAAATAGAAGAAAAAATAATAAAATGGGACCATGTATAGAATAATGAAATTTATAAAACAAATTTAAAAGTGCTTATAAGACCCTAATTTAAACCAATGATCTGTATGCACAAATCGAAACTAAAAACATTGTAATAATCAACTGTATGCTAAATTTATGTGATGTACACTACACCTTAATGAAATGACAAATATGCATATATTTATATATTATTTAAATAAAGTAATAAAAAATAGATAAAATAATCTTACACCATCTCTATTCATCTCATTTTTCTCCATTTACATCTAGGATAAAGAATATATAGCAAGAGTCTAAGAATATCACTATAATGAATTTCATGTATTGAAATTTAAACATATAAATATTATAATTTTATTTTGTTAACATTTATAAAATAAACCTAAATAATTTTTTTCATAGGTAACTAATCAATGGTAAATTATCAAATCATTGAAGGGAATTATACTAGTAAAATCCTCTAGTGACATACATATCCTTTATTTATGAATAATTTTTTAATCTCTATATAAAATAATCAAAACCTAATTAAATAATGGCAAGAGTTAAAACCTTTCAAAGATGATGTCAATAAATCCATAATTACATATTTCCTCATGGTGAAAACATGATATTCCCATCTTAAAAAATAGAATAAAATAACATATGAACAAACTCATAAGCATAAGCTTTTTTTTAATAAAAATAAGTCAAGATGATAGGGATAGGTAATGCCTAGTTGTCTATTAAAAAAATCTATATTTAGATGAATTTAGTCTTAAAATAGAACACTCATGTATTATTATCAATGTAAATAAAAACTATATTAAATATATATTTTATAAAATGAGGATGAGGTTGATCACCCAAACACTTATCTCAGTTTCCAAGACATATGAGATTTAATGCTTATCAAAATTATTTATAATTTTTTGTGCACCTTTTTTTCAGTGAAATAATTTCAACCATCCAAAATTAGGGTATAAATTCCCATAAAATAATGAACTTAAAATTCATAAATTTTATTTATAACTTCATTGTCAATCATTATTAGCATTATTATCAATTTTACCACCTATATTATTATGAGCTATTACTTTTATTCCACATTTTGAAAGCTCAAAATTCAACACCTTTTAATCTTACATGATTCCATATGAATTACAGTGGAGTTTAATATAAAAATTGATAAAAAAAATTCTATAATTAATAGTAAATAATAGAACTAATCCATTTCATGAATCAACTGAAAGAGATTCAAATAATATGAGGAATTCCATCCCCCTCTTTATAATAACATCACCCTCCATGCTACAACAAAGAGGCATGGTTCTAACCACCATGTATATTTTACTAATTCTAATAGTATATAATTAAACATCATTTTAAAAAAATGAAAGATAATAAATATTATAAACTATCTTAATAATCTATAAATGTAAGATGATATTATTCAACATCATTTCTTAAGAGATAGGGTCGAAAGGGAAAAATGTAAAAGGAATATTCCAAATTATATAGGTGTTAAGATTTAAAATACAATATGATTATCTACTAAGTAAATACACTAATCCTACATCCATTTAAAAATCATGCATGCTTTTGCATGTGCGCAAACACACACATAAGTGACACAAAATTTATATAATAATAAATAAGGAATTAATATTATGGAAATATTATTTTATATTAAACTATTTGAGTATGAAGATAATGTCAAATTCATTCATGTGCTCAAATAAATATAAGAATATAATAAAATTTAAAACAAAAACTTTGATCAACAATTTGAGATAATACAAAGGTGTTTATTTAGCCATATCATATCAATCTCATAGTCACAAAATTTATCGATACTAATATCAGTCCTTTAAAAAATATAATTGTGCCATCTGTAGGTGAGGTGGTTTCCATGCCATAGAGGGGATTAAGACATTTTTGTAAACTAGATTGGTTATATTTCGTGATATTATGTGGTCTCATTCATTAATGGATTGAATTTATTTATTTTCTCATCAGTTCCTAATAAACATTTTTGCATTATTAGGAGTGTAACATCATAGGATTTTGTTTTGAGATTTTATTTAGAGATGTAGTCTTGTTTATTGTTAATTTCATTTATCATATAATTAAATGAATAAATTAGTGTTACATTCAAAATATACCTTAAGACTAAATATATACAAAAATAATAGTGGTGAGTATTGTATTTTATTATATTGATACTTAAAAGCTTTTTTAATATATGAAGTAACCTTGTATTCCCATATTTAAATGCTCTATGGCTTGAATTTTTGTGTTAATATAATAACAAATATAGTGAAAAGAGTTTTAAAAATAGAATGTTTCTAAATAAAAGATGTAAATCCTAAATCATGTATTCCTTTTAATCATGATAAAATAAATATATACATGTTAAAAATATTAACCAAGATTCATTACCAACAACTTGAGACTAAATATAATCACACACACACACACACACACACACACACACACACACACACACACACACACACATACACACACACACACACACACACACACACACACACACACACACACACACACACACACACACACACACACACACACACACACACACACACACACACACACATAAAAGAGATGTAATTGACCTTTATTATGTTCATGTGTGAATAATTCATAGTCATAAAATTTGGTGAACCATCCTATTAACCAAAAAAAAATTATAAGACCAAATGATAGCTAAGAAATGGGTATGGACAACTAGTAAAGCATGATAAAATGCATTTTTTTATGATATAAGTAAATAATAACTTAGGAAGGTAAATGTAAAATATAATCAATTTTTTCTTTTTATCTCATTTTATGTTATGTTATCAATACCTAGAGATAACATAATCCATATAGAACCAAAAAAATGTAATTCACCTGAGTACATAATAGGTAACTTTAGGATATTTATTCAAAAGATGATTTAAAAGAGAAGAATTCACTATTACATTCAAATAAGTGGTATAACAAATAATAAAGCATGTATCCCTTGATAGAAGATATGAAGTGGTGCATTACTATCATGTCCCTTTCCTAAATTATCTTCGACATAGCATTCTAGTCAATATTCCTTTTTTTTTTTTAAATTCCTTGGAACATTCAGTCAAAGAGTTCTAAATGGGAAATAAAATAGATTTGTTATACCATGTGGTTATTTTCCTTATATATAAATTTCTCCAAGATTAAAACCCTACTCCCTAGTATTCAATTTCTAAAAAGAAGAATGTCAATGTGATTGTCTCTACTTTTGGGCCTCCTAAATGGGTGATGAGAAGTAGTTTCAAACTTAAACCTCATAATAATGGGGATCATATCAGGGCTGATAAAAATAAATACGGTTCTTTTAATGATCATATGTTTTAGGAAACAAATTCAGTAATTGATCTTGACGATATAGATAAGCATAATGTCAAAGAACATAATACTCAAAAGGAGATGAACTAGTATAATGTAGAGGAACATAATACATAGATTAACACTCAACTATGAATAGGGAAGGCATAAAACAAAACTCTATAGGTAGTATATGGAATGATGATTATGTAGGTGTACAAATAGGGGATCATCATTATAATATTTAGGCAGACTTTGATTTAAACTCTTTTAAGGATATAAAAAAGAATCAAAGAAAATTAAAAATACTGGAGGATGAGGTAAACCTTCATAAATACTTCCTTAGTTTATCTATGAAGTATCATTAAAGACTAAAATAAGAGGTAAATAAATTCAACAAAAAATATGGGCTATATTATATAAGAGAGAGGGAAATGGAAATGGCAACTTGGATTGAGATTTTGACTGACAAAATTAATATGCTTGAGAAGAAAAATAGAGAACTCAAGGAAAAACTTAATATTATTATTAGCTTTAGTAAGGTAGTAGTTAAAAATTCAATGCAAGGTATGGAAGGGTTATTTGTATTTTTTAACAATAAAAATACAAGTGAGAATGAAACTACGCCCAAGAAAAAGCTTAAAGGAATGACTACTACAATAGAAAAGGATAAAATGGTAGGCAGTTTGGAGAATAATTTCTAAAGCATGAAAAAGGAGTGGATTATGGGTTATGAGGAATGAGACAAAATCCGTAGTTAATATTATTTTATATGTAATGTAAGCTATGTATTAGCTATTTTTTTAGTGTGTCTTTGTTGTGTCTTTCCAGTGAATTTGTGTCATTATCTATGTTTGTTAATATTTTGTTCTATGTTACTGGCCATGAAAGTGGTTTTTTTATATGGTTAGGGTCCCTATAAAACACATTTTTACCTTCAATAAAAAATTTAGGATCTTTTTGGCTCAAATGATTAAAGAAAGATAAGATAAATAAAACATAAACTAGTGTAGTCACTATAATTAAAATCTGTTACTTAGTACACTTGCGACCAATCCTCTTTCACACTTATCTCATGCCTAATTAAATATCCCTAGACCACTATTTATCTGTTTATATGTAGATGATCCCTATATATAATCATATTTTGATTATGAATATTCATATTCACACTCATAAGTAACCTAAACTCACCATTAAAGTGATCCAGACTTTCAATTGATCTCTCTATTTCCTAGACAAGGTTAATCCTTTAGGACTATCCTACTTGATTTTAGTGTTTTATTCTCTTGGCCATGTCCTCCCACCAAATAATAACTATTTTATCAAATTCAAATTCACCTAATGGGTTGTTCTACACATTTTACAAGCCCCATTCAAGGAATTTTCAAAAATATTACTAAAAAGCCACAGTTTATAAATAATTTCTCAATAGAGTCCCACATGATTTAAAATCACTAAAACATATAGATACACATTAAGAGGAAAACGTCTATTATGAATAATCATGATTCCACATAACCCTAATATCTCTGATTTAAATCTAAATACAACTCAAAGATCACAAGTCATTATTTAAGTTCATAATTACACCAAAATTTCACCAACATATATAACTACACCAATATTTCACACACACACACAGACACACACACACACACCATAACATTAGAAAAATACATGGATTTTGATCCCTCTTAAGATTATTAGTATGGAGGTAGTACTCAATACAAAGGGTGTTGAGGTTGAGTAGAATGTTAGCCACTAACCCCTTTTTTCCATTTTATATAGTCTATTCCTCATTATCCATTAAGATAGGGTTCCAAATGAATGATAAGATACATAATTGCTTCTATGATAGATTGAGTGTTACATAAAACATATATAGGACCAACATGTTATAATGCATAAACCTAGATTTATAGAGAGGATAAAAACCCTACTAAAAGTTAGTTTTGCCTATAGATTATATTATGGTGTGGCCTTGTCTAATTAGTGTGATCTTGTCTAGAGATAAAGTGAATTATTTTTTCTAATTCACAATCATTACGGATAGTAACATAGTTAATTACATAGTCATATTCATAGCCTTGCATCTCTATTTTTTAGATAAGTCATTCTTATTTATTCTTTCCCATTCCAACAAGTTATAAATAAAAAATTCTTAATTTATGCTTATTTTATACATTCTAATTTTATTAATTTATTTATCTAAATGAGATTAAAAATATATTAATCCTAAATTTGATAAAATATAATATTGAACCTGTCTATTGATCGAATATTCTAAACCCTAACCATATATGTTGCTATGGTTTCTCTCCTTTAATTTTTTATTTCAAATTATTGTATTGTTATTTTAAGATTTGGTAAATTCTAAGTTAGAAAAAATATTCCAAGTTTTTATTTCATATTTTATACAATATAATAAAGTTTTTTCTACCTATCTTAGAAGAAGTTATAGATTAAGTGGTACTCAATTTGAGCATACTCATATTTTTCTTGATAATTAACATAAGATGGATAAGAATAAAGGTATTTAATAACATATAGATATTAATGCATAAAATTAATATGTAGAATTGCATAACAATACATTTGAGCATGCATAGTATAATCAAGGAAACTTTGACTCTCAAGTTGAGCAACAATATGTACTTCCTCATATAGGTGATGAACAACCAAAGATTAATAAAGTGAAAATTATTAACAACTATTTTGAAAATTATTTTTGGAGTAAAAAGTGAAAGAATGGATCAATTCTTGGAGACTTATACCACTATGAGTTATTTACCTTTATCTACACAATTCAAAATAGATTTTTTACCACCATTTACTTTGGAGTCAACCTAAGGGCTTGATAAATTCAATATACCAATTCCTACTCAGTAATTTATGACACCACCTTTGGTTATCACACATTCTAGTCCCAATGTAAAATCCCTTATTCATGAGGTTTTATCCTTGAAAACTAATGTGGTAAATTTGGAACAAGGTGCTTAAAAAAATTAAGAAATTGATTCATAGAATTTATTGCATACTCCATAAGCTCAACATATTTTAGTATATCCTTTACCAAATGGTTTTATGGCACCTAAAATTAAATTGTATGAAGGAAAAGGAGACCCCAAGAAACATTTGAGAGTATTTAACACACCATGTTTTGATTATGTATCCAATGATATGTTATTGGATAATTTATTTATAATAGGTTTCAAAGAATAAGTACTCAGATGGTTTTATTATTTACCACATTAGTTAACTCATGAAGTCAGTCCTTTACTAGATTTGTTCCTTACATATTTTTCAATCAATATTAGTGAAAATATTTCATATTCTCATATTGTTTATCTAAAACAATAATCCAATGAACCTATCACATAATATGTGTTATGGTGTAATACTATTCTATTTAAGTTGATAAATCCTATGGTAGATAAGTAATTACAAGATAGAGAGGTCAAATTATTGGTAATTAATTAGTATAAGTATGCAATCAGTCAAGTTTATACTTCTCATTACAATAATTCAAGTGATCAATCATATAATACGAGACCAAATGATAATAAGAATATTCAAAAGGAAACAATGAATACCATTTCAGAACCTACTCTATATATTACATTTTTATTTCTTCCAAGGATTGAATTTACCAAAAGATTTATACAGGGTATTTACAAAGTTATTGGAATGAAATATCATATCTCTCCATCCCATTAAAGATGTTTATGTGAGTAAGCCTCTTACTAAAAGATTTGATCATAATGACTTTTATGATTTTCATAGAGCACTAAGGTACACTAAAAACAAATGCATCAGTTTATGATATATGATACATGGTGCAATATATGAGAATATAATAGATGTGGGTACATATATCAATAGTTCAAAATTAAAACCAAATGATATTAGAAACATGAATATATTTAGTGATCCATTTCCTAAGCACATAACTCCAAAAATAGTAGATACCTCAGGAATACATTACACACCCTCTACAAGATTCTTATAAATGTCATATAGAGGTAAATATTATGAATGGAATCATTAATACATATCATAATTTAGGGTCATATAGATAATTAATTACATTTTTATATCATGAAAAAGTTAATTATAATTCTTAATTACACTCTTTGATTATTCGAGCTCACAAGTCACCAACCTATATAGGTTGGTCAACAATAGTTCAAGTATGAATATGTATAATATCACACTTATATAACATATTAGATACACATAAGAGGATAAAATTACTAAAATATAAATCATTTAATGGATTCAATGGCCATATTCATAGTTCTATGGTGATATTACATTACTATTATAGGTTGTCTATCACTACTATCCTCTAAGTTTATAGTAGTACCCAGTGTGTGAGTCTTTGATATGTTATTGGTATTCCATTAGATTCATCAAATTTACATGGTTACCTCTATAGTAAACACATGTTTGAATTATATATATGTTAATGAATTAATTAAATTTTTTTGGTATTCCATAGAATAACCCCTCCAACCCAAGATTATTGTTCCTACATGGTAGATTACAATAAAATAGTCTCAAAATGTTAAACCTAATAAAATTGATAAGAAATAAGTGAATAGTTTTATAAGTATATATATCCTTAAATATACACTTACTAATATATTTTTCATAGATTTTAGAGAACCATTATTTATACCAACATGACATAGATTGATATTACAAAGACTAAGGGTATTCTACAAAGATCACCAAATTAGAGTTAATACACTCCATAATGGGTTTATAAGAGTACTAGAGTTCAAAATTATACACAAAATTCACAACATGCTAAAAATAATTATCTTGATAGTGTCATTTATGGTAATTATTACATACAAATTTTTAATTCATGAAATTTTTAAAATTTTGGTTCCCACTTGAAGAAATTGGAAAATTGACACTAGATCATCTTTGTATCAAAAGTGTACTAAGTATTCTACATGTTTCACTTTAGTAAATTTCATTTGGATAAACTAGAGAAATCAAGTACCATTCACACCTCAAGTGCACAACATGTGAAATTATTCCATTTGATAATATCTTCTATATTAAGACTATGCTTTAGTTTTTATTTGGTCTATTAGAAATATATTATCCTAAAGAACATATTTTATTCAAATATTAGAGTTCCAAACTTTATATTGATATTCCCTTAACCTATGGCATGTATATGGATATGTGTGTCTAATTTATGGCTTACATACCTTTTATATTATCTTGTCACCTTTCTCTATGTTCTTAGTAAGGTGAGCCTATAGAATAACCATGGCTAAGTAGAGTATATATAGGAGGTAGCAGTTAGTATTTGATAAAAATATTGTAAATTCTAATCTTATTGCATTATTATGTAGGTTTCCTCCTTGAAGTGGCTTAGTTATATTTATCAATAATTATGTTATTATATCAATTATTATCGTGAATCTATTATCTTTGATCTCATTTATATATTATATTATTCTATTATGAACATATAATTAATTTCATTAAAAATGGTATCAAAATTTTGATTTGGGAAATTTTTTGTATTAACATTTTTTTATATTTATTTTTTTACGTATCTTGTAAGCTAATGGATCAAACAAACATAACTTACAACCTAGGAAGAATATAAATTTTTTTGTCATTATAGTGTTATTCAAAGTAATTTTTTGAAAAAAATAATAATAAAAAAGTTTGGTAAAATTTCTACCTTGTGTAAATTAGTAGTCATTGGATTCATGTTTACAAGATTATTAGAATGATGCATTCTGCTAGTACACTTTTTGGGTGAAAATGCACATTAACAATCATTAGATTTGCCTTGGTGAGGTGGTTGCAATGGTCTCATATGTTGATACACTTTTTTGGGGGGTTATGGCTGATCCTAACACTCATGAATGTGGGAAAGGGAAAAAAACTTATAAAACTCCTCACAAGGATGATATGGAGTCTAAAACTTATGATCCCTATATTTTAGAAGTGGTTGAGCAACTTCAAACAAATTTACATGGAATGGTGTGTAAATATGATCTCGCTATGGTTAAAGGGGACATCACAAGATGAGAGGGGACTTGAACATATTATGATATCAATTGTAAAAAATAATTGGGAAATTATCCAATTTAGTAGGTCATTATTTGTAAATTAACCATCTACCACTCTATTTTGGTTCTCTTCCTCCAAAAAATCACATCACCAATATTGGTCTGAAGCCAATGTTACCAAAAGTAGACCGGTGTAAGTTTGATGGTAATAATACACTCACATAGATCACTCAAATTGAAAATTTATTTGATCTACATTAGACTCCATGTTCGTAAAAAGTGGTTATGGCCTTTCTATATCTATAATTTGAGTATTTCATTTGGTATCAATGGTTGTTTTCTCAAAATAAAAACAAAGGTATCTTAGTTTCATGTTCTATATTTGTTGAGGAGCTATAACTCCACTATTTCAACAATGTCTCCAAAAACTAATTCAACCACCTAGCCAAACATCACCAAATAGGGACTATAAAGGATTATATTCATCAATTTCATGATCTCTCCTTAGGTGTTGTAGACATCCTTAAGGAAAATTTGACTAAGATATTTTTGGGTGGCCTTAAAGATAGAATCCAATGGAGGTTTTCATGTTTAGTCCCAGTTTAGTATTAGAAGCCATCATGAGGGCATATATGGTAGAGGAAAAATAGCTGATAAAATAAAGACCTTTCACTAATGTTCATGAACACACTTTCCTAGCACCATCACTTCCTCAGCATACTAGATTGACCCCTCATCAAATTGATGATAAGCATGTAAAATGTTTGTGTTTTTTCCATGCTATAAAATGGAGCAAAGGACATCAATGTGATGTAAATAATTTAGTTTACATATAAGGCACTAATGAGGATGATGAATATGATGAGGCCTTAGGTGTAGGTTTGGATGTACCAGAGGATGAATCTAAAGATTCTTAACCTATTATTTCCTATCATTTGCTTTCATGTATTATTCAACCATCATACTCTTAAGGTGGTGGGTTTTATCAAGAAACAAAAGGTGACTATGTTGATTGACTTTAGGAGAACACATAACATCATCAACAATAATTTAAATAATCATTTGAAATATTTTATTTACCTACATCTAAAATTTCATGTCATTATTGTAGATGATGGTACCATCACCTATTATATAAAATGTCATAATATTAATCTTGTTATGGGATACTACCTATTATATTCTCTATGTTTTCCATTCTTATGGTAGGGGCTAACATTGTCTTGGAAGTGCAATGGCTCACCACATTGGCAACTATTGAGATTAATTTTTAAGAACTATTCATTTACTTGTGTTAAAAAAGAAGTACATTTTAACTACTTGGATTACAAGATAAATTTCCAAAATTGGTTAGTTCTCATCATATGTCAAATATTCTTAAAAAAGGTTCTAAAGTATTACAATACACTTATTTTCCATACAGGTTCAACCAACCAAGGATTCTACCCTTCCTAATTTACAAATCATGTTGGATGACCATTATGTTATTTTTGGTGACATGCCAAAAATAATTTAACCAAGTAGAGTGCATGATCATGCCATTATACTAATTCTCAAAATTACACCACCCAACATTAGACCCTACATTTAGTTTTATGCCCAGAAGAGTGAAATTAAAAATATGGTACAAGAGATACTAGAGGCCAAAGTGATCTAACATAACCAAAGATAATATTAATTAGTGGGTGTCATGGTGTGGAAGAAATATGACACTTGGAGATGTGTGTAGACTATAAATAAATAAACAAGTACACTATCAAAGATAAGTTTCATGCTATATTAATTGATGATTTGATTAATGAATTTCATGGTGTTTCTTATTTTACCAAGTTATATATTCACTGTAGGTATCATTAAATTTTAGTCCACTAAGAAGACATACCTAAAACAACTTTCATAACTTATGAACACCATTATGAGTTTTTGGTCATGTATTTTGGCCTCACAAATGCACCATTTATATTTTAGAGTTTGATGAATACTATTTTTAGGCCATTTTTGAGAAAGTTTGTATTCGTGTTTTTTTATGACATCTTCATTTACAAAAAAATTGGGATGACCATTTGAAGCATGTGAAACAAGTACTCTTAGTTGTAAAACAACATCAAATTTATGCCAAACCTTTCAAATGTGATTTTGGCATCTGAGAGGTGGGTACTTGGGTCATATTGTTATACATGAAGGAGTAAAAGTTTATCCTAAAAGTATTTGAGTGATCATGGATGGGTAGGCTCCCAAGACCCTTAATAACCTCTAGATATTTTTGGGGATAATTGGTTCCTATAATAGGTTTTTCAAAAATTATGGTGGCATCATATCCCCACTCACATCCTTGTTGAACAAATACTCTTTCTAGTGGACTAATACAACTACCACAACATTTGAACAATTAAAAATGGCTATGTTCACCACTCTATTTTTAGTTACTCCTAATTTTTGTAAGAATTTTATTGTGTAATGTGATGCATCAAGATATGACATAGTATTTGTACTCATGTAAGAAGTTAGGCCACTTTTATTTAAGATTTGTAGAAAATTTAGAGTCAAGCACTCATTTGTTTGTCTAAATTGGTTCCAAACTCATTAAACCTAAGTAAAAACATGAGGTTGTCTTTCTAGGCTCAAAATTTGACACTCGACTGCACTAACATTAATTCACATAAAGCACATGCCTTATGCACTCACTAAAGTGTAGTAGATAAATAACCAGGGCCCACATTGGGATAGTTGTGTCATAGCACAAGTCATGGCTTATAGGACTTGGTCAATTCAAGGAGGGTTTCAATTAGATTCTTTGGCATAAGACTTTCATGGACTATGCTTATTGTTTAGTAGGTGCAACCTTATTTTGGGGTGGTTTTAGAATCTTAATGTTGGAAGCCTTTGTTTCACTAAGCTTAGGATCATTCAAGAACTTTGAAGGGTCAAAGGACTTCTCTCCCTTCAAATATTCATACTTAGGCTAATGTTTCTTAGCAAGAGTAGGGACATTTAGTGTAGGGTCTCTCTACACTAAGTTGATATATAAGATATACTGACATCATCATTTAACAAAGGGATTCCATTAAAAACATAAACTAGAAGTTTGTAAAAAACATTCTTAATTTAAATGTATGGAAATTACAACATTATAACCATTATTCAATTCAATATCAAAGTGAAAGACATTCAAACTAGAAACACTATGTTTTATTGCAACCATTCTTCATTAATCAAAGTCCATATAAAATAGAATTCATAAAACTAAAAATAGAGTAAATTCTTTCCTCAAGATACTTAAATAACCAATGGCTCACATGTGAGCTTGGGCATATACAAATTAATCCTTCATGGTATCTGATCTAGTCCTAAATATAATGGAAACCATTATATAACATACAAAACCAATTCTCCAGAGCTTCACTAAATTAATTTTGCATCTCCTTACTTACTAGGTCAAGCTACTTTTATATCTCTATAACACCACCTATGTTAACATGGAATGCATGTGTTGGGTGCTAAGCTAGACAATTTATAATCATTTATTCTAGATCCATCACCTTATTACCTTCACATTATGGTCACCATGTATCACCCAAATTAGAAGATGCCCCAAAAATCTTGGAGTTGGTTAGCCACCTGTTAGCTGGCACAAGGTGAGCATTAATTCTTCTATCTAGTGCCAAGCTGCCAAAATATAAATCATCATTCAAAATGATGCCCTGTACTGATATGTATATATTTATGTCATTAATCCTTTCATACCAAAATAAGGGGCCCAATATTACCCCATTCAAAATTTCTAGTCCATCCTAAGACTATGTAGTTAAAGTCTTTGGTGCACAGAATTTGAGCACACTCTCCTTAAGATAAATGTTGAAGTCATTAAATCCCTTTATGGTGAGCTTGATTTCTTTATAATTGTTTTCTATCTTGGTGGAGGCTATACTAAGTGCAAGCATGTCAATATTTTCCAATTCCTTCCTAATGGCCTCTAGATTTGACTTGGATTTTATCACACCCCCATCTAGGATTGTTCCTTGCTCATAGGCCTTAGTTTTTAAGGCATGAAAGAGTGATTATAGGCTCTATTCTTTTTCCTTTATATAGGTTCTTAGTGAATTTGCCTTCCTCATGATCTGCATGTACTTTGACCTACTTATAGAATACACATATGCCATTAGCTTCTCCTTCTCCTCCTTTTCTTGCTTGAAACACATATCTATGACTAATGTGTGGTTATATAAGCTTAATAATATGGTATTGGCTACATTTTCACCCTCTTATAGTTTCACAAAGAGGTCATCCACATATTTTATCTTAGTAGTAAGCTCATTTTATAGCACAACATAGGGATCTTCTTCTTCTTGTGCCAGATCTAGTTTCATCCTTGGGAGCATCTACTCCACTAGCACACATATTTTATCAACCTTAAAGAGGTTAAAAGTATCAACACCAACTAGAAAGTATGGTTTGGTTGTCTATATGCACTTGCATAGTTGTTATAGCTTAAAAATTTATGGATTGTACTACATTTTTGGCATCTTTGTATATTTTCTTCCATTTTCATTCCCTAACATCATTGATGATATTTTTTCCTACCACTTCAATCATCATTCAAATAAGTGCATTCATATACTAGATTGGGTTCATGGAATGAGGTTTGATGATGAGGGATTCATGCCCTTCTTTAGGTTTTTTTGGGCCCAAAATTGCCTTTTTAGGTACCTTTAAGTGTGGCTCAACCATGTAGTGATCAAATGTAAATGAAATTTTTTAGTGTGTCTTTTTTATGGTGTCCTTTGTGGGAATGAGTTAAAACATGTATAAGTCTTCATATTTTCACCCCTTCTACACATTTTACTAATACTCAACTCTGTACCATCCTTCTCAATGATGGTCATCTCCATTTTCTCTTTTTCCTCTTCATTGGTACCAATACTTTCTTTGGTGCTTTCCTTAGAGGATTCATCTTATTATTACTTAAGGGGTTATTCCTTGGACTTTTCCCCTTCATCAGCTTCTTCTTCTTAGGGTTTATCAATGCTTACCTCTAGGTTTATTCCCTCAGTGTCAGCATCATCTTCTTTCTATTGGGGTTCCTTTTTAGTATCCTTTTACTATTATGAAGCACTACTATCACCTTATTTTTCTTCAAACACCCCTTAAATACATGGGCATGCATGTTATTCAACTTAATTTTCTTTCCTAGTGGGGGAGCTAGGCACTTATTGGATTTCTCAAAGGTTGGTCCCACACTTGTGGGAACCTTCTTCATCTTCTTCTCTTTTTTGGCCTTATATTATTTGGCCTTCTCTTCTTTGACATTATCCTTCTCAATATCAACCTCACTTAGGCCCTTTCCTTCCAAGACCTCCTCTTATGTTCAAGTACCAGTTCCAACTTAATTTCTTCCTCATTATGGCCCATTTTCTTCCATAACCTTATCTTTTCCTCTTCTATTCATGGAGGCTATATGGAAGGTTCTCTAGATGAGGAGCTCATTAGATTATTTATTTCTTCAAGCATAGTGGTTATGCAAATTTAGAGGGCATTTTATACATCCTTGGTGTTGGGCTTCTCTTCCACTTCTTCTTCTTTCAAGATGTAGATCTTTTTTCCATATTCTTATTTTGTCTCTTCCTCTAATCCATGCACAAGGGTATCTTCCTTCTCCATGTCTACTTGATTTATTATAGGGAACACAAAGGGTCCCTTATTCTTCTTTATTTGCTTATTACTATAGGAAGTAGGGTCTGGCATTAAAGTTACATGTTTCTTGAGATTTAGAGGTGTATCTTATTCATTAGAGGTGATCCTCAACTTGATGCACTCCTAGATTTCCTCAAGTGTCTCTCCCTTTTTTTATGGGAGACTTAAACTACATTTTTGGCATTAGCTTCCATTCTTCACCAATCAAGAGGGGGTGATCATCATCTTTCTTAGGGTCGATGCCATTATTCTATAGCTTCATCTCATAGTATAAATTAAAGATGCACTCAATTATAATTTCCCTCTGGAAGGGATGGAGATCTATTCAATAGATTCATCTTCCTCATCCTTTATGGCCTCTCTTGGGTGTACATACTAGTGCCTCAACCTTCTTCTTTCTTAGTCAATGGATTTCACTAGAATATCTAGTTGCTATACATTGGTAATCCTCCTTAGCACTACTATGAAAAATTTATTGGAAAATGCATAAGGTAGTTTGAGAAAGTTTTATAGGTTCTCATCTATGAGCACTAGGTGCACTACACAAAAGTGTTGCATGATGGTAAAGGTTACCATTCCTACCATATGTTGGGTAATCTTCTATAAGATGTACCTTTCAATCCTAAATTCCTTGGTATATTAGTTACACCACCTTTGCACCCTTACCTTATTTTTTAGGAGAATTTGGGTGGGCATATGAAGTCTTGGTACTTTAGTGTCGAGGAGTCATTTTGTAATGGGAACACACAAAGGTTGTCCTCATTTTCATTCGGCACATTGACATACTCAAAAAAAATAAATATTATCATGGAAAACCATCAAAAGTTCTTTCATTCCATGTGGTATTCTAGTGCATTCTTCACAATCTCCTCAGCAATAAACTTTGTGATATTAAACTTTACCCCTTGCATTATGTAATGGGTGACACATGAGTAGGTCTTACTAATGTCAAACCACCATACACTAAGTCCTAGCTTGGATATAATGAGACACATTATATCCCTTTTACTAGGGTTCTATATATCCTTAATCAATAATGTGAACCCTACCTTGTAGTAGCCTAGGAAATTATAACCCTCTCCACCTTTACATCAACCTCTATCATATGGCAGATTTCAAATCCTACACCTAGGAGTCTTGTGATCATACTAATGAGTCACATTGAGATCTATATACACCTCCATAAAAATTTGAAGTAACCACCATGGATGAAAAATATGAGTAATTTCACTAAATCTTCTATCTTGCCAAAACCCAACAACTCATATAACTAGGTCACACTAGTGGTCAAAAATTTGTATCAAATGGAGACATCAAAAAGTGCTACACCTACCTTGGTCATTGTCCCTATATCAACCATCTAGTCCTAGTTGAGATCCTTTGAATAACTTAGCATCTCATGGTTTTAATCCTTTAATATACATGTGTGCATGAAGGATACCCATGTCTCCCCCACTATGACCTTAGGGGGAAACTACATTTCTTTGTATACAAGCTTTGTTCTTACCTCAAGGTCTACCACTAAAATTCTAACAACTTCTACTATATGCACCTATTTCTTTGTAGTATCTACTTATTTTAGCACCTATGCCTTCTTTGGGCCCTTCTACACCTATGGTAAACCCAAACTTAACCCTTTTTATCCATCCTAAATAGGCTACTATTAAAGAATGGTCTATTAATCTTTTCTAATCCTTTAATCTTACTTATCACTTATTCATAGTCATAGGGTCTCTAACTAAAAATTTGGATCTCAAACTTAATTCACAGTTAATGTCAACCTTAACATTCTAAAGAATTTATACTATCTAGTTCTCTCACAATTCTCACAACTTTGGCTCTCAAACTTCATTCATCGTTAATGTTAGCCTCAACATTATAAAGAATTTATACTATCTAGTTCTCTAATAATTCTCTCTCCATATGCCTCTTTTCCAATAGAAAATATAACTTAATCTCTCTCTTTAATCCACCATTCTTACTTGGGGCTGGTGGTGCTCAATTTTTCACGTGCTAGCATTTTCTAACTTCAGCTCAGGTTTAGCTCTAGTTTTATGTTAAATTTGAAAAAAGTTTATAACCTATTATAATTTGTCATTTGCCTCTTTAGATTTAACCTCCTTAGTTCCATCTCCTCTTCCAAATATGATTCCCTTCAAGCATTATTACATTTCTTGGTCAACTTATCTAACTTTCATCTCTTACATTGGCTTTCCCTAGCCCATACAAATCCTTGTGTTTATCCTTCAGTGCTTTATTTTCTAGGTTTATTATGTAATATCATATGGTGTGCCTCACTTTATCAACTTGGTACTTATACATTTCTATATCTTTCAAACTTTACACACCCATAAACTTATGTGTCTAACCTCAAGTTCTTAGAAAAAAACCTTGCTCAACTCACCAAACTGGGTTTATGTATGAAAGCACTAGAAGAGGTATCATATAGGCTTGAAAGTGCCTTGTTTATTACCCTAACACAAACAACACAAAACATTAGAAAGATTTGGCTTACACCAAATTTTATTTTGGTTAGTGTAACATAACCAATTTATGATTGGGAAGTTAGTCTTTTATGGCACAAGCACCATCCTATTGACTATAGGGATTCAATCCATTATCATTGAAATGCCCAGGGAATTTCACCCATCAACATGCATAGTTTATGTGTACCAATATCCAATATGTTTTGGATGTTATAATTTCCCATCCACCTAATATACATCTTACTTGGGTGGTTTAGGTACTTGGAATCATATACCAAGACAAATGCTCCTTCAGTTATACCTTGTGATTGATATGTTTATCATGCCATAACTTCTAGCATGCCTTCTCTACTTGTTGGATCCATCTTTCTTGGGCATGTGTCTCATCCAAGCACTCCATGTATACCATTTGTGTGATAAAATACTCTTGGTCATCTAAATGACCAATACACACAATGTGTAATAAAGGCATTATAAATTTTATCAGTAAAATAACCTATGCACCAAACACCATGTGAAATGGTGTTGCCTTATTCAAACACTTTGTATAGTGTGATAGGCCCACAATACTACTGACACTTGGTCATCCCAATATTTACAACCAATATCATATAATATTATGAGACATGTTCCTAATATATTTTTGAATGCCTTAGCAGTACCAATTACTTGGGGATGATAAAGTGATGTATTATGGTGTATTACCATATATTAAGTCAACAATATGTACATAGTTTCATTGATGAAGTGTGCACCATGGTTTCTAGTCAAACTAAATGGGCACCCATAGAAACTAATGATGTTTTCTTAGATAAACTTACTATGGTGGTAGTTGTATAGTCCTTGGTTAGTGTTTCCTTGACCTACTTGTTGATGTAATATGTGGCCACTAGAATGTATCATGCATATGTGTACCTCTTAGCAAGAGTAATAGGCCCAATAAAGTTAATGAAACATTTTTTAAATGATGCCTAGGCAAGAATGGTATTGAGATGCATCTCATCCTAATGGTTTGGTTTTCTTATGTGCTAGTAGATTTCACATGCCTTGGCACACTCTTTTGCATCTTGAAAGAGAGATAGCCACCACAATCTTGACTAAAAACCATTGCATGTCATAAAGTCTCTAGCATAATGGCCTTTAGTGATCCTCTCATGTACTTCTTGAAATATTGAGTCCCAGTCATGCTTTAGGACACATTGATGTAGTACCTCATTTCAACTCAATTTGTATAGGTCTCCTCCACTAAGTTGAAAAGGGGGAACACAAATTGTGATATGGTTCTTCTCTTTGGTTGTCATATTTTAGGGTGTAAATCTAAATGTCAGGAATGTGATGATCTCTACCAAGTCCTCAATAGGTGCTACCACATCACCAAAGTTAAAGCAAGATAAATGGTAAAGGATCAATTTTTGTTTTCTAGGCTTCAATATAATAGAGAAATGGAATTATTGAAATAAAACTATCCATTAACAAATACACCCATAGAAAATGAGATTGTTCACCATGTACTAAGTTACTCATGATTAGTAAATAAGATGAAGGCAATTGATAAAAAATACTACCTAAAATTCTATAGGGAATAAACCATGGCAAGCACCTTATGCTCAGTGGTGGTGTAATTTTGCTCTATTGTGGTCAACTTTCTACTTGTAAAGGAGATGGGATGATCCATCTTGACCTCACCTAGTTGTGCCATAATGATGCTAATAGTTATACCAGATGCATCAACATGGATATAAAATGGATTCATCTAGTTGGGATATTATAATATTAGTGTTCTTGCTAGTTTGAGCTTCAGTGTCTCAAATGCATCTTATTATGTTATGCCCCAATAGAATGGGCCATCCTTGCATAAGAGATTTTCTAGTAGTGCCATAATCTTTATATAGTTCCTTATGAAATTCCTATAGTACCCAAAATGTACAAGAAAGGCATGAATGTCTTTTTGATTCAAAGGGTTTTGGAGCTAAAGGATGATTGTAATCTTTGCTGGATCAATGAGTAGACCATATTTATAGATGATGTGCTTGAGAAAAGTGACAAATGGCATCATGAAGACACACTTTTTAAAGTTCAAATAAATATATAACTATTATCACCTTTAAAACATTAGTCACAAGTTTTGATAATGGTCCTTCACTAGCCCATACATAATCCAATCATCTAAGTACACTTGGAGGAAATTGTGAATAAAGTCCTTAAAAGTGGTGATCACCACTCAAGATAATATATCTAGCACATTCTTGAGTCCAAATGGCATCAAGTTATATGCAACACAACCCCATTCTATCATAAAGGTAGTTTTAGGTTTGTCCTCCTCCTTGATCTGGACTTGATGGTATCTTGAGAACCCATTAGTGAAAGTGTATACCTTGTATCCTATGATGCCATCCAAAACTTTGTCAGGTGACGGAGTTGAGAATGGGTTAGTTACACAAGCATCATTCAAAAATATATAGTTATCACAAATCTAGATGCCCCCATCCTTATTGATGCTAATGACCATAGAGCTAACCCATTCATATTCTTACATAGGTTAGATGATGCCTGGGGCTAGCATACCATCAATCTCTCTTTTGACCTTGGCTCAAAGATTGAGTTTTATCTTGTAAGGTCAATTCTTGATAGGTCTCACACCATCAACTCATTTGGTTATCATATTTCTAAAGAGTGGGTGTGTGCCCTTCATTTCCCTATAGGTCCAAGGTAATAAGTATTATAATTCCTTCAATAGATTATTAATACACACCATCTCTATCTTTGACCAATATGCACCCAAAGTATCAATTTTTGGTTCCCCTTCTAAGCTAATATCAATCTTATTAGTTTTTAGTAGTGCATGATAGGGCTCATTCTTCTTGTCATGTGAATCTTCAACTTATCAACTTCCCTCAATTATCTCTACCTAAAGGTGGATATGGTCTTATTCTTCTGGGGTATTATCCTCCACTTGGCACCTTAGCTTCTTTTTTCCTATCAAAGTCTTCTAGTTACATGCTTTCCATGTATCATCATCCTCATCCCTAGAGTCACTATTGAGGATTTGATCTTCAAATAAGGTCAAGAGCACTAATACCTTTTCACCAATCATGTATTTTTGGTATTCCTCCAATATTTTAGTGTCTTCAAACACTGATCTTCAAACTAGTTGTAGTGGCTCAATCAGTTCAAAGTTTTTTAAATTAAAGGAAAAGTTATGAATAAACCACTCCTTAAGTGCATCCTAGTTTGTTATTTTATGACACATCTCATTAACAACATACCATACTCATGCCCATGTTTTCAAGGTCTTATAAAATACATGCACCCATAGATTCTTTGGGTTATTCACACTATAGTCAATTCATGTTTCTTCACACAAGTGCACATACATTATAGGTTTAGAGTCACCAAAATAGGTAGAGGTTTCTAGGTTCTCTTTGCTCTTCCTAAATCTAGTGAGGATGGTTGTTTTCACATCTTGATAAGTTGGAAAACTAGGGCTTTGTTCTTCCCACCAATGAGTGGTAGTGATCTTTAATGTATACACTAGTGTGCCTATTTTATCTACCTCTTTTGGGATGCATGATTCAAGGTTATGGACATACTCTTCCACTAGATTTCTCCCCTGATATCTTGAGAGAATTTCAAGTTTACCTCTACTTAGGTGAAACGCTCTCTTTCCCTTCTTCTTGGAATAAGGGACCCATATTTTTGTAGTGTGATCAATCTAGACCTAGCCCATATTTAAATTTTTTTGTGCCTTCACATGCACCAAGTGATACCTCCAACTAGTGGTCTCATATTCTTATTTTACCCAATGATCATAAACAACATCAATGGTGTTTAATGTTTATTATCCATCTTCTTAGGAGAGGATTCCTTGATCATTAGGGTTTAGGGTCTCAACACCTTACATTGTGATGTTATATATGTGGTTGATCTCATCCTTGAGGTCAAAATTATTAACATAGGGTGTTATTTGTCACTTTAGAGGTGTATAACTATCCTCTCCTTACCATTTTCAAATGTCATGTAATGCCTTTTGAAGTGTATATATACATTATTTATATAACACCATGGCCTTCATAGAAGCACTAGATAGTTTTCCTCTTCTGCTAATTCAATCACCTCAAATTTAGCATGAAATTTGCTGCCCATAATATCTAAAACTATGCTCATAATAATTTTTATGGGCTACATCTGGGTCTTATTGACCATGAAAAGTACTTGAGGGGAAGGCCTCAAGGTTGGCCTACCTATTTTATCCCAAGAATTATTGGTTAAGATGTTGACCTTAATGCCTATGTTTATAAGGACCTCATAGATAAACCATCCATTAGTAGTGGCATTCATAAGGGGATTTTGATCATACTCTACATTTTATGTATTCCAAACTTCCTATGCCCTTTCTAAGTGTGACACAATGACTTCAACTAGATTTTTCCATGCACGTTCCAAGAGAAAGTTCTTTAATAGGGGTAGTTTTCCCTCTGTTTGTAAGAGGCATAGGATTTTTGTTAATTATTGTATCTACACCTCCTAGCTATCTTTCTTATTTTAATATGTAATAGCCTATGCTTTTGGCTATCATGCTAGTTGGAGCTCCCCTTGTAAGTTTTAGATTAAACTCATGGCCTACTAAAATATTTGTTTTTGATGTGTTAGGTTTGGGTAAGGCAAAACTTTGGTTTCAAGATGCATTACACACTTATTGTGACCCTTATCCCCATATTTTATGTGTAACTTAGGTATTGGTGTAACTGACAGTTAAGTAGTGAATCCATTATGAGTAGTTCCCTATAATATAACCATCTCTATGTAGATCAATTGTGCCTTTGGGATCCACTTCTCCATTTTTTGGCTTGCACTTGATAATCTTTGTGCCCTTATCTTCACTAGGCCTTCCTTGGGTTAACTCCTTTTACAATTTGAAACATTAATTGACTTTATGGGCCCCTCAATAATACCCACATGTTAGATGTGTACCGTAGTCATGTTGATAGTGCTTTATCAAGCCACACTTGTAACATGAGTAGGGTGGGAACTTTCCACCACTGCATCCTCCCCTTCACCTTTTATTACATCATTATATCCAATGCTATATATTATGTTGCCCATAGCCTTTATTTCCTTCATTGTCTTGCCCTTCAACTATTGTAGTGTCCTAATTTACACCTCTCTCCATGTTCTCATGCATCTCATCAATCACCCTACAATAGGCTATGATATGGATGTAGGCATCACACAACTAACAATAGATGGTTATGTTGACCTGGATGGCACATTCCAATAATGGATAGTTGTGAACATTAGGTACCTCTTGATAGACTTCATAACTTATAATTAATGTGCACGCATTCCTTCAAGGGTAGTTATTCATATTATGGCATTCTGATTCATAGTTAGTGCACCATAATCCACTTTGAGCATCTTATGATGAACTAAAAATAATATTTTAGAGTTGTGAGGCCATGGGTACAATCTATGCCTCCATAAATGGTATAATCCTAATATTTGAGATTTTGACTACCTCAGCTCTAAGCACAGCTTCAAGTGATTTGTGAGGGTTTATAAATATCTTCATGGAAAGTTTTCTTTTAAATGGCATAAATAACCCTCCAATGAACCATTGTGCATGCTGAGAAGGGTGAATGTCATAAGGGAGCTTTTAAAGGAGAGACTTGAACCTTGAATCATATAAGTTTATGCTTTTTGAGAGTCCTTGGGTTATCTCTTTCATCGTGGTGATGTTTTACTATTCAAATTCTAAAATGTCAAATTCCTTTAGGAATGCCTCCTTTAAGTCAACCATATCATGGTTAGGGTTAAATTTCCTATACCAAGTATGGGCATGATTAAGTAGAGTGGTCATAAACTAGGCTGCCTTATACTTTGATTCGGTCATGCCTTGATTATACCACTATAGTTCACACTTAAGCATATAATGTATGGATTTTTCATTCTATGATACTCTAGAAAGTGCATGACAATTTTGTAATATATTGATTATGTGGGCAGCTAGGATCTAAGGTGTTTATCCCCCTAACATCTACCTTGGTGGTAGTCCTTTGATTCTTCCATCCACTAGGTTAGGCACTAGCCCCATCATTACTATTAGCATCATTGATGTTGATGGCACCATATCACTTACTTGTGACACTAAACCACTTTCTATAGGGTGTTACCCACTTTATGTTACTGACATTGATTGAGTTGGGATGCTTGTACTCATGTTTTGTTATGTTGAGCTAGCACCTAATGGTATATATCTGGTTTTACTCACTTCCTTATAGGGATTAATTTGTTTAATCAAAAAATTATACTCCAAATCTATAAATCATCTAAAATTTATGTTGAAAATAGGGTCAATCACTTTTGTGCTTTCTTCAAGTGTGGGATCCAGTGTGTGAGTATGTGTTTTAGGTTTAAATGGGGTAGGTACATCAAGTGCAGCATAAATCACCAAGTTTTGTAGGAACCTAATAGATTCCACTCTTATCAAATACTGAGTTTGATCTATCACATCATCATATCTCTCCTCTTTATGATGGTATATTTCAAGAGTTCCTTTCCTATACCCTTCTTACTGATTACAGGTTCTCTCAGCACTTCTAGTTCTAGATCTTCCATTAGCCTACACCATCTCTTATTATAAGTCTATATTTTGAGCTCTCAGGTGTCAATATACTCAACCCTTTCTATTATGATTTACCTAAACATCCCCTTTTCCCCCTTTATGTTTCTCATACATGAAAGGACTTTATCCTTCCATCCCCAAAGTTTCAAACCCATAATACACCATTATATTTTTGAGCTCTACACCAAATTCTTTCACAAATGTGCCTCTAAGTTCATGGAAAAAATGATACTCTAATTCCTTAGGGCATGAGTATGTTAAAACTATCAACTCAATCATGTAAATGTTTGATGCTCCTTGCCACCATTTATCTATTGCTCTAGTCCAAGTGGCATCTAGGGTCTCAAGCCTCTTTAGGAAGTCCTTATTCCTCTCATCTCACTATCCATAACTTATTCTATTGTGGGTCAAATATGAAACCAACCACCAGTACATATGCTTAGACAACTGACATAAAAAGACCTCATATAAAGCATCATATAGGTTATGTTGAACCCACTATCTTACCTTTTGCCTTTAGCAGGTTGTATACTTTAGTGTAAAGATATCCTCCTCTTATTATAGCTAGTACTTATTATTTTTGAGGGAGAGTCAATATATCATTCTTCTACACCATTGCAATAATGAAATTCAACACGTGCCTCAGTAATAGAACTAAAATGTTGTATAAAATTCAAATTTAAGCCTCATTCAGATGTCTAAGTCAGCTTTGGACTCATTACAACTAGGTGGAAGCATGGGTTATCTTTATGAACTTAACATTTAACACTCAAATACACTAGCATAAATTCACATAAGGCACATGCCTTATGCATTTAACTAAAGCATAAATAGAGAAAGAACTAGGGCCCACAATGGGCTAGTTATGCCATGGTACAAGTCATGGCTTATGGGACTTGGTCAATTCAAGGAGTGTTTCAAGTGTATTCCTTGACACAAGATTTTTATGGACTCAGATTAGTGGTTGGTAGTCACAAACCTATTTTTGGGTTATTCTATAGTCTTGAGGGAAAAAGCCTTTGTTTTACTAAGCTTAGTTTCATTCAGATGCTTTTAATAGTTAAGGGACTACTCTCACTTTAAATATTTATACTTAGGTTATCACTTCTAAGAAATATTAGAGACATTTGTCAAAGGCTCTCTCTATATTAATTGATATACAAGATATACTGACATCATAATTTAACATAAGGACACCATTAATGACATAAACTAGAAGCTTACAAATAGAATTCTTAATGTAAATGTATGGAACCTACAACATTATAACCATTACACAATTTAATAGTAAAGAGAAAGGTGTTCAAACTAGAAACACTATGTTTTACTACAACCATTCGTCATTAATCAAATTCCATATAAAATAGAGTTCGTAACACTAAAAATAGAGTAAATACTTTGCTCAATCTACTTAACTACATAGAGGTTCATAGGTGAGCTTGGGCATATACAAATAGAGACTCATTTCATCCAAGCTATTCCTAAGTCTAATGGAGGCCATTAAATAACATATGAAACCAATTCTTGAGAGCTTCACTGCATCAATTTTTCATCTCTTTGCTTATCGGTTCAATCTCCTTTTATAGATCTATAGGAAGGCCTCTATTAGGGTGGAGTATGCATGTCAGGTGCCAAGCTAGAGCCTTTGTAATCATTTCCACTGATTCCATCACCTTGTGCCTTTTAAAATATGGTCACCACGTATCACCTAACTTGGAAGATGCCCTAAAAAACTTAGAATTAGCTATCCACCTACCAACTGGTGCAAGGTGAGTGTTGATTCCTCCAGCTAGTGCCAAGATGCCAAAATAGCAATCATCATTCAAAATGATGCCTAGCACTAATATGTCTATCATGATGGTGTATATCCTTTCTTACCAAAATAAGGGGCCCAACAAGAGTCACCAAGTGAAGGGAAATAATAGGCTCAAGTAATTATATGAGAAATAGAGGATGGATATTTTTCATGCAATCAAGAAATGGAGACCTGATCTAATGGTTCATCATTTTAAAGTAAAGATTGATCATGATAGCCTCAAATATTTTTTGGAATAATGATTGTATTATAAATAATATAAAAAATAGGTGACTATAATTTTAGGCTATGATTTTGAAATATTTTATAAGAAAGGAAAATATATTATGGTGGTAGAATTATTATCTTATAGAGTTGAATTAGTTGATTCATTATGAACAATGACCATTTGGCAATAATATTGGGTAAAGGAAGTAATATTAGAATGGGATAATGATAATTCTACCCATGATTTGATTCAAAATATTCAAAAGGGTTTCAGGGGTTTTAAAACTTAACATGGAAAGAGAATGCATTATGGTATAAGGATAGATTATACATCTATAAGCATTTTATCCTCAAACATAAGATCCTTTATGAACTTCATCCATATCTAATATGAGGTCACTTAGGATTTTTGAAAACATATCATAGAAGCAAACAAGATTTATTTTGGGAAGGACTTAAGAGGGATGTTTAGAATTGTGTGGCTGAATGCACAATATGCCAATAAAACAAAGATGAAACCATTAAGACCCCAAATCTTTTGCAACCCTTATCCACCCCTAGCTAGTGTTTGAAAAAGATTCACATGGATTTAATTACCAGGCTATCATGGTCTAAATGTAAAAATGTTATCATGGTATTTATGGATAGACTCACTAAGTATACTAATTTTTTTCCTTATCACAACCATTTTTTACTAGTGCAATATATTATGCTTTTTTCAATACATCAAAAATGCATGGTACTCCAAAGATCATTATAAGTGGTTGAGATCCAATATTTATTAGTAATTCTTAGACTAAATTATTTACATGTTTTAGAACCTAGTTGGCTTATATCTAATCCTATCATCCTCAATCTAATGTGAAAACAAAAGTAGTCAAAAATGTATAGAAGGTTATATCTATTTTTATATCAAACAAGATAAATGGGTTTATTAGATACCACTTATTTAATGGTGGTATAATACTTATGTTCAAAGTTAATCTAAAATGTATCCCTTCATGGACTTATATGGATATCACCCCCATACACCACTTCAACCTTGAAGGTCCATACCAAGGTTTGAGTTGTTGAGGAACACATTCACTATCAATAAGAGTAATCACTAGTTTATGAGAAAATTTACAAATGACACAAAATCAAATAGAACAACAAGCATATCAACACCATAGTGAACATAATTTTGACATAAGTGATCAGGTATCTATAAAATTAAGTTATATAAGTAGATTTATATAAAGAAACATAAAAGTGATAACAAGTTATCTCCTAATTATTATGTCTCATATTAGTTTTTTTAGAAAATTGGTAATGTGTCCCACAAGATAAAATTTTCCCAGTCCACTCAAATACATTAGGTATTCCATGTATCTTACTTGAAGAAGGTAATTGAACATAAATTTTATACTCATATTGAGCTAACTAAATTGGATAAGGAAGGTGGGATTATTTTAGATATTGGATAGATCTTTCAAATGTAAACTAAGTAACTATGAACAAAAGTGATGGGGGACTATTTGATCAAATAGAATAATTTGCATTGTGAAGATGTAAAATGGGAGGATGAAGCATTATTTTAAAAACATCTATATTTGATTCAACTTTGAGGAAAAAAATTTATTTAAGGGGATGGGAATGTTATACACTTAACCTATGTCATTTTTAGGAATATGTGTGGTTTAAATGTGGCTTATACACCTCTTATATTATCTTATCTCATTTATATATGTTCTTAGTTAGGTCAGCCTATGCAATAACCATGGCCAAGTAAAGTATATATAGGAGGTATTGGTTAGTATTTGATCATCTTGTTATGAATTCTAATCTTATTACATTTTTATGAAGGTTTCCCCCTCTAAGTGGCTCAAGTATATTTATCAATCATTGTACTCTTTTATAAATTATTGTTGTGGATCCATTATTTCTATTCTCATTTTTAAGATATATTATAATATAGTATGAAAATCTAATTAATTTAATTACACTTATTATTCAACCTAGAGATCTCAGACTCTTAATCCTAGTAGGAAAAAAGGGTGAGGCAAATACAAATTATTTATTTTGTCATATATTTTTCATTGAGACTCCATTTTGGTTCTCATTTGATGTGTTAGAAACATATCATCTCAAGGATAATGTTTGTTTCATAAATCATAATTAAAAACTTCATATAATTTTCACACCATAGATCTATAAATTTGATGGTGTTTTAGATGAATAGGAAAAAGGGTAAACTATGTGCAAATTCTCTATTTTTCCGTAGTTTTCACACCTATAATCTATTTTGTTTATATTTTGGTATGTTAGAAAGGTATTGTCTCAATGATCATATTTTATTTAGAAATTAGAGGTGTAAACTTCATTGACTTTTTATACTAGAGATCTAAAACTTTAGATCCCAATAGGAACCAAGGGTCAACTTGGTCAAAATTCTTCATTTTGGCACATGTTTCACATATAAACTCAATTTTGTTTATTATTTGATGTGTTTTAAATTTATTATCTTAAATATCATACGTTATTTATATCTCAAATTCTAAAACTACATATTATTTTCATGTTGGAATTCTAAAAATTTGGAGCCCAATGGAAACCAAGGGCAAACTAGGTGAAAATTATCCATTTTGGCTTACATTTCACATCCAAAACTTGTTTTTGTTCTTATTCAATTTTATGTAATTATATTGTCTCATGAATAATTTTTTATTTAGAAATTAGAGGCCTAAACTTCATAGGTTTTATGTAAAATTTAGCTACAGGTGCAAAAATTTCAAGGTCATCTAGCCCAACCCCATGGGTGCATTGAATTCCCATAAATTCCAAGGCCATCCAACATAACCTGATAGGAATGTCAAACATTCTATTGTTCAAATGAAATAAATTTAGATTCTTATTTTTTCCATAAAATTTACATTTAAACTCAATTTTTCCTCTTGGTTGAAATGTATTGAAATTATTTATCCAATGATGTAAACTATTTGATCATCATAGGAATTTATGTTTGAAAAAAAATGATAAATGTTGTTCCAATATTATATCATGAGTGTGTGAGGCCCAAATATCTATTTGGCCATATATTCACATATAAAATTAGTTTTGGTTCCCATTTAAATCTTGTAAAGGTCTTGAAATAAGAACCCTAATGATGTGAAATATTTGATCCTTTGAGAATTTATTATGTGTTCAATTCTCATAATTTTTTTATAATGCCCCTTTGTACGACTCAATTATTTATGTTAGTTTGTGACACATACTATTTACATACTCTATCACCCAATGGATAAGGCTCCATGGGTATATTTGATGATTTATTTGAGGAACTCTATTAAAAATTGAAATATAAATGTAAAATATAAGAGAAAAAATGAGAATACAAAAGGTCATGTCATCCTCCTATGTGTTATAAATAGGAGATATGATAATTAAAAAAGGATTTATTTTTTATTTTAAGCTCTTGGAAAGAGCTATCTACAAATTTATGTCTAGGATATGTAATTTTCAAGATCAGAGAAATGGAATGCAAGAAAGTATGTGACATTAATATTTAGATTCATGGGTTTTGATTATATTTTTTATTAATTCTATAGTTATATATATATATTCCATTAAAACTTTTCACTTTTCTTAGTTGTGTACAACTCACAATGTTTCTAGACTTCATGTTATAAACCCAATGTATGGGAATACTACCAAGTATACCCAATCTGAGTTTCGAGGATGCTTTTTGCTTCAAATAAATACTTCCATTCCCATTACATCTATTGATCATATTCCCACTTTTGTGTGAGAAGAAGAATTTACAACTCTTTAATTTAATTCTAAGTTATTCTGGTGGTTTTTTGCATTCATTTTGATATGAGTTTCTTTCCATTCAACTTAATTCTCTTACCACCATTTATGATTTTTGTTTCCTTTTTGTGATTTTTGATTAAAAGTACATAATAAACCAAAAAACACACATATTGTAATATCCCCTCCAATAGAGATATATGAAAGACACAAAACTCTGATACCAAAGACCAAAGCTCTGATACCACTGTAATATCCCTTCGAATATCAAAACAAAAGCTCCAAATTGCTTATCTAAATTTTTGCAAAATATCTTCAAATAGATGAATAAATCACAGTATAATTTCTTATTTATTTGCTCATAAGCTTACAATAGAGATCCTCTGTCAAGTATACAAAGAATATCAAAAGTTCGGCCTTATAGCCTCAATATTCCGCAAACTGAGCTGAATCTGGCACGTCTCGGCCTGCTGTGTAAAAAACACAGTCACCGACGTCGGTTATACTGCCATTGTCGGTCGACCTGTAGTGGTCCCCTTGCCGACGTCGGTGATGAGTCGACCGATGTCGGTCTCTGTAAGTCTCTGTTCGCCGATGTCGGTACCTAAACTTATTGTAGATGCGTATGGATTTTCACAGATCTGTACGGAAGTCGTACGGCCACTGATATTGCTCAACCTATATGCTTGATCCTGATCTATAGAATTATGGGCTAATACAAAAGATCTATATCTGTATAATTCTGGAATCAAAACCCAAATAATGAAAAAAACCTGTAAACCCTCGTGATAGCTTCTGTGTGAAGTTATCTCTCAAACTTGTAAGTACATGTGATAGCTTCTGGATGAAGTTATCTCCCAATTCGGCAATAGATCGGTTGATCTTTCACAACCTCTGAATCGCTCACACTGAAGAGTTGACGTTCTTCAATGCAGTTTGGCAATAGATCAGCTGATCTTTCACAGCCTCTGAATCGCGCACAATGAAGAGTTGATGTTCTCCATTGCAGATGGAATACTGGAACCCTTGGCTCAGTCTTCACAGAAGAATTTCTTAACAAGAATCAATATCAATAATCATCATGAATACAAAATCTCTCCCATGAGAGATTCTTATACACCTCCAAAGGTGTGCTTGCTAAAATTAGACTCCCTTAAATTAGACTTCCTTAAATTAGAACTAGGGTCTTAAAATTAGACCAAGTCTTAATTTAGAATTTGCATCCTCAAATTAGACCAAATAATTAATAACTAATAATTAATTAATAATTAATAATTAATTAATAATTAATTAAAATTAGATCAAATAATTAATATTTGATTAAATCAATCAAATATTAATATCTCCCTTAATTCATGCCCGAAAGAGCCCGAACGAATTCCAACCCATCTCTATCAAGACCCTCTATCCATCCTATCAGCCTACGAGGGTCGCATAATAGGCTAATCATCAACTCTGGACATGTCAACTAAAAAGGGGACATGACAATCCGCCCCTCCTAAAATTGCTTGCCCTCAAGCAATCGCTGAATGATAGACCAATCAATCCACCTGGATCCCAAATGAAGTCTCGATCTACAGTGCTGTCAACCAAGACAAACCCCAGGCCCTGTCCATCACCACTTTCATCCAATGGCGTCACATCACCTCTATCTCCTATACGCATATCATCATCAACATGTGACCCACCTGTAAAAGAAAGCTGAGACTCTACCACATGTGCTAACTCTTGAACTAAACTCACCTCATGACAAATCTCGTCCTCATATCTCTCCTGTGTTGGTGCCAATGTGCACTCGTCATCACACTCTACCGTGTCATGTAGTATAAGCATCTCCATCTGATGAAAAAACATATGTTTGAAGCTACTGCCTCGTATTACCTTAAGAATATGTGTTTTCCCATCAACTTCAAAATGAACCTCCATGTCTTTGAGACGAAGAGTAACTTCCTCAAATGAATGAAGCCACTTCATACCCAAGACTAATTCTATGTCCCCCATGTTCACTACATAATAATTAGCCTTGAACTCATAGTTGTTCAAGCGCAATGGGAGGTCTCTAATCATGCACTCGCACCTCAGAGTGTGACCATTAGCTACCTTAACTCTAATTCCCTCAAAATCTTTAGTAGTGAGTCCATGCTTCTCCACAAATCTAGCATCTATGAAATTATGTGTGGCTCCTGTATCAAGAAGGGTGGTAACCTTCTGCCCTGCCAAAACTCCACAGAGTCTAAATGACTCATCCGACTAAATGCTGGATAGGCGTGCCTCCTGTATATGAAGTTTTGAATCTACCTCTACCTTAGGCTCTGAAGCCTCTGCCTCCTCAGAGCTATCATGCTGTTCGAAATCTTCTAATTCTTCATCCTCATAATACGCCCACATCACACGATTTGCTTTGCCCTTTGGTCTCAAAGGGCAATCGTGATGGATATCATATGGACCTTTACAATAGAAGCAAAGCTTCTTCCTGCGTAGATCATTAAGCACCTCACAATCCAAAAGTTGTGCTGCTGGATTAGCCTTTGAATCATTTTTAACCCTAGATTTATCTATGTTAAAATCTGGTCTCTCTGTATCCCCGTTGGAGTGCTTATGGTTTCTAGATGAAGAAGTAACTCTGGAGTTAGATCTACTTGATGGGGCTGCCATCTCCATACTGCGCGCCTTCTTCATAGCTTCCTGTAATGAAGGAGGATCAAAGCCTTTGATCCAACCTCTCAATGGTTCTGTCAAGCCCTCCATGAAGAGTACTACTAGTCGCCTCTCTGAAATGTCAAGAACCATAACTGATAACTTCTGGAAGTCACCAATATAAGACTCTAGACTGCCACTTTGACGTAACTGTGCCAACTCTCGAAAATAGGACTCTGGATCCCTCCTGTCAAAACGCTCTACTAGCCTATCCATGAACTCCTGATAAGAGGTGATCTGATCATGATGGAGTGTCACCATCCCGTGGTGCCACCAATCGTGAGCTACTCCCTCAAGATGTAGTGTTGCATATCTGATAGCATCTTCCTTGGCCATCAGACGCAATATGAGAAAGGTGTCCAACTTACTAATCCAAGCCTGGGCTGTGACCTTACCACTTTCGTCGAACATCGCGAGTGTGAGCCTGCTTTTAACATGCTTAAGATCATTGTTCTGGTGTCTAGGTCTTCTATCCTATCTAGCCCATCTATAGTGCTCTCTCCTCAGATTAATAAAATGATCAAGGGTCATCCTCTCTCGTACATGAGGAGGTAATAAGTTCCACTCCTCATCTGCAGCCATGTAAACATCTGTAAATGAGGGATCTCCTGCTTCATCCTCTGCTAGAACATCTGGTTCCTCTTGAATAAACGTAGGGTGTGTAGGTCTACCTGCTGTCCTAGAATGGGTCTGCTATGGTCTCTGATTAATAGTAGCACTCCTATTATCTCCTTGTTCCCCATTCTGTCTATCAGTTGCGTTCATTCCCCTTATCATAGTAGTAAGTGCTTGTAGTGTCTGATTCATCTGTTGTTGGCCTGACATCATAGCACGGTGGAATTCTCTGGTGTCCTGATCAGCATCATACCTGTGGCCCCTAGGTGGGCTACCCTCACGTCTGTCACTCATGGTAATTTGTTGTTGTTCTAACAGCTGGGTACCTTCAAGCAAAGCTCTACTGCGTGTATAATACCCGTGTGGTCGCAACTTTTGTGGCTGCATAAAATTTCTAAACCCTCAGGATGGCAGGATTTAGCTCTGATACCACTATAATATCCCCTCCAATAGAGATATATGAAAGACACAAAACTCTGATACCAAAGACCAAAGCTCTGATACCACTGTAATATCCCTTCGAATATCAAAACAAAAGCTCCAAATTGCTTATCTAAATTTTTGCAAAATATCTTCAAATAGATGAATAAATCACAATATAATTTCTTATTTATTTGCTCATAAGCTTACAATAGAGATCCTCTATCAAGTATACAAAGAATATCGAAAGTTCGGCCTTATAGCCTGAATATTCCACAAACTGGGCTAAATCTGGCACGTCTCAGCCTGCTGTGTAAAAAACACAGTCGCCAACGTCAGTTATACTGCCATTGTCGATCGACCTGTAGTGGTCCCCTTGTCGACGTCGGTGATGAGTCAACCGATGTCGGTCTCTGTAAGTCTCTGTTCGCTGATGTCGATACCTGAACTTACTGTAGATGCGTACGGATTTTCACAAATCTGTACGAAAGTCATACGGCTGCTGATATTGCTCAACCTATATGCTTGATCCTGATCTGTAGAATTATGGGCTAATACAAAAGATCTATATCTATATAATTCTGGAATCAAAACCCAAATAATGAAAAAAACCTGTAAACCCTCGTGATAGCTTCTGTGTGAAGTTATCTCTCAAACTTGTAAGTACATGTGATAGCTTCTGGATGAAGTTATCTCCCAATTCGGCAATAGATCGGTTGATCTTTCACAACCTCTAAATCGCTCACACTAAAGAGTTGACATTCTTTAATGCAGTTTAGCAATAGATCAGCTGATCTTTCACAGCCTTTGAATCGTGCACAATGAAGAGTTGACATTCTCCACTGCAGATGGAATACTGGAACCCTTGGCTCAGTCTTCACAGAAGAATTTCTTAACAAGAATCAATATCAATAATCATCATGAATACAAACTCTCTCCCATGAGAGATTCTTATACACCTCTAAAGGTGTGCTTGCTAAAATTAGACTCCCTTAAATTAGACTTCCTTAAATTAGAACTAGGGTCTTAAAATTAGACCAAGTCTTAATTTAGAATTTGCATCCTCAAATTAGACCAAATCATTAATAACTAATAATTAATTAATAATTAATAATTAATTAATAATTAATAATTAATAATTAATTAAAATTAGATCAAATAATTAATATTTGATTAAATCAATCAAATATTAATATCTCCCTTAATTCATGCCCGAAAATCCCGAACGAATTCCAACCCATCTCTATCAAGACCCTCTATCCATCCTATCAGCCTACGAGGGTTGCATAATAGGCTAATCATCAACTCTGGACATGTCAACTAAAAAGGGGACATGACACATATCCTATGAGGGATTTCCCCTTCTCAAATGTAGAGGAAAATCACCATATCAATGGTTATTTCTCTGATTGTTAGAAAATTTGTGTTGCTTCTCATTGGGTGAGTCATAAAACTAAAGAATAAAATAGTGACCTAAATTTAAAATAATGATTTTTGGAGACTCTATTGGGATCAAATGGTGAATTTTATTTCTAAAATTTAAAGGGAATATTCCCCTTGCAAAATAAGGTTGGTGACTCTATTGATATTATTCCTAGTAATGCTAGAATTTAACCCATGATTTTAATATTATGAGTTTTTTTGTCATCTATATGGTTTTATTTTTGGTTGAAATCATGAATATATTCTAATTTAAACAAAAATATTCATATATTATAATTTTATTGTATGGTAAAAAGAAGAAATAAATAATAAAAATATTATAAAATACCCTGAAATATGATTGGATTTTTGTAAGTGATGATATGATAAATAATTTTTTCCTCTTTATCTCTATTTTTAAATAAAAATAAATTCATAAAATTGTTGATGATCCTAAGAGAGTACCATTTCTAAAATATTTCTATGGATTTGTATAAATAAAAAGAAGATAAGTCTACTCACTTCAAAAACTTACACCAAGTGGAACAAATACAAAAATAGATTTTTTTGTTGGGGGATGAAAGTGATGGTCTTAATCTAATATGGTGAATCATCCAATAGAGGAATCCACTTATTTATTTTACTGTTATGAATAAAATCTTGAAAATTCAACCCAAGAGAAAGAAGTTATGGGAGAATGTAGTATAAAGACAAATTCAACCTCCTTCTAAGAAAATGAGATGAGTCATGAAAATAGTGAGCTTCATATTGAATAAAAAAAGGTATGTGATGATGTTAACCATAAAAATAAATAATATTTTGAATAAAAGTCAAGAATAAATTGGTAATAATCTTATGGTCATTTTGAGTGCTACAGGTTTTGGTATCAATCTTACCTTTGGAGGTGCTTAATGAAGATTTGGCTCAGCCATTCATGGTAAAAATCCATAAGAGAAACCAAAAAATAAAGAATTTTGAGGTATGATTTATGTTGTAATTATTTAAATCATAAATTTGAAACATAATTCTTCTATTCATGATGAAAATGTGTGTATTCAAGTGTTTGATTCCATATTTGTCTTCCTTCTCATGCCTCATGTTTATTTTTTAGATGTAGTTATAATAATTTTGTTTTTTCTCTCATGGACTTTCCAATGTTATCCTCGTATTGTTAAAAAATTATTTTCAAGGTCTCATATTATTCTTAACCCATAAATAGTCATGATTATTCATGTTTTCCCACCTTCTACCTTGTAAATAGTTTACTTTTCTACATAATTTTGGCTGATGTTTTTACCTTTCATTTTTTATTTTGTGTGTGTTTTTGTTCAATAAATTAATCTTGTGTGTTTTGGTGTTTCACCTTATCTATTTTGAATTTTAATTAAAGACATAAATCCATTGATAAGATACTTCATGGTCAACCTTGTAACATGAGTACCCCCCTATTGAATGATCAAAGATATCATGAGCTTTACCAAGATCTTTTATAGGTAACATTATTCCTAAATGTATTAAAAAAATCAACTTATGTTTTTAAACACAAAGTTAATTTGTCCTTTTATATCATTTTAATCATCTAAAATGCCTAGAATTTAAAATAAATAAAATACGTATAATTTTCAAGATAATGATTTGACCCAACAATGTGTATTCATTTTACATATGATTAGGTTAGGTGAATTGGATCCTAGTTGGCTGGATCAAGATGTAGTGCATACTTCACATCATCTATTGATAATTCTAAAATAAAAATACATCGAGATTATAGGGTAATGATTTGTTCTAATAACAATGTTTGTTTTTATATAATTGGGATAGGCAAACTAGCTGCTAGTTGGTTGGATCAAGATATGCATGTGTACTAACCAATATGAATAAATTAGATAAGTCATTGGTTACCAAATAATCTAAAGTTATTAATTCCTCTAATTAATGTGGTCCCATTGTCATAACCACTATTATACCCAAAAATTCAATTCACAAATTTTTTAAAATTTTGATTCCCACTTGAAAAAAATAGAAGGTCAACACTAAATCAACTAAGTCTTAGGGTTACACTAGGTCTTTTACATGTTTCACTTGAGGAAGTTTCATTTTGATAAACTAGAGAAATCAAGTACCATTCACACCTCAAGTGCAATTATTACATTTTATCATATCTTCCAAAATTAGACTTTGTTTTATTTCTCATTTGATTTGTTAGAAATGTATTGCCCTAATGATAATATTTTATTTATATCTCATAGTTCCAAACTTCATTTATTTCATATTAGAGACCAAAAACTTTGGATCCAAATAAGAAAAAAGGGTGATGTAGGTGAAAATTTTTAATTTTGTCATATATTTTGTACCCAAACTATGTTTTAATTTCTCATTTGATGATTTAGAAATATATTATCTCAAGGATCATCTTTTATTCACATATCAAAATCCCAAACTTAATAATTTTTTCACACTAGAGATCCAAAAATTTGAAGGTGTTTTAGCTCAATGGGAATAAAGGGAAAACTACGTGTAAAATATTGTTTTTATCATATATTTCACATATGGACTTTATTTTGATTCTCATTTGATGTGTTGGAAACATATTGGCTAAATTATCAACTTTTTTTTTTAAAACATCAGAGGCCCAAAATTTATAATTTTTTCATACTAGAGATCCAAAACATCATAGCCCAATGAGAACCAAAGGTGAGCTAGGAGAAAATACTTAATTTTTATATAAATTTAATAGAATCCATTTTCATTTTTTTTATGTGTTGTAAATATATTTTTCTCGAGTATCATCTTTTCTTTAGCTCTAAGATTCCCAAACTTCATATATATTTCATATTGGAGATTTGAAACTTTGGAGCCTAACAAGAACCAGGGGTTAGCCAAGTGAAAATTATCCATTTTGTAATATATTTCATAAAAGAAATCCATTTTTTTATAATTCAATTCATTATAAATATATTGTCTTAAGGATCATCATTTCTTCAGACATCAAGGGCCCAAACTTCATATATTTTATGCAAAATTCAACTAGAGATTTAAAACATTGAAAGTTATCTAGACCAACTCCATGGATGTGATAGATGATTAGACACACCAAGGTGTATATCCAAACTATATTGAGATGATATATGCTTAGCCACACCAAGTCCATCTATCCCAACCTAATGGGAATTATATATACGTTAGATATGCTGACGTGTAAAGGAAAAAGTTAGATTCTTATTTTGGCCATAACTTTTGCATATAGACTCCATTTTGGCTATTGTTTGAAGTGTTGTAAAATTATTAAAATGATACATCTAATTGTTTAATCTATTTTATCCTTAGATCAAAATTTTTGGAAAAAGGGTGATCATTTTTTAAAATAATATATCATGGGCATGCTATGAAAAAATGATCTATTTGGCCGTATCTTTCACATCCATAATTAATTTTGGCACCCATTTAAAGTGTTGTAAATGTATTTAAATAATGAATATAATTACATGAAATATTTTATCTTAAGATAATTTTTTGTGTTCAATTCTTATATATTTTCCAAAATCCCCTTTGCAAGGCCCAATTTCTTATGTTAGCATGTTCAACATATTATTTTCATACTTTATCACCTAATGGACAAGTATCGGTGGGACTTATTTGAGTCAATTTATTAAAAAGTGAAATATAAAAGTAAAATATAATAGGAAAATGTCATAATATGAAAGATCATTTCATCCTTCTATGTGTTATAAATTGGAGAGGCGACAAATTTAAGCTCTTTGGGAAGAGATATCAATAATTGTGTTTGTAGGATATGTAATTTTTATATTTTAACAATGAAATGCCAAAAATAAGGTGATATAAATAATTTTATTCATTGGGTTTGATTATATATTTTTTCAAATTATGTACTTTTATACATAGTTAATCCATTAAAACTCTACACCTTTATTGGTTATGTGAAACTCATGGTGTTTCCATACTTTGCATTGTAAAACCCATGTATGGGATTTATACAAGATGTACCCAATGTTAGTTTTGAGAATAATTTATTTTTCAAAATAAATTAATTAAATCCCATTACATTTACTAATCATGTGTCAATTTTTTTGTAAGAGGAATAATTTACAGTTCTTTCATTTAAGTCTATGTTATTATGATGATTCTATGAATTCATTACCCCATGGGTTTCTCTCCTCCATCCTCCTTATTTATCCTTCCACCATTTCCCAATTTTTTTTCCTTATTTCACCTTACACCATATCCTACAAGAGAGCGACCTCTCTCAAATGTAGAGGAAAATCACCATCTCAATAGTGATTTCTCTAATTGTTAGAAAATTTGTGTCACTTCTTATTGGGCAAGTCATAAAACCAAAGAATAAAAAAGTGATATAAATTTCAAAAAATAGTAAAACATCATATTAATTTTAATATTTTACATTTATACTAGTTCATTCACATTGGCATGACACTTTCCATTCATGAGTGGTCACCCTCCTAGGATAGACATGAGACCTAATGATTGTGGGTCTCTTTTAAGACTAATTGGTTATTAAGTTTCTATTTTATATTTCATATATATTTAAAAATACAAAAAAATACATATTCTTAGAAAATTCAAAAATTAAGACCTATACATGATATGTGTAGTTCATTTACATCAATTAATCTATGCTCAGTATATGAAATATCTATCTCTATCTAGTTTAAATAAAATATTATTCACAAGCATGTCTAAGTGAGTTACAGAACATATAGGTTTTCAATTTCATATGAAATTTTAGGTGGTGATATTGTCTCAATCCTAGAAAACTTACATAGATAAAATTGGTATGTTCTAGATAGTAGTGTACTACACTCTTATCTAATTTTAGAGGACTTATCTAACTAAACACATGTTCTACATTATCATATCCAAATAAATCAAAATCCTTCTACAACATATTTACATATCAAAAATTTGAGTTATAGAATCCTCTTACACACATTATTTTATTATATGATTATACCTATTGTTCATAGTTTGGTTCAATACATTATGAAAAATATATCAATATTTCTTGCTTAATTTTGCATTGTTATATTACTAGATACCTAAGTTATATATGTTATCATTTATTTTTGTATATAAATTTTACTTATTCATGTATGTGTTTTATGTTTTCTTATATGATTCATGTTTTGTTTGTATTCACTACTTTGGATTGTGGACATTTTAACTTTTCATTGTTTGTGACTCTAAGCCTCATTGCTTACCTCTTTATGTGTGAGTGAAATTTAAACATGTCCCTTATATACAACCCATTTTCATTATTCCATGCCTTATGTTTTCTTTCCTCTACTATTTACATGTGTGTATCATATCCATGACTCTTGTTTGCTTAGTTTGTGATGCCATGATCAATATCATGCATCTTTCTAGTTTTTATATGACATGGTGGATAAAATGTATCTCCTCCTAATAAGGTTCAATTACTTAGTATTTGATCAATTATTCACTAGTTTATAATTAATAACATCTATATTGATAGGAAAATATGTATCATTGGTTCTTTAAATATCTTACATTATTATATTTGATTTTTTAATCCATGATGATGCCATGATCTCCAATGTTATTAGTTGTTTCTCTTAATTTTTGCTCATTTCTTAATTAAGGAAGAAAGTAAGAACTAGTAATAAGGGTGTGGTAGAAGAACTTGGTTGTTGTGCATGCATGATCTAGATGAGTGTGGAGAGATCCTTTTTATCTTGTAAGGATGACTTATAGATAATAAAGTACTAACCAAAGGGTTTTTTAGAAAGATAATAAAGTGGACTACTTAGCATGAGCTAGATCCAAGAAGCATGAGCTTTCTAGGAGGCTATCAATCCACTCTTTGATAGTATTTAAGTTGAAAGAGATAAATATGAAATACTTGCATCAAATAATAGAAAGAATTGAAATGAAATACAAGAATAAATAGATGCTTGATAATGAAAAATAAACTAAATATAGCAATAGTAGGTCAATACTAGTACTAAAATAGATTAGGTCAGGTTCATAAAATGAGGTAGGGGTCACTAAATAGGTGAAAACATATCAAGTTAGATTTGGTTAAGGGTGAGGGTTTAAAAAGAAACTATTGTTATTCCTTACCATATTGACTATCAATGATCAAGGTGACCATCAATGATTAAGCTAACCACCAGTGATTGGGTAACTATTAGAGATTAGAGGTGACCATTGGTGGTCAAGATGATCATCGATGGTTCCTATCAATTTTGAGGATGCTTAGAAAAGGAGTTATATAATGGGTCCATGACTAGTTCAAGTTATGTTAAGGTTTTTGGAGTTAGAAAGTAAGATGTATAAAGGTCTAATTAGGTCAGTGAGGTCAAAAACCAAACTAACAAAGTTGGGATACAAGTATACATGTTGCTTGCTAAAAGGTTGATGGTTGATTATTGGAGCAATTTTTGAAGAGTAATGATACTTTACCTCAAGAAAATTTTTGGTAGAGGATTGAATCTCTATTTTAGTTTCTAAATTACTAGAAGTAAGACTAGATAAAAAGCTTGAATACTTATATACTAGAATGCTTGTGATGATCCCTTCTCACCTCCTACTCCCTTCCTTTTATAGGTAAAGAGAGATAAAAGTAGAAGGTTACCTAGGAGGTTGGATTGATAATTTGATGCTTCATAATTTGTTATCAATGGGTAAGGTAAACATATTAAATTTTATTGTGCTAGTTTGTACATAATTGTTATTTGTGTTAGAATGAGGAAGTCTTGATCATTGATGGTCAACCTAATCATTCGTGGTCATGCTAACCATCAATAGTCAAGTGAGTAGAGGTAAAGGGGTCAAGGTGACTTAAAATGGTTGAGTTAAGGGTCAGTTAGTGAATTAGTGAGTTTAGTTAGCTAAGTAGATAACTAGACTCAAGGTTTGATGGGTTGGTTAGTCTCTAAGGAGTTATAAGGCATTTTGATATCTAGAACCATTATGTATACTTTTCTAGTGTCTATATTTTGCCCTTTTTTATTATGTAGCTTTGAATGAATAAGTTAAAAAATAAAAATGGATTACTATTTGAAGGTATGGTTGCCTTGAGTATGGGAGGAGGTGTTCCACCTCAAACTGAGAGTTGATGAGGTGAAACCAAAATCAAGTCAAGGCTTGAAAAGTGGTTTATGGTGAGTCAAGAGGTTGGTGACAAGGTTTGGGCATGTAAAGTGAAAACATGCACATAAAATGTGACAAATTATGATAGGAAAGATCATTCAAAGAATAAGTTACCATAGTTTATAAAAATAAGGGTGGTTATAGAAGGACTGGTGATGGGGTAACTAGGCCATAGTGTTAGTCATAGTTTATTGGGTCATTCTCATCAAGTCTCCTAGATAGGGTTAATATTTTCATAGGTATCCAAGGTAGAAAATGATTTTTGAAAAACATAAATGGTCTGGTGTGTACTAGGTGGTGCAAATTCAAATGTTCAACATAAAAAGGCTGGTCGGTGAGGTTAAAAAGAACCAAGATAAGGTTGTTGTAAAATATGCAATAGTGCTGACCAAAAATAGAGAAGGTAATCTTTAAAAAGGTAGAATGAAGGTGTTTGGTGTCAAAAATGAAAATGTTTTGAAAATAAGAAGGTTTCCTAACCATTGATGGTTAGGGGTCCTAAACTCAATCATCAACAGTCACCCAAACCATCAATGATTAGGGGGAAAACCTAAAAGTCTATAAGATAAAAAGTGAAAATGATAATTCATTTTCACTCCTTGCTTTTTGACTTTTATGACTCCCAACAACTTGGAAATTTAGAATTTTGTGTGAAAGGGATGATGACACATTTACTAATTGGTTGAGGATTTGATTCATGTAGATTGGTTGATAACAAGGATACAGGGTAGATGAGAATGTGGTAAGGCAGTGGGATGTGAGATTCATCCTCAATAGTGGTCAAGGAATAAGGTAGTTGCTTTAAATTGTTAGATTAATGGATTTGGTTTTTTTTAGATGAATTGTGTTAGTTTGTTGTAGATTTGGTAGGGTTTTGGGGGCTTTCCCCTAATTTTATGTTTTATTTTAATTGGTAAAATTAGTAGGTGAAAATCAAAAGTGAGGGGGTAGTTGGGTTGGGGTTAGAGTATAGGGTAGGGGGAAGTTATTTATGTGTTGAATTTTGGTGTTTTGAGGGGGTTTTAGGAAAGTAGGTGTGGGTATTAGCCATCGATGGTCACACATAGTGACTTTTGGTGGTCATACCTAACTATTGATGGCTAGACATGACCATCTATGATCAATTACCGAAGCCAAATGGTCACTTGACCATCAGTGGTCATAGTGACCATTGATGGTTAGGTGAATGGTAAAGGAGTTTGATAAAATTTTAATAAAATGGGTAGGGTTTTAAACTATTTTTAGTAATGAAAATGCTAATGTTAGGTTGGGATAGGGTGTTTTAGGTGATTTTATGTTGGTTTAAGTTGATAAAGAGGTTTATGTGGGTTATTTTAGGTTGAAATAGATGTTATTAGGTAGAGTGAATGAAGTGAAAGAAAATGAGAAAAGTAATGGTATAAAAAACTAAGTGTGCATGTTAACTTGAATTTTTCAAGCATGAGATTAGATCCAGATGAGGGATCAAGTTCTTTGGATCTTTATGGACATCCATGGAGGGATGATGAATGATGACTAAACACACATAAATAAGGTCAGACTCAGAGCTATGATACACTATCAATTCATGTCGTAAGATGTGGCAATGATCATGGCCCTCATCGAGAGATGGGATCTCACCATGAACACCTTCCTCTTATTGACAAGAGAGATGACCATCCTACTAGAGGATGTTCATAGGATCACATGGCTTCTAATTTAGGAGGAGCTGATATACCATATTGAGAGTGAGGAGAGGGATAAGTATATGGAGCTTCTAAATGGTGAGGATTAGACCCTTACAATGGTCACACATAGTGACCATTGGTGGTTACACCTGACCATCAATTGTTAGACATGACCATCAATGATCGACTACCAAAGACAAATGGTCACATGACTACAGTAGTCATAGTGACCATCAGTGGTTAGGTGAATGGTGAATGGGTTTGATAAAAAATTAGGAAAATGGGTAGGGTTTTAAAATGTTTTTAGTATTGAAAATGCTAATGGTAGGTTGGGATATGGTGTTTTAGGTGGATTTAGGTGAGTTTATGTTGATAAAGAGGTTTATGTGGGTGGTTTTAGGTAAAAATGGTTGTCATTAGGTAGAGTAAATAAAGTGAATGAACATGGGCAGAGTAGTGGTATAAAAATCTACGTGTGCATGCTAACTTGAATTATGCAGGCACAAGATCAGATTTAGAATGAGGGATTAGGCTCATCAGATATTTATATAGATCCATGGAGGGATGAAATATGATGATTGGACATACATGGAGGAGGTTAACCTTGAAGCTATCATACACTATTAGTGTGTGCCACAAGATGTGGTGATGATTGTGGCCCTCATCAAGAGATGGGATCCAAAAATGAACACCTTCTTCTTATCAATAGGAGAGATGACCATCCCATTAGAGGATGTTTATATGATAACATGGATACCCATTTAGGGGGAGACAATATACCATACTTAGAGTAAGGAGAGGGATGAACATATGAAGCTTCTGAATGGTAAGGATCAGTCCCTTATGATTTAGCATGCTAGTGGCTTTAGTTATAATCCATTTTACCAAAGGGCTCAAGATGATAGGTAGTTGATGAAAATGACGATGATGTAAATATACTATTTTACACTACTAAATTTTAGTATTGGGTAGTTTCCTTACCTACTATTAAAAGTGTTGGTGGAGATGTTGTTTGGTAGGATAGTGTTTGGGTGGCATCAGTTTTGTTGGTCTAGATATATAGGGAGCTATGGGGATTCTAAATTTAATAATGATATGGGATTAGTGTGGGGTTCATGATTTATTGATGTGATTACAATCAAATTAGGGTTCTAAGACTAATCGGGCTACCATTGGAGGGCTACACCTAGATGGAATTTAGAGTGGGTTTCATGTGGTGGAGGGGTGGCTATGATCTAATAGGAGATGGAAGAGGTGTGAGGGATATTGATTGGTTTAGGGATACATTGGATAGATTAGTTGTGAGGGATGTGGTTTAGAGGTCATATGTCAACTTTCCTAGGTGGCCTCATTACACTCATCATACATTATCATTATAGATTCGGAGATGGATCTATGGGAAGAGAGAGGATGAGATTGAGTTCATCCTATTTGATAGGGTTTATAGGTAGTTCTACCTAGTTTAGGGGATTCTAGGTTTGTTCTCAAGGTATACGAGGGAGGATGCTAAGTTTTTACTTCTCAAGCCATAAAAAAAAGAGGTCATCCTAGATCATGAAGTGCTACCTATTATAGTAGGGTTTGATGATACTAGATTTATAGATGGCTATGTGACATGGTAATAGGCCCTTTATAAAATAGATGATTTTGGGTGGAATGATGGGGGTCGATAGGCTATGGATCTAGATCTAGTTGGCAAGGATCCATAGGTACAAGTATAGGGTAGTGATCTTGATGGATAAGTGGGAGTAGAATTATTGAGATACATGCATAAATTATAGCTTTATAGGGGGTAGCTAGCCATAGTACAAGGCCAAATTATGACATTATAGGTTCATGTTATCATTGTGATAAGTGAAAGGGATCCACCTAAGACCTCACTAGGATTGGTGACCTAGGAAAGGGACACCTTGAGATAGAGGGAGGGAGCAGTAGTAGCACCATTAAGACCACTAAGTACCATCCCTATGACATGAAACTTATACACGGTAGAGGAGTTGAGGTATTATGAGGTCATAGTTTTGGCATAGTGTCTTGATTAGCCCTGATGGGGTGAGTACATAGCCAGCTTAATATGTGGGGTATTTATGGTGACTTCAAGTCATTGGGCCACTTCAGTGGTTAATAGGTAGTCATCTCAAGAGGATAGGTACCAGATGTTATAATTAGTGTAGGTAGGGACAGTGGTAGTGGTGCCCCAGGGGCATGATGTGATATATTATGATGTATAGATATAAGTGTACATGATTTTGATATTGGCCTACATGTCGATGCAATGAGATGTACATGTTTTGATATATATATATATATATATATATACACACACACACACACATTATCACATGTAGTATGTATTATGACGACATGATGTATATGATTATGTGATGTTGATTTATATATAAATGTGATTTATGTTTCATGGTTCTTGGTTTTGGTTTTGATGTTTATGCTTATGCTTTATGAGATGTAGACTTAGTAGCTTAGGAATGTGATGATTATGGATGATGTTTATGATTATATGGTATTATTATTATGTATTAAATATGGTTGTGGTGTTTATGATACGATGTTTTTTTTATTATGATTTGATGTTTATGGTTTATGGTCATGGCTTATGTGATGTATTAGTGATGTTATTTATTATTATGATGTTTATGATTATGTGATGTGTTAAATATGGTTATGATGTTTATGAAAACACATAAATAAAATTAGATTAAAAAATAGATGTGGGGAAAGAGATAAGAATTAGGAGACATATGTCTACATGAACCAATGATGAGAGGATAAAGAAAAAAAGCATGATCCATTTTTCATTGATAAGGACAAAAAAAATTGAATTTAGATCAGCTTAGGGAACATAAGCCTTTAGAATGATTCGTAATATCATTCTTTGGTTGATATAAAGGTGTCTTGATCACATTGTGTCAAGTAAGCTCATAGTCCCTTGATTTGTAGATGGTATAAAGGAGAAGTAGGTGATAAGTAGTGTGAAGGATAAACTTATGTGGGTTAGTTTTCCAATTATATAGGTGACATAAAACCATAACAAAAAATTCAATTTCTTCATGTAAGGTGTAGATTTATTGATTCAAAAAGTCTACTAATCTTAGATATGAAAGTTGATTGCAAATTTCTTGGGATAGCTTGTTCTAATTTTGATGTAGGGTCTTTTGTTATTTTTTGTTAAGTTTGTGAAGTTGATTAATTTGGGAAGATTCAAATGATTACTTTGACAAAATTGACTTATCCATCCTTCAAGGGAATAGTTTAAGTTTGGATGTGTTTATTTTGGTAGCTATCCTTTAAGTGAGCAATCTATTTTTAAAGAAATTTATTTTTAGGTAGTTGTCCTTCAAAGGAGCAGTCTGTAATGCTAGATACATGTGACCCAAGTGATATTTTGGTATCCAAAACTATTTTGATGCTAGGTTTATATATGGATAAGTCTATATAGGCTTAGGGTTTACCTTTATGAGGATAAAACTTTATCACAAAAGATTAATGATAGGTGAAAGGGTTTTGAGAGATAATGACCATGGGATTCTATCTGATATGTGATGAAAAGTATCCATGAGAACTATGTTATGGTTAGATCCATGGCACCCATATTCAGGATTATGCTATGAATATGATGGTTGATCATATGGTTCTATGTTTTAATCAGTTATTTTCAAAGGGATAAGAGGAAGGGTTGAAGAGGGTGAAAATATCATAAATCAAGGGATGAGCTTAAGTTAGATAAAAGGGTGAGTTTGATCATTGTTTAACAAAACAATGACATAAATGCAAAGCATTGAGAGGCTTAGGTTATGGTTTGACTTCAATAGAGGAAAAATTATTATCTCTTGATCCATACATGTGGATTATGATATACGGTCCAAGCCAATTAAAATCAAAATTACCTCTTTTGCTTTTCTCCATATTGGTCACATGTTGATTTTCCTTCAAGATGAGGTCTCTGATGTTGATCTCATTATTTTAGGTGCTTCTTATAGGAATTATTGATTCCATATTGGTAGACATGAAGATATTTAAGTGTTGTTAGGTGATGCTCATAAAGTAGCTCAAGTTGTGCTAAGCATTCTTGATGATAGTCACTATCAAAAATGATGTCTTGCAAGGATATGAAAAAATAAGGAATTTTGACTTTGAGAGGAAAATTTTCCTTTACTCCAAAGACTAGGGAGAAAGGGGTAGCACCCATTTAGGTTCTAATGCTAGTACAATAGGCCCATAAAGTGAAATAGATGTGAAAGTGCCAATCCCAACTAAAAGCATTGACTACTTTGGTTAATATTTTATTGAGAATTTTATTAGAGGATTTTGCATATCCATTTTATTGTGGATGATAAGATGAGGAAAATCTTAATTTGATGCCATATTTATCACAAAGACCTTGGACTTATTTATTTTTGAAAGATTTGCCATTATCAATGATGATCTTATGGGGAACACTTAAATGAAAGATGATATGATGATTGATGAGGTTGATTATCTTATCAGCTTTGGTTGAGATGAAAGAAATGGACTCCACCAATTTTATGAAGTAATTTATGGTGGTGATGATGGATTGGTGCCACTATGAATAATGAGGATTGATTTCCCCAATGATATCTAGTCCCCATTATGATAATAACAAAAAGTCCCTAGATATTTGAAAGCCATGAGCTAGTGTGTGATATAAACTTGTATGTTTTTAACATTTAACACACTTCTTTACATAGCTACAACAATCTTGGTTGAGGGTGGACCAATAGTAACCAAGGTGAAGGATACGTTTAGTGATAGATAGACCACTAAAGTGTCCCCCACATATTCCACATGCATTTCCTTGATACCATGGGAAGCTTCATGACTATGAAGGCAATGAAAAAGGATGCCATCAAAACCACATTTGTAAAATATTCTCCCTATTATTGTATAATGAGAGGTACTATGAAAAAAAGCTCTTCGAGTATTCCTAGAGAGGTTAGGAGGAATGATGTTGAGGTTGAGATAATTGAAGGTTTTCTTATACCATAAGTTTGATGGAGATGCCTCCACACTAAAAGTGGTAGGAAGGTCAGAATAAATAGAATAAGATGTGATAAAATTATAGATGGTGACAAAGTACTTAAAATCAATAGGCAATAAATGGGATCTAAGAAGCAAGGGAAGCCATTGTATCCATGCACTTATTGGAAAATCATGTAACAAATTGCATAAGATAATTATCAAATAATGTTAAGAATATATCTACTAGCTACTTTTACTTTTTTTAAGACATCATTATTACATTGGTAGGATCCATTTACCTAGTTTACCACAAGATGATAATTTCCAAAGATACTAATCATCTTAACTCATAAGGCTAGAGAGGTTTGGAGACCTATTACTAGGGCTTTATACTCAGCCACATTATTTGTGCACTCAAAATCAAGTTTGAAATAAAGGGGAAGAGGTTAATCATTAAAGGGAATGAAAATAAATCTAGCACCCCCACCATGCTAACAATTCAATCCATTAAAGAACATGGTCATCTGTTAGATGATTTCCTCTTCAGAAAAAGTTGTAATGGACTCATCCATAAATACAAGAAGTGGTTGGTTATCTAGATAATGAGCTTTAAACAGTTGATCAGTAATGACTTGCCCTTTAATCAAATTCTACTATAGTAACTCAAGGGCAAACTTAGCTAGGATCATGAACCACTTACTCATATGTTGGGTTTTATATGGTTTAAAGTGTATGTACTTGAGTGGGTCAACATTAGTGATGATGAAAGTTTTATGATTAAGGAGATAATGATGAAGTTTGGTATCTAAAAAGACTAAGGAGAGGAAAAGTTTCTCATAATGGGTGTACTAAGTCTCATACTCAATAATTATTCAAATTATACAATAGACAACTTGTTATTTGTTTTGTTCATCCCAGTGAGTGAGTATTGCCCCTAAAGAATGGTCAATGGTGGATATATAAAGGTAGAAGGGTTGTTAATATTTAGGAAGAATAAGAATAGGTGGAGAAATAAGTTATTCTTTGAGTGAATTAAAGGCTTGTTGATAGTCCTTAGTCCACTTAAAATATGTATCTTTCTTGAGAAGATGGTTTAAGGGTTGACATCTATCAGATAATTGAGAGATGAAGCAATAGATGGATTGGAGCTTCCCCTGTAGGCTATAGAGTTGCTTAATGTGTGTTAGTGGTGGAATGTAGAGGATCACTATGAATTTGTCAAGATCTACTTTTATTCCTTGAAGAGAGATAATAAAGGTAAGAAGATTTCTAAATAAGACCCCAAAAACACATTTATTAGGGTTGAGTCAGATATTGAAATGGATCAGGTGCTCAAAGATAATTTTGGGAACGTTTAGATGATCCTTGTGATATTTAGATTTACCAAGGAGATCATATACATATTCATCTAAATTTTTATGGATGAGATCATGCAATATGTAGGTCATCGCATGTTAATAGGTTATTCCAATATTCTTTAGACCAAATGACATGACCCTATAGTATAAGGTTCCCTATGGGGTGATGAAGGAAGTTTTATGTTGATCCTTGGGGAAATAAAGATTTAATTATATCTCTAGAAACCATCCATGAGATAAAACATCTTGTGGCTAGTTGTAAGATCCACAAGTTAGTTAATTCTAGGCAAAGAGAAGTCATCTTTTAGACAAGTAAGGTTAAGGTCATGAAAGTTAATATAGAGGAGAGTTTGCCTTGTGGTTTTAATGATGGGAATGATATTAGAAACCCATTATGGTTAGTCAATGGGTTGGGTGAATTTGACAAATAAGATATGTTGAAGCTCTTATTTGAGTATAAGGGTAATGTAAGGGTGCATCCTAAAAAGCTTTTATCTGATAGGTTTAGCATTAGAATGGATGAAAATATTATGGAGAGAAATGAAGTGGTTGATCCCATGCATATCTTGATAGGACCAAGAAAATTCTGTGTTGTGGTAATTAAGGAAGGAAGGGTAATCATGTTGCTCCATATAATCTAAGGATTGACCAATCTTTACAATGTGAGGGTTACCTAAGTACCCAAGTTGACATAGATAGTGGATTTATTCAACATGGTTTGGTTCTTAGGAGGAATGGATTTGCAAATAAGAGAATCCCCCACACTAAGATAGGTGAGAATGGAATCATTGTCTTGATGTTGGATGGTGTTGATGGTAGGAGAATCATTTTTTCCCATTTCATAATGAATAAGAGAAAAGGTTTTAGTTCAACCATCCTTTTGATAGGTTGGGGGGCCTAAACTAATGGTATTGAATAAAAAAAGATAGGAAGAATTATTTCAAATTCCTTAATATTTGAAGGAGATGCAGTTAGTGAGGATAGGATGTCTTCCTCAATGGTGATAATGGGTTTAGGTGAATCAATGGGTTCTTATGGTGGTATGAACCCAAGGTCAAATAGATCACAAGGTTTATAGGTTTTTATCGTAGGTAACACGTGAGGTCCATGTTCATAATAGTCAAGGCCAAATCATTTCCAAGGACACCTATGAAGGTACAATTTGGAAAATGTGGGTTTGTCTAAATAGGAGAAGTTAGAGGTAAATGGTTAGGTGGAAGAGGTAGTGGTAGAATCAAGAAGTGGATGATCAAGTCCCCCATAGATTAAGTTGGTTTAATGTTTGGGAGTCTTAAAAGGAATTATAGTTTTGATGTTAGTTTCATAACTAGGATCATGGTCAAGGTTCCCATACTCTTAAGGAGTAGGGAAAGCATCCAAAACTAAAAGATGATATTCCCTCAGTGAGAGATGTTGGAACGTGGGTTCCAAGGAATCCTCTATGGGGATTTGAGAATAATAGATAGAGGAGTGAGTTGAAGCTTCATCGATGATGGGGGTGGAATTTTTATTGATTGGTGGTGAGGTCAATGAGGGAGGAAGAAGAATTTTGATGGGTTAATATGTCATGTTGCAAGATGTGAAAGGACTAGGGTCAACTTGTATGGTGATAACTTGACCCTCATGTTCAAATTTGACACATTGATGTAAGGTGGATGGTACAAAACTCATGGTGTGGATCCAAGGACATCTAAGTAATAGGTTGTATTGGAAGTATCCTTCTACAACATAAAATAGATCTTGAATTGTGCAAGGTCCTAAGTAGATGTGGAGGTTGTCCATCCCCAAAGTAGTGGCCATAGTATCATTAAAGGAGTGGATAACTATTACAACTTCTCACATGATATTCTTTGGTAATTAGAATTGGTCATAAACATAAGAGGAGATAATTTTGATATTATATACTCCATCAATCATCACCCTTTTGATGCATGTTTGTTTGATGTATATAGTGATGAATAAGGGAGGATCAAGATTCTTAGGATGAACATAAGGTATTTTTGAATCCTTGAAAGTGACAAGGGTCAAAAGTTGAAGGGATCTAATAAAGGCTACAAGATGTTCATGATCTTTGGTTTGAACCTCTATCGATTACAATATCTCTATCAGTGTTTGATAGTGAGGGGGTGAGGTGTTATTAGTTTTTAAAGGCTTATTTTCATTATTGTTTGGTTAAGTTGTTTCAAAACTACACACTAAATATATTTGGAAGGGTTGGAAGGAGAAACACCCAAAATGGATATTTTGGGTTTTGGTGAAAGTGATGGTGAAGGTGCTTGGGTTTAGTTGGAAGGTTGAGGGGTGGAAGGATATGTCCATGAAATGGACACTTTAACCTTTATTTTATCCTTTTTTTAGGCCTAAGATAGTGTGGATGAGGGGAAGTGTTAGGATAGATGGTTGCTTTGGTTCCTCCTCACTTTCAAATGAGATTGGAGTAAGTGTTATAAGGGTTCATTTGGTGGTTGGGTTGGTAATGGGCTCAAGATATGTTCATATAATAATAGATCATCTTCATCCCATAAGTTATGGATAAGTACTTGGAGAGCTTCATAATTTTTTATGTCATGTCTAGTTGTCTTATGGTATGATAAAATTAGACTATCATTGAACCAAGATGGTTTAGGACTTGAATGGTTAAAGGGTTTAATAGGTGGTATGCTTAAGGAATAGGTTTTCAAAAACCTTTGTAGAATGGTTGAATAAGATTCAAGTAAATGTGTTGGTGGTGTTGGGGTTTTGGTTTTAGGAGTGAGAACCTTCTTAGAAGTAGGCTTCACCATGGAAGTTGTAGGTGGTGTAATGGTTTTGGTAGGTATTTTTGGTTAGGATTGCTTGCTTTTGGTTGGTTTTTAGATGGATGATTTTGGGATGGATGATTTGGATGATGAAGGTTTGAAGATATATGGAAAGGTATAGGTAGATAGGTTAGTTAAAAGTGATGGGGAGTTTGATGATTTTATGGGGGTAGGTAAAGGTGGAATGAAAGGAGAAGGTTTAGTTTGGGTAGTTGTGGGAGGGTTCATATTATTGATAGAAGGATGAGCTTCTATGATGGTTGATGGATGAGGTCCTAAGATAGAATGTAAATGGGAAGGAGGTGGTATGGTTCTGGTTCTTAGTGGGAGTCTAGGTGACTCCACCTTCTTAGTTGGTTTGGTTAAGGTTTTCTTTTGTGTACTAGATGGGCTTATGTCTAATTTCAAAGATAGGTGATCAAGGATAGGAGTATGAAGTATTCATAGGTTATTGATATGTTTATTTAGAGAGGTGTAAGGTGATTTCACAATTTTGGATGAAGGTGGTTTAGATAGTTCTCCCATGGTTTGGAAGGGAGAGGTATTTGATGAAGGGTTTGAGGTGATGATAGGTTTGATGGTGGATGAAATTGAGGTTAAATTTTCATGTTTGTTTTGATAGGGGAGCCCAAGACTATGCCAAAAGGTGGCTCTATCAATATTGGATTATGAGGAGAATTCTAGGCTTTGAACTAGTCTAGAGAAGGGTTTGTAAACTAGTTTATTTCCTGGGTCATTGGTTTCAAATATTATGAACATAAGTTGAGGTAAAGGAATAGTTTATTCACCCTTGTCCTTGATGTAAGGTTTCAAGATTTGAGAGGATGTTTCCTTCATGGAAGGAGTAGACAAGGTGATTTATTTTTTTGGAATGGTTTCAAAAGAGATAGTAGGTGATTCCATGATAGGGGAGGACGGTGTGATGTCCTCAAGTGAATGAATGGAGGTGGTGACTTCCTTTTTTTGGGTGTCAAAAGGAATGCTAGGTAATTCCACCACTTCAATGAGTGGAGTGGAGGAAGTGGTAGTTAAGGAAATGGTTTCCTCCTTAGGTATTTATATCAAAGGAGAGGTGGGTAGGTCCATGGTCTCATGAAGTAAAGAAAAATAAGGTGGTTATTTCCTTTGTTTGGGTATCCACAATAATGGTGGGTAATTCCACCACTTTAACAAATGAACTAAAGGAAGAGGTAGTTGAGGAAATGGTTTCCTCAATGATAGGTTCACTAATAACAACATTGACTATATGGACCTCATGAACATGAGATGATTTTGGTTTATCTTTATCATGGTTGGTAGAAGGAGCATGATTGGGAAAAGGTTGAAAAAAGATGTCAAGGGACTGATTTGGGGGTGCATTAGTATTATCAAATACAATTTCTCCCTTATCAATAAAGTTTTAGACAATGGTTTTGAAGGTGTTACACCTACTAATGTCATGTTTAATGACATAGTGGAAAGCACATCGATCATTCTCATTATACCAATTAGGTTTAGGATGAGAAGCATAAAATTATTAGGGAGGTTTGATGGGGGAAATATGTATGATGTTGGATTTGAGTAACTTGTCCAAAGCTGAAGCATAAGACTCCACTAAAAAAGTATATTATTTTGGGGTATATTGGTTTTGATTTTAGCTTTGTTGATTAGGGGAGTTATAAGAATTGGTTTGGTTGGGTTGGTTAACAATTGGAGGTGGAGTAGTTTTAAGGATTATCATGTTTGTGTCTACCTTTGGTTTAGTGTTGGGGTGGTTAGATTGGTTGGTGGTTTTGGATGAGGAAGGATAATTAGATTTTAAGCTAGAATTTTTTTTCTTAGTTTCAATTTCCCCTCATCAATGGCTCTAATTTATTTTTTCCATGCCATGGTGAAAGCCTCATCAAAGGTTCTAAAAGTTTAAACCTATAAAGTAGGGGTAATGTGTTTGGCACAACACCAAGATAAAATTTAAATCAACATGGGTTAGGGTAAAGAGAAAGAGAGTTAGTTGATAAGACCTCTCCATGTAGCTACAAAATTGATAATTATTTCATCATCAAATTTCTTGATGGAGTAGAGGTCAGTGATAGAGATCCTTTTAGATATATTGATTGAGAAGTGATCTAAAAAGGTTTCAAAAATTTTGGAAAAGGAAAATATGGAGTACTTGGTGAGAGCACTATACCAATCCAAGGCTAGTCCAGATAAAGACATAGGAAAGGTGTGAAGGAAAAGAGCATCATCATATGAAATCAAGTAACAAGAATGGTGAAATGCTCTTAAGTGTTATTGGGGGTTCTCCTTTCTTTGGAACTTGGAAAACTTGGCTAGCTCCCATTAAAGAATATAAGGTTGGATAGGAATGTATGGGTGAATAGGTTAATTTTATATTTTATCATAAGACAAGAGGTTATGAGCCCCAAAAATAGATGACTCTAGGTTGACCATGTTGTCCATTAACATTTTGACCAAATTAGTTTGAGATTGGGAAGCTCCATAATTGTGTGGTAGGTTTGGTTGGGGTTGGGTGGATGTAATATATGGAAAATTGATGAAAGGTTGAGATGATACCACATATTGGTATGTGGTCATTGAATGTTGTGATAATTCCACATAAGCGTTAATGGGCACAAAAGGTATGGAAAAAGGTGTTATGAATCCTTGTGGATTGGGAACATATTATTAGGATGTCATGGGTATCTATTGAGGGATTGATATGGGTTGATTTGGAGGTATTAATGGATTGATGGATTAAGGTTGAGTGGAAACTCTTGTACTAATAGGTGGAAGGGTATGGGGTGTGGAAAGCATCAAATTTTGAAGTGTGATAGAAATTGGTAGGTTGGTAGTGATAATGGGAATGGAATAATTAGGGGTAAATGATATTCTTATGGTAGATAAAGTATGGGTAATAAGAGGTGAGGTTGCCCCTATGTTGGATGTGTTGGTTGGTGTAAGGGGTTCTTGGTTATTAGTTGGGATGTTTGATTGAGTTTGGGTGGAAGTAGTGGATAGGATATTGGTGGAAGAAGATGCTTGGATGATCATATGTTGGGTGGAGGTAGTGAAAATAATAATATGGGGTGGCATCCTATAAGGTGGATCCATAAGAGGAATTAAAGTAGTAGGGGTGTAATGAGATAATATGTTGAGGTAATGGTGGAGGGCCACAAGGTTGTTATCAAGGAAGATAATTAAATATTCATCACCCTTGAAAACTATTCGAGGCATGGTAGGATGGGGAGAAAGATGAGGATAGATCTCAATATCTGAAGTGTACTCCATAGAGGAAGAAGAAGAGGAAGGTGGTTCTTAGTTGATTTGATTCCTCAACTATTATCTATTAAAGACCATGTGAGGAATATAAAAGAAATGATGAAAATATCACAACTAAAACATAAAGCAAGCAAAATGAAAAATATCTCAAGGAAATGAAAACATACACTAGAGTGTGTGTAAAGACTTGGGATACTTTTTAGATCACTTTTGGCTTATGCCTTAGAAAGTGTGAAAAACTTTGGTTTATAGATCATATACTAAAAAATAAGTCTAAGGTTGGTTTTAGGTGTTAAAGTCTCTTAAAAATATGTATTAAAAGGCATTATATGGCTTGATATTAGGGCCTACCCCCTCACTTCACACACCACAATGATAAGGGATCAGGTGCTTAGCCAAGATATATTGAATTTTAGAGTTTAGACTCAACCAAAGAGTTGAGTTTTGGTTTCTCTTCTTGGTAATGATCTCCAAGAAAGATAGACAAAGGGTAAGGTTTACCACTAGGTGATAAAATCCTAGTTAGGAATTATGTTAATTATTCTGATGTGTTAATTGATTATGTGGTTTGGTAAGGTGTGTGAGAACAAGAGTGAAACTATGATTCATTATTTTGATTTTAAGTTAACTAGATGAACTAAAAACATGAAAGCAATTAATGTATGTAAGGTTTATTTTATACCCAAAATAAATTTTCAATTTTATTGTATGAGCATAGAATAAAGGAATAAAAGAGGCACCTAGATGATGCTAGGTCCCACCAGGCATACCAAAATGTTTCTCTTAATTTCTACTCATTTATTAATTAAGGAAGAAGGGAAGAAACTAGTAATAAGGGTGTGGTAGAAGAACCTAGTTGTTGTGTGCACATGATCCAGATGAGTGTGGAGAGCTCCTTTTTATCTTGGAAGGATGCCCTATAGATAAGAAAGTACTAACAAAATAAGTTAGAAAGATAGTAAGGTGGACTACCTAGAAAGAGCTAGATCCATGAAGAGTGAACTTACTAGGAGACTATCAATCCACTCTTTGATATAAATATGAAATACTTGCATCAAATAACATAAAAAAACTAAAATGAAATAAAAGAAGAAATAGAATCTTGATAATTAAAAATAAACTAAATATATCAATAAGGGGTTAATACTAGTGATAAAATATATCAAGTTAGGTTCATAAAATTAGGTAGGGCTCGACGAATAGGTGGGGACACAAAAAGTTAAATTGGGTTGGGGGTGAGGGGTTACAAATGACATGATTTTATTCATTACCATAGTGACCATCAGTGGTCACGGTGATTGTTGATGGTTAAGCTAACTTTCAGTGATAGGGTAACCATCAGTGGTTAGAGGTGGCAATCGATGGTTAAGGTGACCATTGATGGTTCATATTGATTTTGAAGATACTCAGAAAAAGAGTTGCATAATGGGTCAATGAGTGGTATGAGGTTTGTTAAGGTTTTATGAGTTACAAAGTAAGATTTATAAATGCCTAATTGGGTTATGTAGGTTAGAAACCAAAATTGTAAAACTATAATACAAATATACCTATTGCTTGCTAAAGGGTTGATGGTTGATTGTTGGATCAATTTGGTAGAGTAACAGTACTTTGCCTCAAGAGAAATTTTGGTAGAGGTTTATATCTCTATTACAATTTTTAAATTACTAGAAAGAAGAATAGTTGGAAATATTGAATACTTATGTTATAGAATGCTTTTGATAATCCCTTCTCACCTCCTACTCCCCTATTTTTATAGGCAAAGAGAGATGGAGGTAGAAGGTTACCTAGGAGGTTGGATTTTTATTTTGGTGCTTCATAGTTTGTTATCAATGGGCAAGGTAGACATAGTAAATTATACCATTCTAGCCTATACATAGTTGGTATTTATGTTAGAATAAGGAAGACCTAATTGTCGATGATCAACATAACTATTGGTGATCATACTAAACATCAATGACCAAGTGTCTAGAGATAAAGGGGTCAAGGTGAGTTAAAAAGGTTGGGTTAAGGGTCAATTAGTGAGTTAGTGATTTTAGTTATCTAAGTAGCTAGCTAGACTTAAGTTCTGATGGATTGATTAGTCTTTAAGGGGTTTTGAGGCATTTTGACATCTAGAACTATTGTACATGGTTTTCTAGTGTCTACATTAGTATTACTCATATTTCAATATTATATATAACATCACTCACATAAATTATCATTTTTAGTTAAATTTATTATGTAATATTCAAAACTCACCTCAAACGAGGAGATGTGGATAATTACTTATCTTAGAGAATAATATACAACAACCCATTGCACACATAAGAATTTTTTTTTGCTTAGTTGATAATAGGTCATACCCATATTTTTCTAAAAAAATAATTCTAGAGAATAGTGCTCCATTTAAACAAGGGTGTAGGTTTTCCATGTCTACAAAAATGTATTTTCATCCCAATATTCAAAGATAACATCTTTTAAAATTCTCATAGTTTCACTCAATCTAAAGACCAATTTTAATTTTTCTCAGAAATAACATGCTTTATACTTAATTTTATTTCATATTTTGATTAGATTGGATGCATCATGTGGAACATGTGTTATAGGTTATCAAATAATTTTTTTATCAAAAAAATCACTTGATTGTATTTTTTTCTACAATATATATTTAGATATTAGATTGGGGGCATGTACATGGCACATGGTCACTTATCTTACTCAGTTTTACACCATTTTTTCACAAAATAATGGCAATTCATGTCATTCTCTATGTTGATACACTAGACTAATATCAAACTATTTTACATTAGGATTACACCAAATTTTCATCACTTTTGAATAATAAATTAATCTTATTCCATCTCTAGTGGATGAATCACCTTTTGCACTGATTTTGTAATAATTTTACACAAGAATCTATTGGAATTCATACATAGATTTGTTGATGGTGGAAATTGTACCCTTTGGCAAGGAGTCACACTCCTTGCCATTTCCTCGCAACATGGAATCTCCTCTCTCACCTGTGGGACGATGAAGTAGGAGAGGAGAGTCTCTAGATAAGGGCTAGCTCCCTTTGATGTATCGATGTTGTTCCAGCAAGAGCAAAAAATAGGTATATACAGGTATATATAGCTATATAAACTGGGGGGAATGAAAAGGGAGAGAGATGTAGGAAAAAACAAGCCTACTCTAAAAGAGGTGATACACCAAAAACATGTCAACCTTCCCACCTCCACACTCAGGATTAAACAAAAACATACATACGCTGAGACTTGGTAGAAAAGACTAAGCTGCTAGAAATGACAAGGAGGTTCTAATGAAAAATACAGGAAACATGGACTCACCAAGATGCTAGGAAATACATACTAGAAGTGACCTCCTCTATTTCTGCACCCCAAATGGAACTCTACTCCTGGCAATAGTAGACAATGGTAATTTGTAGATGACTAGTCTGTTGGTGCTAAACCTGTGAGAGCATCACAAAATAATGACTGGACACAACTCAACACTCAGAACATACATAGAAAAATCCATCCAAGAAAGAGGTAAAACTGTCTTTTATTTGATCCAGGAAAAAAATTTGTAGAGCTGAGCTCTTACAAAAATGTGAAAATATGATTACAAATGACCAATTCACAATGTTATATAGAAAAAGACAAGAAGACTCATTTTGGTGCTTTGCTTACAAGTGGCCTATCACGTCTTCATTAGGAAGAAGAAAAACACTGTTGGTGCATCATCCTTCTTGAAGAGGCCTACTAGAACAATGTTGCCAATTGACTTTTGTTCCATTCTGTCTTGTCTGGTCATTTGGCCCCTTGGGCGAACCTTCTTAGCTGGTTGCTTTAACTTTAGCTTGTTCGGGTTAACATTTCTCTATTTTACCTTTAAAAACAATAGCTATTTCCTTTTGTCTAACTTGACATCCTCATCACCATCCTCGGGCCTTATATGTTTTCCACGAACTTTCTTAACTTGACTTGCGGCCTGCTATTCTTCTTTGTTTTCCTCCCAGGCACTCTTTCACTTTGAACAGGTCATTGTTTACTTATGTGGACTGTCGAGCCTTATTGTTTCACAGACTACCTTAGAAATTCTCCTCAATTTTTAATGTTTTGTCAGGATGTGGACTATTGGTGAGCTTTAAAAATCCTGCGGGCTTTATGTTTTATCGGGCTCCCCTATTGCCTTCGGCTTTCCTCCCAGGTTCCCCATGGAAAAATTATTTGTGGACAATTTTCCTGGGTGAAATTCCCAGGTTGCCTTTGCTTGCTAACCTGTGGCTTGAATTTCTATGAACAAATTGTCCATAGAAAATTCCCGCAGGTAATTTGTCTGCAGAAATTCCGTTGGGCTTTATAGCTTTTGGGGATGGTTTGCCCAAATTCCTTTGCCTTTGTGCCAGCCCTCCATAAGGGCTCTTTTGACCATTGAATTCTCTTTGCCAAAGGACACCCCCTTGAACCAAAATTTGTTGAACCAAAAATTGGTCCAACGGTTCAAGGTTCAAAGGAGCGCACCGATGAACCAAAGCACATTGAACCTTTTTGCATTGAACCAAGTGTTGAACCCTTTGAACTAGGCATGAAATAAAATTTTTTGAACCCATTGAACTTGAAAAAGACTAGCACAAAATAGTAGGTGAAGAAGGTGACCAAAATTTTGCCAGGGGGCAAAATTTGGTCAACAAATTGGTGACTCACAGGGAAAGTACGTATGTCATGCTTAGAACCTAGTTGCCTCTGAATATCCATTAGGCATGGAGTTGAATGTAGCTCAAAAAGAATTAATAATAGCCTGAAAGATCCTCAAATCAAATACATAGAATTTAACCCCACACGCAAAGGGAAACACACAAGACTAAAAATAACTAACTGTGCAACTACACTTAGGGAAAGTAGGAGAAAAACTGAAAACAAACTATTATGTACAGCTAACCAGGCATTTTTGATTCCCACCTAGATCAAATGGAAAACTTCTTAAGTCCCCTTCCTGGTAAGAAGACTTATGGCACCAGGCAAGTAGCTGGATGAAGAAGAGAGTTGGTGACTTGCTCTTCTTACCTGTCACTTGAGTTGGCTAGAATCTAAGTGGATCAAAATCAAACATGCCTCTAACATATATGTATTTTGATTGTTCCTAGAGGCCTGTTGAATGTTGGTCTCTTATATTGGTGCTCTTCACCAAGAAATTAATGGCTACTGGCTCATCACCATAAGCCCTTTGATCTGCACATTCCTTCTGTACTATATCATGGTTTGACTTGTTTCCTTCTGCCTCATTGAAAATCTTGTCGAACTCATCCTCTACTTCCTCTTGGCCTTCTTGAAGAAAGTTGACTGTGGTGATGTCTGAAATGGACTCACAAAAAGATTGTTGATCCCATAAAACTTCACCTTCCTGTTTAAAGCTCACTTCTTCAAGGCTTCCTCCAAGAAGATAGACCTCTCCTTTTCCTCTTTGCTGATTAGGATTTCTAGATTTTCAAAAACATTCTCCTGATCTTCCTCTTGCTCGAGTTATTCAATGTAGTCATCCTCATCAATACAGTAAGGAAGTTCATCAAACTAAGGGGAAGAGAGCTTACCATGCATTTTTTCCTCATCGAATTATTGGAACTTTCGCATATATGCAAGGCCTGCATCTTCTCCACTACTGATAAGGTCTTCATAAGGAGCGTCAATGACAATTTCTTCTTCATTGTTTCTCATGATAGCCTCCTGAAGGATTGCAGATTAGATCTTTTATTTCTCTCCTGCCTCTTGCAAAACAGGTTCTTCCTTGAGAAGGGGTGAAGTGGAGAAAGCATGTGGAAGAGGAAACAGTCCTTGAGCTAGAATCGAATGATTCTCCTCTCTCCACTTAATCAACACTTTATCTATTTCAGGGGCAGCCTGATAATTCTTTTGGAAATGTGTGGGTGGGGGGTGTTTAGGCATGGAATGTGCTATTTGATCTAAACCATCCACCACACATTGGCTAAGGAATTTCTCTTTAGACTCCAACTCTACAATTCTCCAACTTAGATCTTCTTGGAAAAGCCTTTCTTGGAGGCCGCTAGCATCATCATAGGTAGGCACAGCTTCAGCTTCTTCAAGGTTTTGAGAAAAACCTTGCTTTTCTTTTTCCTCTTTACTGCCCCATGATTCCACTATATTCCCCCAATTCAAGATCTCTGAATTAAAATTCTGCCCTTGTGAACAAGCAGCAACTTTGTTTTCCACAAGGTCCTGAGGCTCCTCCACAAGGTCTATAATTTTTTCCTCTCTTTCAAGAAGTAGCTTCATCCTAGCCTCTAAATCCTCAATTTGCTTGGCTAGGTTGTCTTGAAAGAGTCTTTCTTGGAGGTTGTTAGCATGATCCTCTCCAAAGCTCAGAGCTGGTTCCTGACATTCCTTCCTCCAACTTGGACTCTGCATATCATGCTGAAGGACTTGGGGAGGTTGGGGAATGCAAGGAAAACACTATTGGTGTGTTGGAGGAGTCTTTAGAGGAGAGACGTGCTAGCTGATGGTATTTTCCCCAATGGGAGATTGTTTTGATATCATCTGATGTTGGAAAGCTAGGCACACTGGGTTGGGGGCAGGTGTATTTGATGAGGTGGAGTGAGCAAGTGCAATCTGATAAAATGGGTTTGGTGCAAAAGAGGAGGTTTTTTTTAAATGAGGAAGGGGCATGCAAGGCTGACTACCTTGGATAGATGGATTTATCCATTTTTTTACCTCTTCCTCCATAGCTTATAAGGCTTGTGCTTGCCTAGATAAACACTCCTCTTTATACATCAGCTCCTACTGATATTTGTACTGCTCTTCCAGCATATTAATCTCCATTGTCTACCTCTCAAATTCTAGCACCACCTCCCTTATAGTTGTAGGGCAACTAGGAGAGCCGCTTGAGGGGATTGCATAAATATCTGAAGCCTGATTATATTCATATGAAGGAAAACAAGACCAATGATTTTGAGCAAAAGAAGTATACATACAAGAATTTTTTTTGAATGACACCGGGCTGCACTTAACCAATGGATTAACTCAGAGTCGCCAGATGCTAGAAAGAAAATTTGATCTGTTGTAATAGGACCAGCATCAGTCCTACAACTTTACTTCATTAAAAATAATGTCCCACTTGGCATGCCTAAACTGTTGATGGGCACGGTGTTGTATTGGTGCACAGGATCAGTGACTAACCCTGTAAATTTACTGATTAAAAACTTGTAGTCCCACCAGGCATGCCAAAACTGTTGATGGTGGAAATTGCACCCTTTGGCAAGGAGTCACACTCCTTGCCATTTCCTCGTAACATGGAATCTCCTCTCTCACCTGTGGGATGGTGAAGCAAGAGAGGAGAGTCTCTAGATAAGGGCTAGCTCCCTTTGATGTATCGATGTTGTTCCAGTAAGAGCAAAAAATAGTTATATACAACTATATAAATTAGGGGGGAATGAAAAGGGAGAGAGATGCAGGAAAAAACAAGACTACTCTAAAAGAGGTGATACACCAAAAATAGGTCGACCTTCCCACCTCCACACTCAGGATCAAACAAAAACATACATACACTGAGACTTGGCAGAAAAGACTAGGTTGTTAGAAATGACAGGGAGGTTCTAATGAAAAATACAAGAAATAGGGACTCACCAAGATGCTAGGAAATACATACTAGAAGTGACCTCCTCTATTTTTGCAACCTAAATGGAACTCTACTCCTAGCAGTAGTAGACAATGGCACTTTGTAGATGACTGGTCTATTGGTGCTGAACCTGTGAGAGCATCACAAAATAATGACTGGACACAACTCAACACTCATAACATACACAAAAAAATCCATCCAAGAAAGAGGTAAAACTATCTTCTATTTGATCCAGGTAGAAAATTTGTAGAGCTGCGCTCTTACAAAAATGTGAAAAGATGATTACAAATGACCAATTCACAATGTTATATAGAAAAATACAAGAAGACTCATTTTGGCTCTTTGCTTGCAAGTGGCCTATCACATCTTCATTGGGAAAAAGAAAAACACTATTGGTGCATCATCCTTCTTGAAGAGGCCTGCTAGAACTATTCTACCAATTGACTTTTGTTCCATTCTGTCTTGTCTGGCTGTTTGGCCCCTTGGGCAAACCTTCTTAGTTGGTCGCTTTAACTTTGGCTTGTTTGGGTTAACATTTCTATGTTTTGCCTTTAAAAACAATGGCTATTTCCTTTTGTCTAACTTGATGTCCTCATCGCTATCCTCGGGCCTTATATCTTTTTCACAAACTTGCTTAACTTGACTCGCAGTCTGATATTCTTCTTTATTTTCCTCCCGGGCACTCTTCCACTTTGAACAAGTCACTATTTACTTACGTGGACTGCCGAGCCTTATTGTTTCATGGACTGCCTTAGAACTACTCCCCAAGTTTTAATGTTTTGTCGGGCTGCAGACTGTTGGCAAGCTTTAAAAATCCCATAGGCTTTATGTTTTGTTGGGCTCCCCTTTTTCCTTTGGCTTTCCTCCCAGGTTCCCCACGGAAAAATTGTCTGCAGACAATTTTCTCGAGTGAAATTCCTGGGTTGCCTTTGGTTACTAACCCGCGGCTTGAATTTCCACAGACAAATTGTCCACAAAAAATTCTCATGGGCAATGTGTCTGTGGAAATTCCATCTGGATTTATAGCCTTTGGGGATGGTCCGTTCGAATTCCTTTGCCTTTGTATCAGCCCTCCATAAGGGCTCTTTTAACCATTGAATGCTCTTTGCCAAAGGACACCCCCTTGAACCAAAATCCATTGAACCAAAAATTGGTTCAATGGTTCAAGGTTCAAAGGAGCACACCAATGAACCAAAATGCTTTGAACCTTTTGCATTGAACCAAAGCCATTTAACCAAGTGTTGAACCCTTCAAAACAGGCATGAACTGAACTTTTTTGAACCCGCTGAACCCAAAAAAGACTGGCACAAAATAATAGGTGAAGAAGGTGACCAAAATTTTGCCAGGGGGAAAAATTTGGTCAACAAGATTCAAATATACTCTAATACCTTGGGTATGTAATGATGGGTCCAAGAACACATTGATTTATTAATCACACTCTCATTAAAATGAGGCTTGGTAAATTCACAATCTAATCCATGTGTTTCAACACAAAAAAATTCAAGGATCCTACCCTCTATAGTCAATAATTTTACACTAGAAAACACAAAGGTTCACATACCCAATTAGGTGTATTCATTCCTTATTATTTTATATATAATTTTCTTTTCTTGTATTTCATATTTTAATATTAATTTAGGACTGATTTATACATGTTTCATTATATATTTTCATGAAGTATAGTTTAGAGTGTGGCCTATATTTAATAATGTTCTTCATACATAAGTTTAGGTATAACTCTCTTTCACTTTAATCTATTACTTTCACTTTTGATGCATTACTAGAATAAAAGGGGAGTAAATGTAGTCACTAAAATTAACATTTATTTGTAAAACAAGGCATTTGTGACCAATCCTTTTTCATATTTATCTCATCCTTAATTCCATAAATATAGGTTGTTATTCCTCTATTTTTATATATAACATCCCTATCTTATAGAAAATTCCAACTTTTAATATTCCTACTCACCATTCCAAGGAACCTAAACTCACTATCAAATTGATCCACACTTTTAGTTTAACTTTCCCTATTTCCTAGACAAGGTCATTCCTTTAGGACTATATGGTTTGATGGTAGTGTTTGATTCTACCAACTTCATCATCCTACAAAAAAATGATGATTTTCTAAAATTTAACTTCACCAAATGGGTCATCACACATGTTTTTCAAGTTGCACTTAAGTAGTTAAAAAAATATCACTATAAATCAACAATTTATAACCATTTTCTGACTAGAGTCTCACATGATTGAAAAACACTAGGGATCACACATTGAGAGAAAACATCTCTTCTTACGAATTCTAAGTCCACACAACCCTAGTAGTCATTTTCTAAGTTTTCATACACCTCAAAGGTCACAATTAATTTTTGAAGCACATAATTACACCATGATTTGACTAACATCTAAAATTATGCCATTATTTCAAACATACCACTATAACATGGGAAGCATACATTGAATTTGATCCATCTTCAAAGCATTGGTATGTAGGTAGAGTTTAATATAGATTATGTTTAGGTCAAGCATAATTTCAACAACTACTTCATTTCCCCCATTTTTTATTGTTTATCTTACATGGTACATGGATATAGTGTTTTAAGTGAAGAATAAGGGGTATAGTGTCTTCTATGATAGATCTAGAATCACATAACACACATAGAGGACCAACAACTGATAACACATAAACACAAATTTAGAGATGGGGAAAACCCTAACAGACATTGGTGATCCATATGGACTACAACGTAACATGACCTTGTCTAAATAACATAACCTTATCTAGAGATCAAATGAATCTTTGTTCCTAATTCATAGTCATCACACATAGTCACATAGTTGTTTACATAGTCACAATCATAGTCTTGCATCTCTATTTTCCAAATAAAGCATTCTTATTTATTATTTTCCCTTTTATCATATTACCATATTTATCAATTTCCAAATCATAAATTCTTAATTTATGAATTCTAATTTTATGAAATTGTTTGTTTAATGGATACTAAAACTCTCTTAATCCTAAATTTGATAAAACATATTGTTGAACTTGTTTATAGATTGAATATTCCAAACCCTAACCATAGATGTTCCTAAGGTTTACCTCCTTACTTATTTTGTTTATAATTATTGTATTAGGGTTTTTTAATTTGGTAAATTATTTGTTAGAAATAATATTCCAAGTTTGAATATTGAAGGTATGGATGTTGGCAATGGTGAGGATGTGGGTCATAGTGTTATAAGCAAGGATCCTATAGCTAAAGAAGGATTGACCAAGCTATCTATTGTGAAGGAATATAAACCCAAACATTCATGGGTAGACCTTCCCTCTGACATGGGTGTTAGGGTGGTCACCACTAGTCAAAACCTAAAAATAGTGATAGAGGAAAATGAAATGTACCTAGATATAACTAGTATCATTATTAACAACACCAAAGCTTCATTTGAGAAATCTTTGATGGTGTGCCTCTATGGCTACATGACTAAAATTTATGTTTTTAAGAAATGGGATGCTAAGAATTGGAAATGTATGGGATGCATTGAAGTGGTTGTTGTTATCACCAATTATTGAACCCTAAGAGAAGGTTGTTTAAACTTATGTAATTTGGTGAAATATGGGATTACCCCTAGACCTGTGGGTTGTCTATAACATGGTTAAACCTCTAGATTGAAGGGATACTTCCCCTTAATGAATCACGTAGGCTCACATACTAATATATCACTTTTTAAGAAAAGGGAGAGAAACCTACTATAATGAGGTGATACACCAAATATATTCTGACAATCAATAAAACTAGCCTTACATACACTACTCTTAATTTGAATCTCTCATATGAGTGTTTTAATGTGAAGGTTTTTATGGTTTCTTAAGTTAGGATGACTAACCAAGAGATATTCAATGACACTAAAAGATCAAAAAACTCACTCAACTCTTTCACCATACTCATACACTTCACATGACCTACAAAACAAGATTTCAAACTTACTAGGTGTTAGAAATGGACAACATGTTAAGGAAGACAAGTTAATTCACTTGAAAAGATAAATTGTTCTCATATGCATAATAAGTAAAGTCACAAGAAGAGATAAACTAGTTGTTTCTTATTGATAAAAGGCATAAAAATGGGTAGGGATTCACCATACTCAGGTAGAGGATACAAACATAGCCAAAAGTGCCTCAATATATAGAGAATGTGAGAGAGGAGAGAAGAAGATTGTAGAAGAGAGAAGGTATAAAAGTGCCATGTGAGTTAAATAAAAGACATGAGTTATGAAACTACTTCATTAGGTATTATATTATATATGCTTCTCATTTTTAGATTCTCCAACCCTCCAAGTGGCATGGGAGTTGAAATAGTTGTTTGAAACCTTGACTAACTTATTGAAACTGCTCTTCTTCTTGACATATTGAAGGAAAAATGGACTTATTAATGGTCATATAAATTTATTACACCTATTTTATCAACTCTTGACACCTCTCAGCTAATCCTAATACGTCCTTTTTGACATATCACCTCTTTCTCATGCAATGTGTTTAGAGGGATCTTCATCTCCTTAGGCCTATTTTGCACACAAGTGTAAAAAATTGGTTTTAATTACTTTAGATCATACAATATTCATGGATTTCCTATTGGAATTATATAAAACCTAAAAAAATTGATTTTGAGGTCTCAAACTATCCCTAACAAGTCATTCTCCACCAAAAACCTCAAATAGGCCTCATTCCTTATTGCATGTTATAGTACAAACCTCCTTTTATACATAAAACTATAGAATATCCTAAGAATATATTGGAATATTCTAATACCCTATATTTATTTACAACTCTAGGTTTAGTTTAATGGGACTAAGTTAAGTGGAAGTCTATTGTTTTGTGTATCTCTTCTACGAATTAGGCCTAATTAGACCTTTAGGCCTATAAAGTGGATTTTGTCTCTAAACTCCTCATGCACATGAAAAACCTTTGAAAATTTTGTGATTTAATTTAAAAATAAAAATACCAACCTCTATGTAAATTTTCGGCTTTTGTAACATTGTGCTTATAGTCAAACCATGAAATTGCCAAAAATAAGCCCTTCATAAGCCTGTTTGGACTACCTTGAAAAATGGAGTTTGTTTAGTTACTTTTAGGGGTTTATTAGTAATTTTTTTGATTTTATTAGATGAAATAAGTGTTAGGTGACCTTTTCCAATGCTTTTCAAGTGCCCATATCTCTAAAATCCCTATAAAATACTATAAAACACACAAAATTAATACAATTATGGCAAGTTGTACATCAATTCATATAAATAAAGTACATTTAGATTAGAATAATGGAGTCTATAAAAATATACAAGAGGTTTTAGGTGAAAAATATGGTAATATGTGTGCTTTATAAGTCCATCTCTACACACTGGTCACTATTGGGTCTTAAGAGATGTTTATGACCTATTTGGGGTTTGTTGATGCCTAAATGTGTATCACAGGTGCCCAAAGTGTTTAGGAACACTTCTAATTTTATAATTCCTAATAAATAAATTCATGAGTTACATGTTGTGATAATCCTATTATCTTTGATGGAACAAAGGCAAAACAAGTGGACTATTTCACAATATTTATAATGTTTGGTGGTTGGGAGCCATCATGGCCAAATAGTAGGTTTATGTAAAACATGGAGTGTCTATGCTAATAAAAATTATTTATGATCAATAAATAATCTAAATACTAATATATGATGGGCATTTACAATTAAATTTAAACTAAAATGATCTAGTTAAAAAAAAGAGCAAAAGAAAAGTAGGGCAAAAAAGAAAGATGTTGTTGGTCTTTGTTCTAGACATTATGACAAAGTTCAAATCTCATCTAAACATGCATTTAACCAATGTATGAAGTAAAATATATTCTCCAAAAATCATAACATACATTAGGAAAACTTCTAAGGAAGGCATGAAATGATGCAAATAGGAACCAAGCTCACTTTAAAGATTCACTCTTGCAAGCAAACAACATTAACCCAAATGTAAAATAAGTGAAAAAAATTAAATAAGCCTAATAACTTTCAACTAATATAGCATTGGAACAAATTAGAAACTATGCATCCAATATACACATCCATGATCCATAATAACCATTCAAATATGAAAGTGAAACTAGACAACTAAGAGAGAAACCATATAGCTCGTCACATAAGGAAATATGGATAGACTTTGCATAATTATTTCTTTGTATTCATTGATCAAAGTTTAAAAAGTAATTTGGCTCTAAGACCTCTCTCCTTTTATAATTTACAATACCCTTTTTATATAATTATCAAGGTGGTATGTCATTCAGTCTTAACCAATGAAAAAAGTACAAGTGTAGGGATAACTATCCTTTCCACAAATGTTCTAGAAATAAACTAGACTTTTTGAATGGATTGATCTATAGGCAGTGTGTTTTAAAAACCACACACCTTTACAAATAAAATATTCCACTTTTAAGATGGATAAGGTTTAGCCACAGGAGGAATATTATGACTTTAAGAACCTTCTGGCTGATGAATTTCTTTCTTACTACTATATGGTCTTCATTGCTTTCTAATTCTACCTAATATATGCATTGTCATATCTCCAAGATGGTCAAGGATATAGAGAAGTCCCCCATCATTGCTAAAAATATTTTTAAACTTCTCACTAATGGACACTAGCTCAAATTAACTTTACATAGGTGATAATTCATCTCTCTTTAGGTTAATCATAACACTCACAGGGTTTGGATATGGTTCTTACCTCATATGGGCATTCCTTCAAGTTCTAATAGTGATCCAATGGTAGCCATGATCTCAAACATCATGAGCTTATATCCCTACCTTTACATTACTAGGTCTATAAGGTCTCCAATTTGGCACATTACAATCATGTGGCTTTGATGTGGTATTTTCATGGCATACCCATAGCATTCTACTCATCACTATTCAAAATATGACTGTTGCCTTTGAATTTGGATCCAATAAATTATCTTAAAATTGGCATATGTGTGCTCATCATTAGATATCAACATGGACATCTTTGATAGGTGCATGACTGTCAATTTTAAATTCATCTTCAAAACTCTCTACTATTTTAAAATTGGCATCCTCATGACCATCATTTGATGTTCACATAAACATCATTAATGAGCACATGACTATCATTTTAGAACACACATTAGGGACTATTGTTTGTGTATACCATGTGGCTCTCTATTGAACATTCCATTTGTCATTCTTGGGTTCATCCTATTTCTTATGTGTGCCATATGGAGACTTCTTAATGCTTTTGCACTTTTTGTACTAGGCTCTTGCGTATCATTTGATCTCTATACTAGAACCCCATGATGGTGATACTTGTCACCCTTGTATATCTCCATAAAACCTTTAAAAATGTAATGTTTCATGCATAAGTTAATCAACTGTACTAGTCTCATGTGGACCAAAGATCTTGGGAACATGTTCAAGCTTTAACTCTTTGGTCAGGGTTTGAATTTTCAATGCTTTCCATGCTCTATTGGATCCATCTCATATGAGAAAGCACATATCATTGATCCTTAAAACAAGGAAAAAAAATTATTCTTGACAACATATAAAAAGGACTTAGGATAAAATATTTAAGCTAAGTTATAAACATATTAAATGGGACCTTTTGAATTAAAAGGGATGAAGGCATAAAGACTTTGCACCAAGGTTAGAAACCTAAGACAAAAGGACCCCATGAATAATAAATACATAGCATAAAGTATTAGCCTAAGGTTTTTATCACATTAATAAATATGATAAACCTTAGTATATGACTTTAGGCTAAGCCTTATAAGAAAGGGACCATGTGATTATTAGACCAATCTAGGATAGAAGGGAATAAAAGGATCATAGGGCATAAAAGAGACCAAACATAAGATTTTTAGCCTAAGGTTTGGTTGTGTTGAAAAACATGACCAAGCCTTAGGATAAAAATTAAACTAAGTTCATGGTATGATTAATTTGTTCCTGCTTAAATTTAAATAAAATCTCCTACCAAATTTAAATTTGAATTAAAAGGTTTAGTTAAAATATTAGGGTAGGGTTTCAAAATATGAATTTAATTAATCAATTATAGATCAAGGTTAGTAAAAGATAAATTTAACATTGAAACACAAAACCCTAAGCATGTTCATTCCCAAATGGGTTCCATTAAACCTACAAATTGAAACACAAATATCTAATGTTATCACTTTAGATAAGATTAAACTAGAACCATGAACAAATAAGTTAGCTAGATCATGATGTGGATGATATTCAAATGAAAATAATGTGAAACCATGTTAATGACACTCTAACCAAGTGAATGTTCAATTTCAAGGTAGAAATTTGCACAATTTGATAGATGGTTCCCTATTTTTTAGAAATTGGGGTATGTAGACCTCAACAAATGGTGACTTTTGGGGGAAATATAACAATCTATTATAATTTAGAGACTCTAGTTTAGACTAATAATTAAGATAATTATTCTATTTGATTAGGCATCATTATTAAGATCAATTCATAATTAGAACAAATCATTCATATTTAGAATTAAGATCAAACATCAAAACTCAATCATGTTGTGTGTGTGCTTTGATTCCACTTACTAATTACTAAAGGATTTAGAGAATAAATTCTAGGTTCATGAATTTAATCATTAACATTGACTTTAATCATGTTTTTATATTCATTAATAACCATAATTTATCTCAAAGAAGGCTTGGGAATTTCTCTACTATGAGTTAGGGATCCATATCCCTAACAAATATGCCTTAGCTCTACTCAAGTTTTCCACTAATAGATAGGTATCTATAATCCCAATGGAGATTACCAAAATCACCTCTGCTTAAAAATTTATTTGAAGTTTTTAATAAAGATCTTATTTTTGGATTTTTTCAAGTCATTTTGACTTTCTATCAAAGGTTGGGAACTAAGATTACTACATTTAGGGATTTGGTCAAGTGTTTGATTTCAAATAATCATCCTTAGCTGTAAATTTTATCTTGAGTAATTAATATTTTTAAGTGTAAGCATGACTATGTCCTAATAGTTTAAGCTTTCATCCTACATGTGAAATAATTATTAAAATCAAGATTATATAAAAATAATGTTTATAATATCAAGGAATAATTAACTTATCCATCAGTCTTTGATAGCTTCCCTAAATTATAACATCAAGCTCATATTTCAACAATCCATGATCAACCAATGTTGATAAGTCATACCTGCATTTCTGAACTATGGAGCTCTTCAGAATTTATATGAAACTCAAGATAAGGGCTGTCCAAAAATACATATTTAAAATTAAGGAACAAATTAAGAGAAAATAAACAAATATAAATAAGCACTATATACAAACTAGGGATAGGAAGGAAATTATTATAAAAAAAAAAGAAAAAAAAAAACAAAAACAAGACACAAAGAACAAGAAAGAAACTAAACTAAGCCCTACACTAACTACATAAAATAATTAGTTCTAAGATCAGATATAAAGTTATTTAGTATACTATATAACCTTAAAATATGAATGTTTTCTTTTTATGGCATCCTACATATGGGAGCACTTGTGTGTTTATAACTTTTATATGATGTATCTTGACTTCTCTCCTCCATTGTCCAATACATTGATTGAAGATATGAGTTTAAAACTCAATAATATTCCTCTTATATTCTTATCATTTATAGTAGGAGTTATATTTCTACTTCATCCATAGATAGAGAGTGTCATATATCATTTTCACTCAATAATGGTAGCTTAGCTAGTATCCTTAGACTAATGTCATTATTAGGTTCTTTATGAGGTGGACATGGACTACCAGTCTTTGCACAAAAATATTCCAAGTCATCCCAAAATGATTCTTCATCTTGATAAATTGAATGCTGATCATCTATAATCTTATCATGTTGGTCCCATACTCTTGATATTTTGATGAAGTCATATGATAATTCTTGATTTATTTCACCAACTTCATCTTCATCCTTGATGAATAAAGGTAGCTCTTCTACCCAATTGAGTTCTATCTCGTCTAGTTTTGGGACCTCTAGGATATTATTTATCTTTTAGAATAACTAAATTTATTTCAATCAATCTTGGTGTAATTTCTTCCCATGGTCATCTTCTTCAGTAGTACCATTTATTCCTTTAGTGACCTTATATGAAGTGTCCGCATAGCTATCTTTTGAAGACAAGTCAACTTGTATCTGACCTTGTTCATGGGGTTGATCATCTTGAAAATATGTTCCTTCTTCCATAGTTTCTTAGGTTTACTTTCCTCTTCAAATGGAAAATCAAAATCCTCTATCATGAAACCTTGAGATGTCCCTACAATATTATCTTAGTTAGGCATAGTTTTAGTTGTATCACTTTCACCTTGAGATGTTTCAGAAATATTGCAATGATCAACCAAATATATATCATAAAAAATCATTTATATTATTTCAAATGATCTATTATTACCATTATCATGAAACTTGTTTGGAGATATATTGAACCTTTGAGATGCATAGTTTCTATTAGATACCTCCCTTGTATTTTCTACTTGTTTTTACAATTGAAGAAATCTATTTCTCAATTTTTGGACCATTTACAATATCAAGTCATTTGGATTTTTTGGTGTCTCAAGATCATGAACTAGGGCATTACTACTAGTTAAGGGCATTAGAGTTCCCTGTGCTTATGGATGAAGCCCACTAGTTGTGTTATTCAGGAACCCTAGGTTTTGGCTAGGATATAGATGACTCAATAGTAATTTGTTACAAATTGGATGTTGGTTCAAAGTAGGTATATTACAATTATAATTAGGATTGGAGTATGATATTTGACCTTGGGTTTGCATTTGGTCATTAATGATCATAGCTTTAGCACAATCTAATGTTAATGTATTGGTGATATTTATAGATCTTTTCAAGAACATAGAGGTCATGGGGACGAAGTCATCCCTATAAATATTTAAAGCAAAATACACATTAGGTTTATATGGGGCCATGGTCCTACTAACCATCTCTTATAACCTAGCATTAAATACTCTTATGGTCTCATTGAAATCCCTCTTAATTATGATGAACTATTTGTAAACAGTGCATGGACTAATAATTTTTCCAAATTGATCAAGGAAAATATAATTAAAGTCGTTCAAACTAGTAATGTAATTCTCATGTAGGTTGATAAACCAATCATATGCAACATCTTTGAAAGTGAATGTAAATAACTACATGCTACATCTTCATGACATACATTTAATAATCTCAAAGTAGCCTTGAATGATTTAATATATTATTCAATAGTGACAAAATTATTGAGATTAAAAGAAGGCAAATACCCTTTAAGGTTTCTTGGTAAGTCATGTATCGGACTAGGCACATTGATAGAATAAACACCTAGCCAAGTCATACCTTGAACACATGAGCACGTTGAATTGGTGAAGTTGGGTGAGACCTTGAAAGTTTACTCTCACCTCAATCTTGCTTTTGTAAATTTTGGCTTGTGACCTTGAAACATGTTTAAAATATGATGCATCAAACTAACCTTTAAAAATTAAAATGATTAAGTTTGTATATTTAGCCAATTTGTCACAAATACACGTAAAACATGATTATCTTTAACTAAATAAGCTCAAAGATATATCTAGGCTAATGAATGAAAGGGATATTTACATCTTTGAGCAAAAATAAACTCAATTTAGTAAATAACAAGTCAATATTTGTACAAAATTGTTATTACTAACCTTAAACATGGGGAATGCACAAAGCATGGCCTACCTTTGCATGAATATCCATGGATCATCAAAGAATATCAATCTTTGGCTAAAGGAAGCCCAAAGACTGGTCTAAAACCATAAAGATCAATGACCTATACATAATTATGCTTAAAGGAGCACAAATATGCAAAGAATACATCAATCTTTGATCAAAACACACCAAAATTAGAAAATATTCTATAAATTCACAAATATATAACTAAATCCCTCCTTCTATAACCAACAAAGCTTACCCTATTGATGCCTAAATGTGTATCATAGGTACCCATATTTTTCATGAACACTTCTCATTTTATAAATTCTAAGAACTCAATTCATGAGTTACATGTTGTGATAATCCTATTATCTTTGATGGAACAAAGGTAGAATAAGTGGACTATTTTACAATATTTATAATGTTTGGTGGTTGGGAGACACCATTGACAAATACTAGATTTATGCAAAATATGGAGTATCTATGTTAAGAATAGTGAATTATGATCAATAAATAATCTAAAGACTAATCTTAATGGGTATTTACAATGAAATTTAAGCTAAATTGATCTACTAAAAAAAAAGAGAAAAAGGAAGGGTAGGGTAGAAAAGAAAGATGTTATTGGTCTTTATTCCAAACATTATGACAAATTTCAAATATCATATAAATGTGAATTTAACCAATGTATGAAGTGAAATAGTTTAATCCCAAATCATAACATACATTAGGAAAGCTTCTAAGGAAGGTATGAAATGATGCAAATAGGAGCCAAGATCATTTTAAAGATTCACTCTTGCAAGAAAACAACATTAGACCAAATGTAAAAGAAGTATAGAAAATGAAATAAGCCTAAGAACTTTCAACTAATCTAGCATTGGTAAAAATTAGAAACTATACATTCAAGATACACATCTAGAATCCATAAGAACCATTCAAATCTAAAAGTGAAACTAGATAACTGAGATAAAAACCATATAGCACTTCACACAAGAAAATATTGATATACTTTGTATAATTCCTTGTTTTTATTCATCACTCAAAGTTTAAAAAGTAATTTGTCTCTAATAACTCATTTATTTTACAATTTACAATACCCCTTTTATAGAATGTCAAGGTGGTATATTAGTGAGTCCTAACTAATGAAAAAGTACAAGTGTAGGGATAACTATCCTTTCCACAAATGTTCTAGAAATATAGTAGACTTTATAAATGTACTAATATATAGGTAGTTTTTTTTACAAACCACACATTTATTTACAAATAAAATATTCCACTTTTAAAATGGATAAGGTTTATCCATACGAAGAATATTCTAACTTTGAGAACCCTTTGGCTTATGAAGTGCTTTATTACTATTTTAGGGTCTTCATTAATTTTTGATGCTACCCAATACATGAACTATCATATCTCTAAGCTAATCAAAGATATAGGAGAGGTCCCCCATCATTATTTAAAATCCTTTTAAATTATTCACTAATAGACTCTAGCTCAACTTATCTTGACATAGGAGATAATTTATCTCCCTTTGGGTTAATCATAATGATCACAGGGTTTGGTTATGGCCATCACCTCACCAGAGCATTCTTGCAAGCTCTAATAGTGCTCTAATGGTGGTTGTGAGCTCAAACATTTTGAGCTTAGACCCATACCTTTACACTATTAGGTCCACAAGGTCTTAGATTTGGCATATTGTAGTCATGTGGCTTTGATGTGGCATTTTCATGGAATCCCCATGGCATTATACTAATCACTATTCAAAGTATGACCATTGATTTTGAATTTGGATCCAAGTAACTATCTTAAAATTCACATTTGTGTGCCCATCATTTGACTTTGGTGAGGACATATTTGACGGGCATGTGACCATCAATTTTAAACTCATTTTTAGAACTCTCTACTATTTTAAAATTGACATCCTCATGACTATCATTTGACACCCATGTGAATGTCATTGATAGGTACATGATCATTAATTTAAAACATGCCTCAAGGATTGTTTGTTGTGTGTGCCACATGGTAACTAGTTGATAATTCTATGCTCTTTGTATTAGGCTCATGCTTATTATTTGATCTCTATACTAGGCTCCCATGATGGTGGCACTTGTCACCCTCATGTATCTCCATAAAACCTTTGATAATTTAATGTTACATGCATCATTTTATCAAGTGTACCAAGCTCAGGTAGACCATAGATCTCAAAAACATGCTTGGGCTTTAACTCTTTGGGCAGGGTTTGACTTTTCAATGCTTGTCACACTCCATTGGATCCATCTCATATTAGTAAGTTCAAATTATTAATCTTGAAAACAAGAACAAAAGTTAATCTTGAGAGCATATATAAAAGACTTACGATAATATATTTAAGCTAACTTATAAACATATTAAATGGGACCCCATGAATTAAAAGGGACCAAGGCATAAATACATTAGACCAAGGTTAGAAACCTAAAATAAAAGTACCCCACAAATAAAAAAGACATAGAATAAATTCTTATCATATGGTTTTTATCATATTAATAAATATGATAAACCTTAAGATAAGACTTTTAGGCTAAGCCTTATAACAAAGGGACCATGTGATTATTTAGACCAAGCTAAGATATAAGGGAACAAAGGGATCATAGGGCATAAAAGAGACTAAGCATAGGAATTTTAGCCTAAATTTTGGTTGTGTTGAAAAACTTGACCAATCCTAAGGATAAAAATTAAACTAAGTCCATGGTATGATTAATTTGTTCCTGCTTAAATTTAAATAAAAGCTCCCACCAAATATAAATTTGAATTAAAAGGTCCAAATAAAACATTAGGCTAGGGTGTCAAAATATGAATTTAATTAATCAGTTGTATACCAAGGTTAGTAAAATATCAATTTAATATTGAACTACAAAACCCTAAGCATTTTCATTCCCAAATGGGCTCTATTAAATGTTAATAACTTAAAACACAAATATCTAATGTTAGTACTTTAGATAAGATTAATCTAGAACCATGAACAAATAAGTCATCCAGACCATGGTGTGGATGATATTCAAATAAAAATAATGTCTAATCATTCTAATGACACTCTGATCAATTGAATATTCAATTTCAAGGTATACATTTTCACAATTTGACACATGGGTCCCCATTTTTTAAAAATAGGGGTATGATGACTTCAATAGGGTTTTAATGATTGTTCATAAACAATAGTCCCTATCTTTCTCCTAGTTCCATAATATTATTTTTATGGGACCCGTATAACACCTCCAATGACCATTAAACCCCATGCATCTCCTCATGAAAGGTGTGAGCAAAATTTGATGACCCGTAGGTTGAAGAACATGCATTTTAAGGGGTCTGAGCAAGAATTAGGTTTGTAGGTGTATGTTTTAAAATTAACTTGATCTTAAATAACCTCAATTAGGTTTTATACATTTTGATTAACCTATACCAATTTCATATGGTCATAATATTTCATCAAACTCCTTGCATATGCGACTATTTTATGCTTACGATTCTTGGATCAAATTGGCTATCATACCCTAATGCACGTATTCTTTAATTTTATATCTATGTTGGAGTTTTTTAATTCATTGAATGTTTTATATATGTTTATTATATCCCATAAAGGTTATCTGATCTCTAACTTTATTCCTCTTTCATTTACAGACCATCATTTCAACTATTTTTTGTAAGTATGTGTATGTGCTTAAGACTGTGTAGGGTCTAAACAAGGTATGTTGATTGAGAATAAGGGTGTAATGGATAAATTAATCACATTAAATAAATTATCCTCCCTTAATATTTATTTATATCTCTAAAATTCCTCAAATAACTAAACTTCATGAGGCAAAACTATAGGTGCAAGGATTGGGCTTATGTAGGTTATATAGGGTTGAGAAACTATTTGTCACTATTATTTGAGATAAGGGTCTAATGTTGAAATATTTTATCACTAAAAATAACATTATATTACCATATTAATCTCCTCATATCACTTTAATATCCTTATATCTCTTCAAACACGCACAACCTTCTTTAAAGGTAAGCAGTCTTGTGTGTGTACTTAGGTACTTTTGAGACCCCTATTTGATCCTTCATTTGATTTTTACTTAGGAATACTAATATTATATGGTTTTATAACAATAAAAACTATGTATAACCTTCAAACATGACATAAATACCTTTCTTCAATCAAACCACCTCATTATCCTAGGCAAGCAGGGTTGTGTTATCAATGACTGTGTGTGACTTTGTGGCCATTAGTTGTCATTGATTTAGGTTTATATCTCTTTTTTTGGTATTAAATGAATTTATACCCATTAATTGATATGACCTAAAATTCAAACCTATTCCACTATTCTTATGCTTTTAAAGGAATATTTAGATACCTAAAAGACTTATAGGTGGCTGTGCATTCATTTAGGTCTGAAATCTTAGTGTTTGGAGCCCTATCTTAAATGTTGAAACTCTTAATACCTTTTTTATAGTTTATAAAAATATTAAAATGATTTTAACTCTCATTACCTTACAAATAATCAACCCATTATTGATCAATAGAAAATTTCTCAATAACTGACTATTGATTATAGCTGCACCTTTAGAGGAGTTGATTGTGTTTTAGGATTCTTAGTTCATAAGAATTAATACCTAGAACTTTAAAAATATTAGTTATTATATTGATTATTCCAAAAATTATTTTGAAAATACCTAAATACCTCATTACCTTGTTAACATGATTATCAAATCCAATTCCTAACTGGCTATATGTGTCTGTGAGGAAAGACTGAGCATGAAGTTTGAGTTTGTTTCTCTCAAATTACACCATGATGTTTTATAATGTTAAAACTCATTTATATCCTTCCCTACTACCTTTAAGATTCATATAACACTTTAAAATAACTCTCAAAACCTCTATTTACTATCTTCACATATTATCTTATGTAGAGAACTATAAAGAAAATTGATTTTGTATGTAGTTCAGTTAGGCCTTTCGTGACTTTCTATATCCTTCTCTGAATTCCAATGAATCTATCATGTTGTGATGGTGTCTTAAGAATATTTTGATTGTCTTTAATATCATTTTTCTATACACATTCTCATCAACACCCCTTTTAAGTCAAATTTGTCATATTGACTATAGGTAGGTAGCTAACTATATTCAAGGACTTAACTATGCTTAAGGCCTTCTTATATTTTCAAAATAATTCCCAAACTTATTGAAGGCTTTTCTCTATTATTGACATTATTGAAACCCTCTTAATATATTAAAAATTCAAATATCATGATTTCCTATTAGACTCATATCAGACCTAAAACAATCCACTTTTGTGTCTTAAACTAGCCCCAACAATTCATTCTCTACCAAAAACCTCAAATAGGCATCATTCCTTGTAGACGTTTTTAGTAAAAATCTCCTTATGTAGAGAAAATTACAAAATATATTAAGAATTTAAGGGAATATTACAATACCCTCTATTTATTTACATCTTCAAGTTCAATTTCATGAATTTAAGTCAAGTGGAAATCTAATTTTTCTACCTATTTCTTCTACTAGTTAGGCCTAATTTGGCATCTAGGCCTAGAAAGTGGATTTTGGATCTAAACTCCTCATGCACATGTGAAACCTATGATAAGTTTGTGATTAGTTTTAAACTTTTCAATACCAACTTACATGTCAATTCTAGGATTTTTTAACATTGTACTTATATCCAAACCATGAAATGGCCAAAAATAAGCCCTTCATAAGCATATTTGGATTGCCTTGCAAAAAGGAGTTTATTCAGTCAGTTATAAGGGTTCTTGAAAAAAATTGATTTGAGGAAATGAAATAATTCTTAGGGTACCTCTTAAAATTATTTTCAAGTTTTTATCTCTTCAAAATCCTTGTAAAACACTATAAACACAAACAAAATAGTGCATTTATGGCAATCCATATAGTAGTCTATATAGATCAAGTACATTTGGATGAGTTACTTGGATTATAGAATAATATCTAAAAGGTTTTAGGAGAAAAATATGGAATTAAGTGTGATTTATAAGTCCATCTCTATAATTTGGTCACTGTTGGGTTTTAAGAGAGGTTTAAGAGCTATTTAGTGTCTTAATGATTGTTCATAAAGAATAGCCCATCTCTCTCTCTCTCTCTCTCTCTCTCTCTCTCTCTCTATCTATATATATATATATATATATACATACATACATACATACATACATATACATATATCTCCCCTAATGCCAAAATATTATTGTTATGGGACCAATGTAAAACCTACAATGACCATTTAAGCCCATGCATCTCCTCATGAAATGTGTGATCAAAAGTTGATGAACCTCAAGTTGAAGAATAAGCATTCTGAGGGGTCTAAAAAATAATGAGGTTTATAGTTTTTGAACTTTATTTGATATTAATTAACTTAATTAGGTCTTAGACATATTAATTTACCTCTACCAATATCATCTAGTCACAATCTTTCATCAAAATCCTTGCATATACCACTAGCCTATGCCTAGGATTATTGGATCGAATTGATTATCATACCCTAGTGCCTGTATTCTTATATTTTATTTATATATTAGACTATGTGCCTTAATTTAATGTTTTTTTAAGTTTCTCAAATCCCCTCAAGGTTATCTGAGTCCCTAAATTGTATCCTCTTTCATTGGTTGACCATCATCTTCAACTAACTTCTATAAGTTTGTGTATGTGCTTAAGACTTTGTAGGGTCTAAACAAGGTATGCTACTTGATAATAATCATGTGATGGATTAATTAATCATAATTTAATCACATTAAATAACTTATCCTCCCTCAATATTTATGTATATCCCTACACTTCCTCAAACCACTAAAATTCATGAAATTGAACTGTAGGTACAAGGATTAGGCTTATGTTACGTTAAACAGGGTTGACAAAATATTTGTCAATATTGTTTGAGATGAGGGTATAATGTTGGAATATTTTCTCAATAAAAATTAAATTTTATTATGATATTTCCCTCCTCATATCTCTTAAAGATCCTTTAGAACTCTTCAAACAAGCACAACCTTCTTCAAACATGAGCAGTCTTGTGTGTGTACTTATGTCATTTTGAGACCCCTATTTGATCATTATTTTGATGTATCCTGATACAAAATGGTTTGATAAAACTCAAATTATTTTCTACCCTTCAAACACCACAAAAAAACCTCTCTTCAATCAAACAATCTCATTAGCCTAGGTAGGTAGGCATGTGTTATCAATGACTATGTGTGACTAACTTTGTGAGCACTGTCTATCCTTGATATTGGTTTATAACTCTTTTGGTCTTAAATAAATTTATACCACTAAATTAATATTACCTCCAAATAAATCCTACACCACTTTTCTTATTCTTTTTAAATAATATTTAGACACCTAAAATACCTATAGGTGACTATGCATTCATTTAGGTTTCTAGTCTTAGTGATTAGATCCATATATTTAATGTTGAAACTCTCACTAACTTATTTATAGTTTATAAAACTATTCAAATTATATTAAATCTCATCACTTTGAAAATCATCAACCCATTATTTCTCAAGACTAACTTTCTCAATAACTAACTGCTGACTATAGGTGCACCTTTAGAGGAGTTGACTATGTTTTAAGCTTCTTAGTTCCTTAGAATCAATACATAAACCTTTAAAAAACTCAATTTTTATATTTATTATATCATAAAACATTTATTATATCCATAAAGGCCTCTTTACCTTATCAACATGACTGTTAAATCCAATATTTAGCTGACTGTAGGTGTTTATGATGAAAGCTTGAGCATGAAGTTTAAGTTTATTTATCTCAAATTACACCATGATGTTTTATAATGTTATAAATAATTTATATACTTCATTAATATGTTAAAATTACATATAAAACTTTCAAATAACTCTCATAACCTTTGTTTACTATCTACACATACAATCTTATGTAGAGAACTATCAAGAAAATTGATTGCGTATGCAGTCAATTTAGGCCATTCATGAATTTATATATCCTTATATAAATTTAAATGAATCTATCATTTTTTGATGGTTCCTTATTATTATTTTTAGTTTATTTAAGATCCTTTTTCTATCCACAATCTCATTAGCACCCCTATCAATGCAAATTTGTCATCTTGACTTTAGGCATGTACTTGACTATATTCAAGGACTTAACCATGCTTTAAGGACATCTTATATATTCAAAAAAATTAAACATATTCTTTAAGGATTTTATATATTATTTAATGTCTTTAAACCCTCCTAATTTCTTGAAACTTCAAATCTGATGAACAATTCTGTTAAGGCAAATTTACACATGCATGTAGGTGACTATTAGGAGGGGGTCTACTCATACATGTTTGAAGTTGACCTTTTAAACTAGGTCATGAATATTTATAAATGTTTATTACCTTCATAAATATAATTCACTCTCACTTCTCTCAAATCTATATATCACTTTCAAGATATCTTCAACTCTTATATCTATTATCTATACACAAAAGCCTATAGGTACATTATAGGAACAATCAATTTGGTCTTCAAATTCTTGACTATATGTGATTAAGGGTCCTTATCAATCTATAATTATTCAATCATGATTAATTTCCATACCCATTTTATAGTAAACCTTCATAAAACATTTAATAATATTATCTTCCATTGAAGTTGCAAACATATAGGTCTGTAGGTGACCATTGAAGAGAATTCTGAGTATGAGACGTTTTAAGTCTTTAAAACTGAATAACATGATGTTTAGAATCAAAGTACATTACATAATTTTTATCAACATAATAACCAAATAAATACAATTCTCAAGCTCTTATAAATGCATAATCAAACCATTAAAATCATCTCAATTGCTATACAAATAAAACATAGTCCATCATGTGAATAAAGACATGACCAATTTTGAGACTTGTAAAAAATATCCATCTAGTAATATGATATGAATGGAATTTTTAATATGCTTATAATACCATGAATAACCATTCAAATTCACAAAAACACCTAGATAACTCAAAAATGTAGAAAGTTTGAGAGTCACCATAAAGTATGCACTAAAGACACTTTTCATGCCAAAATGACATATAAGCGTGGCATCATGGTTAATTAAGGTAGGTTAGGCATATAAGGACATATTATAACACAATATAACTAATTTAAATCATATATCAATTCATAATTTATTTTGGAGTTGTTCTAAACTCATCTTGTTAGGTTTAGAGTTATCAAAAAGTAGTTTGGGCTCTTAGCGATTATTCATAAAGATAATATCACCAATACAAATAAAAATTACATAAATTATAATAAAATATGATTAAAATTTTTTGGATAAAATATTATCCCCCAAATTTACCTGTATGTCTTGTACCATCTGCTTGAAGTTGGCCTACACTAGCTTGTGAAGGGGACAATAAGAGAGAGAAGGATATGTCTACAAATGTAGAGTTTGAAAATTATTACGAAGTTTTTTTTATGAATTTTATAATTTAAAAGGATGTTATAAATCTATTTTATCTTTCACATGACTTCAATACATCTGTACAACTTCTTCTAACTCCTCAATATGGAATTGAAATCAAGAGTCTAACTTTGTTTTGATTTCTCTCATAGGTTTGGAAGTTTCATAACTGATAAAAGATATTTTCAAAGTGTATGTTATATATTTTTACTTTTGGGTAACTTTTACACACATAAATTTATCCAAAAATCCACTTTTATACATATTAAACACCTCCAAGCTAGCAAATGGACCTCAAAGCTTCTAAAACACCATGAAATGTTAGGACAAAGTGTTTAAGAAATAAAATGGAATTAATCAACCCCTAATAACCTATGACACATCTTTACCATGTATTATTTTCTCATGACACCCCTAGATCACTCTATGACCAAAATATGACCTTACTTTAATCATTCCAAATTTACCTTAATAAACACTAATAAGATATTTTGGACTCAACTAAGACCTCCTAAATCACTAAAGGTTCATTTTTTGCCTTTAGGAGTCCTATTTTGATGTGGGGAGTTAAAATTAGATAAAATTTTCCATGGCTAAGAATTTCTTGTTGATCTAATTCTCTTCTTTGGAGGACTATGAGAAAGTTCTTTAAGGGGGACCATGGTTTCTAGGAAAATCATTTTTATCTCTCAAGAAATCAAATCTTGTGCTTAATATTAACTATGATTCCTTAATGTAAATCCCTATATAGGTTACATTACCAAGACTCCACCTATATTTCTATCACAAGGAGGTAATCCTTAGAATTACTAGTTTTTATTAGACAACTAATGTTTATCTATAAAGTTATTAAGTATAAGAGGAGGTTGGTTGAAGCCAGATTTAATTTTTATGTTTAGATAAATAACCATGTTTTATAAGTATTAAACTCAAATCCAAATTCAAAAATTGTACATAAAAGACTATTTATGAAAGAGATGATGTCATCTATAGAGGGTGTGATTTGATAGGGTTCACTAAAAATAATTATCTAAGTCAGCAGAAGCCATTTGAGAATGATCCATCAAATGATGTCTTGATTAAGAAGTCAACTTGTGGTCCTGGTGAGCCCCAAGGGAACATCTAGCTGAAATATCTTCCCCTTTCTAGTTCTCTAAAGATTAAGGAAAATTGTAGTTCTTGAATATAAGAGCCTAGTATGGATAGAAAACCTTAATATCATAGTGAAAATTAACCTAGTTATTTGAAATTCATAAAAAGAGAAAACTATCTATTTATTCTTTATGTAATTCCACAATTATTGAGATAAATAAAATAGAGGATCCCCCACGGCTCCTAATCCTGATAGAAATAGGCATAAGAATTTTACCTTAGGTATTTGGGTCCCCATTTGGACCTCTAAAGTCCATGGTGTAGAATTTTTGGGTTAATAAGAAGTTGATGGTCTCCCCTAGGTATTCCATTAAGATTTATTCCCCTAAAAAAATGGCTCATGTTTCCAAAGGACTCAATACCCAGTCGGGAATGCCTCTTAATTAGATTTTCCATTGTAATTCTAATATCCCTCAAAATTTCCAAAGTAATCATGATGAAATGATGGGAATCCTCTAACCCAATAGGAAAAATGGAGTGAGGTTAAAACTCTAAAAAAGGAAATACAAAAAATGTTATTGGAGTTAGTGCGAGAGGAAGGAAATCTCAAAAGAACATGGAAAAATACCCTATAACATCATATGGAAAAAATTAAGGATTGTATTGGATATTTAGACAATCCAAGCTTTTGTAATATCTATGGGATGTGATACAGAGGGTAGGTGTCCCACATGATCCTTAAGTTTTTTTAATTTTGGTCATATTCTTGTGCTTTTAAATTTTGAAATGTGTGATGAATTCCTCAATAGGAGTCCTTGTGATGCTATAATTTTCAAGAAGGAATGGAAACATAAGCTTATCATGGGTTGGGAATCATTGATTGACCCTTTAAGTGTTCTAGATTCATGTTGTTAGTGTAATAAATGTGATTACAACTACCTCTTTTTAATCTTTAATTCTTTAGGAAATCTTTAGTGAGATCACACCACTAGAATTTCAAAAGTTTTTAATTTTGATTAAGAATTTATTGAATCATTAAGTCAATTTTAGTTTTTGGTAGTTTTGGATGTGGTTTACCCACTAATCATGAGATTAAAAGCACATAGCATTACCCTAGGAACACTAAAGAACCCCTGAGAGGGGACCTTAAACAATTCTCAAATTTCTTAAAGGGTTAGAATTGTCAGGGGATCTACAGCTCTACCAATTAGAGCACAATTGATTACTTTCTTATATGCAATTAAACACGGAATTATAACAGAATGATAAAGTAGCTAGAAACTTGAGACAACAAAGAATTTGAGAGACAATACACACTCTTTGTATTAGATATTACTAGAAGAAAATACAATAAGGAAGATGCCACTTCTTCCTCCACCTCAAAGGCTTGCCACACTTCAAGACCTTCTTCGCTCTCTCTCTCTTGCTCAACACAACAACTCTAAATCCTAAGTTGCTATCCCTCCTTGAATGCTTCAACTGATCTCCTTGACCTTACACCTGTAGATCTTCTTGACCTTGCTAGCTTCAATGCTTTTACTTGCCTTCTTAATTACAATACATGCCTTATGGGTCTATAAATAAGATCCCATGCTTACAAAAATATAACTCTAACTACTAAAATTAGACACACAGCTCACGACTTAAATTAGCCCCTTAGCATGCAAACACTCGGTTCAACTAACTGTTTGTGGAACAAACAATTCTGGACCGCACAAGCAACCGACACTAGTCCCTACTGGTCTGGTGCTGCTGACGTCGACCGACTCCCTGCCATCGCCGGTCTCCTTCTCCACTGCCTGTAATCGATGTCGGTCATACTACCGATGCCGGTGGCTCTGGTTCTTCAACATCCTTCCTTTTAGTGTCTACAAGTAGTTGAAGCTTTTAGCTCCACACCATAACAATCTCCCACTTGGAGATAAATAGCTGCAACTTGTACCTATACCTATACACCATCTATTTTGTTCCTTAGGCTCTGTATCCCTCTTCAATGTCACTCTTGAAGACCAACCACCATGCAAACCTATGATGCAATACATGTATCTTATGCCACAAGAATTTTGCTGCTCCCAAATTCTCCATGACATAATTCTGAACCAACTCTACCCTTAGCTCAGAAAACTCCCTATATATAAAACCCTACAACAAGTAACACAATACAGTAACAGGATAATGTAGCTAATATTATCCAACCTGGTAAAGATAAAATACAATGGTCAAACCTCCATTATTCTGCAGGATAATCAAGACCATATACCATAGCCTTCTGTCTCATGTGTACATCCACTCTCTTCTCTAAAATGGGAATCCATCCCTCTATCTAGTGCTTCCTTCCAGCTGTCAACACTACCAACAAATACCTGTTTGTTCTCCAAGGACTCACACTCCTCATCCATGCCAAGCTCCCACTGTTTCTGGATTCTACCTGCATTGCTTCTTCCATCTTCCTAGTTCATGACTATCAGTAAGCAATATAAAGAAGTTGAACAATGAATATGAGGTTCACATACCTTTCCTAACCTCCACATGGGTGTTTGAGACTTATTAATTCATCCAACATCTGTTCCAGTGACCAATCTATGCCATCTCCCAGTCTGCTTCCGATCGATGTTGGTTCCCTACACTGATCCTGACTATCGATGTCATTTCCCTGGCCGGCGCCGGTGTCCATCCTGTCGATGTTGGTCCTTATGACCGACGTCAGACTTCTCCTATCTGGCCTACCGACCTTGCTGGTCTGCACATGACCGATGTCTGTATCTAGATGACTGACATCGGTGCCAAGCTACCGACATCGGTGTCTGTGTGTTCTTGTAAGTGATGAAATTTTCATCTGTGAGCTCTTCTTGGATCAAACCTCTATCCATGTTGCCCTGCTCAGACTTATTCAGCCCCTGTGACTGATCTCTATCCTTCATCTCCTTCATAAACACCAAGGCTTCTTTGTTCCTATCAAAAGCATCAAATTTCATCTTTCTGCAATGAACTGTATCTGTGCTTTCCAAATTTGAACACATACCTTTTGAATCAAGAACTTTCATTCCCTTCCTATTCTTGTGACCAAGCCTATTAGGCCACATCTTTGAATCTACACCAGAAGTAGAATCAGTAATACAGGTAGATAGATAAAGAGTATCTACTTTCTTACCTCTTACTAGAATAAGTGCTCCCTTGGTAACCTTCCAAGAATCCGCTGTGAGGGTTATTGTGCATCCCTCATCTCCCAACCTTCCTATAGAAATCAGACTCTGCTTCAGAATTGGAACATGCATGACCTCCTTCAACACCCACATGTTGTCAATCTACAATCTCAATTGTAGTTTCCCTTTGCCAACTATCTGACAAGGCATACCATCCCCTAAATAAAGAACTCCAAAGTCTCCCTGTTCATACTCGTAGAACAAATCTCTGTTTGGGGATGCATGAAAAGATGAACCAGAATCTAAAATCCATGATCCTACCTGACTATCTGAAGAAAGTATGAGAGCATCTTGCATCATAATATTTGCATCCTTTGCTTCTCCCATACCTGTATGTTGATTCTCTTTATCTCTCAACCAACACTCCTTCTTTGTATGTCCTTTCTTTCCACAAAACCAGCAGGTAATACCTTTGGACTCAGATCTCCTTCCCGACCTTGATTTCCCTTGCTTAACCTTCTCCCTTTGCCTTTCCCTACTTTCTTCACTTAGAGCATTCCTTGATGGTTCACCTGTGCTTCTCCTGCGTATTTCTTCATTCAAGATCACACTCACAACATCATCAACTTTTAAGATTTTAGAAGCAGATGCAGAATTACTTACTGCCATAACCATACTGTCCCAACTTTTAGGTAAAGAACATAAAATCAAGAGAGCCTTTACCTCGTCATCAAAAACAATATTGACTGAAGCTAGTTGGTTTACCAAACCATGGAAATCACTGAGATGAGTATGTACCAATCCACCTTCCTACATTTGCAAAGTAAATAGCTGCTTCATAAGGTATACCTTGTTAGAAGCCAAGGGCTTTTCGTATAAATTTGTGAAGGACTTTATCAAATCTTCCATTGTCTTGCACTATGATAAGCTGGAAATCATAGACGATGCAAGGCTCAACCTTATGGAACTGAGAGCCTTTCGATCAAGAACATTCCATTCTTCATCCTTCATATCTGTGGGCTTGCATGCAACCCCACCCAACAGTAAGTATAGATCCTTCTGATACAGATAGTCCTCAATCTGCATCCTCCAGTGTTGATAATTCTTGCCGTTAAACTTCTCCATTCGTATCCTACTTTCTTCTGCCATTGCTGAACTTCCACTCAATCAGAAAACCCTGTGAATGACCTATAATCAAAAAACAATACCCTGCTTCTTGCAAATCGTAGCTCTGATACCACTTGTCAGGGGATCTACAGCTCTACCAATTAGAGCACAATTGATTACTTTCTTATATGCAATTAAACATGAAATTATACCGGAATGATAAAGTAGCTAGAAACTTGAGACAACAAAGAATTTGAGAGACAATACACACTCTTTGTATTAGATATTACTAGAAGAAAATACAATAAGGAAGATGCCACTTCTTCCTCCACCTCAAAGGCTTGCCACACCTCAAGACCTTCTTCCCTCTCTCTTTTGCTCAACACAATAACTCTAAAGCCTGAGTTGCTATCCCTCCTTGAATGCTTCAGCTGATCTCCTTGACCTTACACATGTAGATCTTCTTGACCTTGCTAGCTTCAATGCTTTTACTTGCCTTCTTAATTACAATACATGCCTTATGGGTCTATAAATAAGATCCCATGCTTACAAAAATATAACTCTAACTACTAAAATTAGACACACAGCTTGCAACATAAATTAGCCCCTTAGCATGCAAACACTCAGTTCAACTAACTAACTGTTTGTGCAACGAACAATTCTGGACTGCACAGGTGACTAACGCCGGTCCCTGCTGGTCTGGTGCTACCAACGTCGGCCGACTCCCTGCCATCACCGGTCTCCTTCTCCACTGCCTTTAACCAACATTGGTCATACTACTGATGCCGGTGGCTCTGGTTCTTCAGCATCCTTCCTTCTAGTGTTTGCAAGCAATTGAAGCTTTTAGCTCCACACCACAACAAGAATTTGATCCTATATGTTCTTGATTAGGTTTTGGAAGATGCTAAAGAAAATTACATAAACTCTTTTGTTGTATAATTCACAGGAATGGGGTACAACATTGAAGCTATTAGGAATTGGACTAAGATGAATTAGAACAGGGTAGGAGTGGTCTAAATTTTTGCTCTTAATAAAAAATGTTTGTTGTTCTTATTTGGCTGTGGTAATGACATTTTTAAGATCCTTAATGAAGGCCCATGGTTAATGGGTAAATATATATAAAACTTCAACCATGAAAGCTAAATTGGTCCCCCTTTGTATTCAAGATGGACATAATTCCTCTATGGATTAATCTCCCATGACTCCCTCTTACCTACTAGGATGACTAGGTTTTAAGAAGCATAGTGGAAACTGCCAAAGTATTTTTGGCTATCGACCTAATCACTCTCTTGAAAAAAAGGTTGGTCTTAGCCATCTCTATGTGCTAGCCTATTTAAAAAAATCTTTTTATAATTCTATCTAGCTTAGATTCATTTTGGGATCTTGGAATTATATTATTAAGTATGAAAAAGAATATTTTTTTTTCATGTTATATGAAATTTGGTTATCTTAATGACTCATGCCCAATGATCCATGGAATTTAGTAAGATAACAATCTCAGGGGGGAGGAAATAAAAAATAGCCCTGACTATTAGAGTTATGATGGAAAAGTTATCAGTTGCACTCCTAATTAAATTTTTGGAAATATCAAGAGTCATGAAGTAGTTAAGGATTTTTTGAGTAATAACAACTTGTGGATCCTCTCATAGCTGGTTTTTCTTATTATTTCTAGTCTTTTATGTTTGTGATATTTTTATATTGGGCCCTTTTTATCTTATGTTATGTGTCTTTGTTGGGACCTAGACCCCACCTATGTCTTTGGATATACCCCACACAAGTTTTTTAGGGATTTATAGTTCATCAAAATAATATTTCAAGTTTTTATTTCAGTTTTTATGCACTCTAATAAAATTGTTTCTACCTCTCTTAGAATAAGTACTAGATTAAGTGGTACTCAAGTTGAGAATACTCTAATTTCTATCAATAAGAAATATAATATTTATAATAACAAGGGTATATATTAACCTTAAGACATTAATGCACAAACTAAATATGTAGAAGTGTATAGAAATGCATCAAAGTATGATAGTCTAATCAAGACAACTTTGAGTCTCAATATGAGCATCAAGATTTACTTTCACCTCTAGTTGATGACTAACTAGAGATTAATAAAGTGAAAAATTTTAAGATATTTTGAGAATCAATGTATGATCAATCTTAATATTATCATATAATTTTTCAAACTCTTTTGAAAAAAAAAGTGAAAGTATGGATCAATAATTATATACTTATACCACTATGGGTTCTTTCCATTTATCTAAATCATTTGATAAAACTTTAGTTCCACCATTTACTATGGGGGAAACATAAGGGATTTATAAAATAAATTTGCCAATTCCTTCTCAGTCATTTGAGACACCACCTTTGGTTAGCATATATTCTATTCATGAGATTTTATCCATGCAAACTAGAGAGATACATTTAGAACAAGGTGATTTTAAACTAAATCAAGTACTCAAACCATAGACTTTATTATATTCTCCATTTGCTCAACATATTTTAATATATCCATTACCATATATTTTTATGGCACCTAAGATTACATTGTATGATGGAAAGGGTGACCCTTAGAAACATTTGAATGCATTTCACATAGTATGTTTGGATTATGTGCCCAAAGATAGGTTATTGACTAAGTTTTTTATAATAAATTTTAAATAATATTCACTAAGATGGTTTTATGATTTATCACATTAGTTAATCCATGCATTCAATCATTTATAAAATTTGTTCCTTGAAAATTTCTAAATCAATATTAGTGAAAATATTTCATATGCTTAGATTGCTTATTTCAAACAAGAATCAAATGAACCTATCATAGAATATGTATTGTAGTATAATACCATGATATCTAAGATGATGATTCCTATCGTAGATAATGAATTGAAATACATATTCAATCAAATGTTTTTTCACGATTACATGAGTCCATTATGATTAATAAGTTTCTCTCATTCATAGATTTATGTCACATAATAAAATAAATAGAGGTCAAATTATTGGCAATGAAGAAGTTAAAGTATGAAACCAATTTAGTTTCTACTTCTTATGCCATTAATACAAGTAAGACACATTAAAATGTGAGACCAAATAATAATAATTATCAAAAGGAAATAATGAATGCCATTTCATAATCTACTCTGCATATTGTATTATCATCTCTTCTAAGGAGACAATTTACCAATTTACCAGAAGCTTGATATAATGTATTACAAAATTAATTAGAATGCAATATCATATTACTACATTACATTAAATAGGTTGATGTAAATATAATTATTCAAAAAGTATTTGACTAGAGTTCTTTTTGTGACTATCATAGAGCACTAGGGAACACTAAAAACATATGCATTAATTTACAACATAATATACAAGATATAATATATGAAAACATAATGAATGTGGGTAAATAAACTGATAGTTAAAAATTTAAACCAACTGAGATTATAAACTTGAACATATGTAATTATTAATTTCTTAAGTTCACAAATCCAAAAATAGTACATACATGTAGAGCACATTACACATACAATGGAGACCCTCCACTAGTTTCTTATCATTCTCATACATAGGCACAATATCCTTTGAATGTCAAATCGATACATATCACTTCAATGCCATCTATTCCATTCATCAAATTTTTATAGTATGAAATAGTCAATGATGATTTTGAATTACATTTTTTATTTATTCAAGTTCTTATTTATCACTATCTTATGCATAGTGTCATGGTTAAAAATGGTTCAACAGTGAATACGTGTACTATCACACTTATCTATTATCATGGACACATAAATAAGAATCTAATTCATAAAAAAAATATCGTTAAGGTGTTTAATGGCCATATTCAGAGTTCTATTGGTGAGATTTCATTACCATTCCCTATTAGTCTAGTACATGCATACACTAATATTACATTAGTACCTAGTGTGGGTGTATTCAATATGTTATTGGGATGACCTTGGATTCACCAAATTCACATAATTTCATCTAAAATACATAAATTTTTGAAGTATATTTACACTAATGAGGTCACTATAGTTTTTGTTATTCTATATCAATACATCCTCGAACCCAATATTATTGTTCTTCCATGGCAAATTGTATTTGAACAACCTCAAAAGGTTTAACCTACTTAAAACATTAAAAAATAAGTGGTTAATTTTATAAGAATCCCTATTCTTTAAAATCTAGTTACTCATATATTTTTCACAAATTATATAGAGTCACTCTCTACACCAACATGGCTTAGATTGATATTACAAAGCATTAAGGGTGTTGTACAAAGAGCACCAACTCATTGTTTGTACATTCCATGTTGGGCTCAAAAGAGTCTTGGAGTTCACACTAATAATAAAAATTCACAACATGATACACATAATCATCATGATATTGGTAATTATGGTAAAAATTTAGAATAATTTTCATATTTTGAGTTCAAACTAGTTCACTCATAGTGGCATGTCACTTTCCATTCATGAGAGGTCACCCTTCATCTTCTAGAAAATGACATATTGATTGTGAGTATCTTATAAGACTCATTTTTTAGTATGGTTTTTTAACTATTTCATTTATATTCTAAAATACTACATATATATATATATATATATATATATATTCTTATAAATTTTGAAAACCAATAATTATGCATTATATGTATAGTTCATTTACCTTAGCTAATTTGTGCTTGATATATGAAATATTTCTCTATATCTAGTTTAAATCAAATATCAATCACAATTTTACCTAAGTGAAATGCATAGCATATAGTTTTTCAATTCCATATGTAATTTCATGTGGTGATACTATCTTAAGCCTATAAAACATAGATAAAATTTATATGTTATAGATAGTAACTTACTACACATTTATATGAGTTTTTATATTTAGTTTCAATTAATTAATATTTTATCAACTATTCAATGTAATATTAATTACTAACATCTATCTTGACATGACACTATGTATATTTGGTTCTATATGCATCTTGTATTACTCCTATTTCTCAGTTTATCTATGATGGTGTCATGATGTCTAATTTTATCACTATTACTCAAATTTCAATATTTTACATTACATCACTCACATAAATAATTTTTTTTAAATTTAAATTATTATGCATTCTTAACAACTAACCTCAAAATATTGGAGGGGGGGGGGGCATATATAGTGGCTTGTCTTGAGAATAAGCTGTAATGACCCAGTGCACATATAGGAAAAGACTATTTTTCTATTGGTCACATGACGTACCCAAAATTTTCTCAAAAATAAGTTTCAGACAATAACATTCCATTTAGATAATGGTGAAAACACTATGTCATGAATAGTTTACTATTATCATAACAATAAAAAAAATGTTTTATAGTTCTCAAAATTTCACTCAATCTATAAATCATTTTTAGTTTTGCTTAGAAATAGTTCATAGGTTTTATTCTTAGTTTTATTTTAGATTTATCCCATATTATGGGCATCATGTGAGACATGTATTTTAGGCTATCACATAGGTTTTTAATTGAAAAAATCAATTGCTATCAGTTAGTTCCAAAATCTATATCATTATATATTAGATTAGGGGTATGTGTGTGGTATATGTTCATGTGTGGTACATGCTCACTTTTATTACTCATGTTTTCACCAATTTTTTGTATAATTAATGAAATATATCATGCCATTATCTAAATTATATGTACTAGACTTAAATCACACTATTTTACACCATTTTTTCACTAGAAATGAATCTTATTCTACCTATAGTGGTTGATTCACCTATTACACTAGTTTTGCACTAGAATGATCTGTTAAAACTGATACAAGGATTCCAATTTGCTCTAATAACTTGGGTATGTAATGATGGATTCAAACACACATTGAGATATTAGTAAAAATCTCCTTCCAATGAGGATTATATAATTCATAGTCTAATCCAATCTTTCAATGCATAAATATCCAAGTGTCCTACCCTCTCAAATCACCATGTTTTTACAATAAAACACAATGCTTCATGTACCTAATCAGGGGTTTTCATTCATTTTTATTTAATATATAAGTTTATTATCTTTTATTTCATATTTTCATCTTAAGTAGGGACAATTTTATACATGTTTCATTTCAATTTTTCATGATTCATATTTTAGTGTTTACATTCAATATTGTTCTTCATAGGTAAGTGTATACACCCTAAATTGGTCAAGAAACCACACATATCATGTCTTTTCATAGTTATTTCACAAGAGACTATGAATGGAGAATATGAGTCTTGTTCACATTAACCATGTCCTTGTTTTCACTTATCTTAGTCTTATTTATTGCTTTTATCACCTCTCTATTATCTCAATCAACTGATCTATACCTCTAGGAACCCTTAAACTTGGTCTATGTTACTCCCAACCTATTTTTGTGAGTCCTAAACAATAGAATTATATAGGAATACAATGCTTAATGCTCCTATCCTTTTTGTGCTATTGTCCAATGATCATTTTTTATTACTTAACAGGTCTTAAACACTTCTTATCCCCTCCCTTAAGTTTTATTTAGATTTTTGATGTCAGATAATGTGAATAAATATCCCATATTCAGAATGAAGAGTCTCTTATATAAAGGACTTCACAAGGCATTTTATATCTATCACCTACTACTTTGGCACATTACATAATAAAAAAATTAGTCAATAATATATCTCTTTATTCTGCATCACAAATAAACTTGCATGGTTGATCAAGGAAGGGCCGAGGTGAAATTTATTCCTGCATCTACCATGTGTGTTGATTATGCACATTCCCTAAGGGAGAATTACATTTGATATGAGACCATAGTTTTAAGGTTATTATAGGTATCAATCAAGATAATAGGGGTTTTAGATCATGTGATCATTCTTACCCTAACCTAGTTTTTCCCCCTTCTGCTTTTGATGTATTTTTTAATTTGCATGTGTGTAAATAGATATAGGGTTTAGAGATTGAAATAAACCTACTATTAGCTCTATTGACTTCCAACATCCAAACTTTTTTACACATTCTCACATTGAGGTAGTGAATAAAACTCAAAAAGCTCAAATCTCATAGACAATAGTTGAAAAGGTTGACTATGGTGCTAGTTCTACCCATGTCCACCTTTAGTACTCCTATCTAATCATAAAATGAAGGCTAGATCCAAATTCATGATAGTCTCATAGTCCTGCACCTCAATTTTTAGTCCATGAATCATTTATTTTAGTCCAGTTTTAGATAAGTTCATTTCTCTTATGTGAATTATTAGATAAAAATCTATATTTTTTCATATTAAACTAGATTTTATTCCTTACTCTAGACCCTTATTATTTAGGAACTAAACACTAGATTCCCAAAAATAATAAAACATTTGGTGAACCTAACTTACTTCAAATAAATATAAAACCCTAGGTACCTTTAGGGTTTTTTCTTCATATTTTGTACAAAAGTTTAATTTCTAATTTCCAATTTTTGTATAAAATTTTATGCATTTATTCTATTTAAAACTATTTTTAGAATTTAAATTATTGGCATAATTTTCAAAAATTCTAAAACCCTAGCTCAAAACCCTAAATTTCCAAACTAGGTCCTCAAACCCCAAGTTTTTCTCCTTTACAATGTTTAGAAAAATATTTTGGATTTTTTGCAAATGCTTGGAGTGTCAAAAATATTTTCAAAATCTCAATATTAGTAGTTCTTTTGTGTAAAAATTAAATTAAAAAATCATGATTTTTGTATAATTTTTTTTGCATATATATTATTCAAATTTATTTTTATAATTTAAATTATTGGAATAATTTTCAAAAATTCTAAAACCCTAGCTCAAAACCCTAGATTTCCAAACTAGGTCCTCAAACCCCATGTTCTCCTCCGTTACAATTTTTTAAAAAATAGTTTGAAAATTTTGCAAATTATTTGTATTGTCAAAATTAATTTCAAAATCTCCATGTTAGTAGTTATTTCTGAATTTATTTTCTTAATATTACTTTTGCACACTCTCTTTGGTGAAAGAAATAAAATTTCCACTAAGACACTTCTTCCCTCTCATCCCATAGATCAATTTCTAAATTTTTCTCATAATTATGACAATGAATGGACAAATTTGCAAATTAGCTAAAAATGTGGAAAATAATTTTATTTATAATGAAGATAATTAATATAACTATAATGAAGAATATGATGATATACATGAAAGTGATAGTGAAGCACAAATAAATGCATCTTCTTCTCTCAAACCTATCTCTTTTATTCCTTCTTATAAAGAAAATAACTTTTATAAATGGGAAAGATAATTCTCACCCCATTATCCTATGAAAAATGCCCCAAATTAATATATTAGTCATATACTTCCAATGAACCTCTAGTTGGTGATAATTTTCTTGCATGTGAACCTTCTCTCTCTCTCTCTCTCTCTCTCTCTCTCTCTCTCTCTCTCTCTCTCTCTCTCTCTCTCTCTCTCTCTCTCTCTCTCTCTCTCTCTCTCTCTCTCTCTCTCTCTCTCTCTCTCTCTCTCTGCTACTTCTATGTTCAAATTACAAATATATAAATTCAATAGAATCAAATTACCAATGCATAGTTCTACTTCTCAGTAAAATAATGCATGTACTCTATCCATGGATAACATAGATGTACATGATATTCCAATAATTAAATTCTTCTCTTACACCTCTCCCTAGTTACACTAAAAATGATAATGAATATGATAGTGAACATGAAAATGAATATGAAAATGAGAGTGATTACAAACAATTTACAATGATGAAAATGAATGGAACAATGATTATTGTTATGAAAATAGTGAAGAAGAATATGAATATCATGTTTCTAACTCTTCTCTCACTCCTCCTCTCAAACATAACTCACTTCCAAATGTTGTTTATACTTCTATGCATGACTCTATTTCAAATAATGCACATATTCATGATAATAACACATCTTATACTCAATTAGAATGTGATAGACTAAAACATAAAGATACCAATAAATCTCCCAAGCCACCCCTCACTACTATAAAACCTAGTTCTCACTCTTCATCTAAAGAGAATGGTAGCCAACATCCCTCTAGTAAGTTCCAAGTTACCATTACTCCTAAGGTTCAAGTGAGCACACCCCCATCTTTATGATCTAATTACTAAATGTAAAATTCACATAGCTAAAATTAATAATAAAATTTAATTATTAAATGAACCATTTCAATATGCTAATGTACCATCCCAAGATATTATCTCTTTAATTCATGCATTTGGTGAATTACAACACCAAGTACATCTCTTTACCTTGAAAAATAAGGATTATAAGTTTTATAGGGATGCTATTGATTTACATGGTAAAGACATTTATAAAAGCTTCATTGCCTAAGAATTTTTAGATACCATGATTGCCTCACTTTGATGGAAATGGAGATCCATTTATATGATCTGGGCAACAATTCAGATGACAATTCGGGTGATGGGTCCACCCCAATTGATGGCGGAACTTTCAGGAGCCATAACTTTTGCACAGTAGCTCCAATTGAATGACGGTTTGAACCATTGGAAAGATAATAATGAGGGGAAACTCTTTATATGGCATTAATCTCTGATAAATGAATTTTTACCCACAAAAACCCCAATATAAGTGCCCCAAATTTTAATTTTAGTGGTGTAGTCTAAAAATAGTAAGTTTCTAAACATAGTAATTCCTCGAATTCTGTATAGTTGTAAATTGTGGAAGTCAAACCACTTAATCTCCCTTGAGATTGGTGACCTTCCACATCCTCCTCACACCTTAAAAACATGTATAAATGAAGATGTAACTTGAAATGGAAATCAGACATCTCTTCTCAGAGATAGGCATATGTTTGGGTCTGCAATTTTGATCAATAAAACATCTTTTTTACAGATAACATTATCTTAATTATGTTGATCTGATTTATGAATTATATTTCAACCAAAGATTTTGAGTTTTGGATCAGTTATACACCTTCAATCCTTTAAAAAGGCTTTGCCATCTCATATGAGTCCTTTAATTCTACTAAAATTATTCTAGTAGACATTAGTGGGAGAAGAACATAATTGGTTCTTTCATCTACTCCCCATTGGCTCCTTGCACACATATGATGACTTAGAGAAGGCATTTATTAGACATTACATATAAAACATGGGCCCTCATGTTACATATGATAAACTTGAAACTTTCTATCATAATACTTTAGATCCAACTGGTGATTATATATTATAGTTTAAGAATCACATGTTACGATTGATATACAAAAAAAGTGGATTTAGAGATTTAACATATCTTTATTAAGGTGATCTACCAACCTCTCTTAAAGCATATACTATATCAGATAGAGTCTTATTTTAGGCACTTATGCTATACAATTCTAGCTTTGGAAAAGAAATTAGGATTGATTGAGGTAGATTTAGTTGATAAGATTACTCTAGATTTCACAATAGTATCTACATCTACATCTCCTAGCACACATCATCCACCATGTCTTAAAAAAGGTAGGAGACCACAACTAGAAAGGAACTAGTTAAGAATAGAGAGCTAGTATCTAGAGTATAACCTACAGTATGCACTATAGAGAAAAAAATCAAGGCACCATTATAGTTTGATTCAGATTAGGATAGTCTATCATATTATTAGTACTATTAGATAGGAGGTTAATCGCATTGCCTTCTAATCATTGATGAGATCCACATATTATAAAAAAATAGCCTCATCAACCCTTTTGTAACTATCATCATATCTATGGACATAGAGATAATGATTATTATAGACTCATAGATTACATTAATAAATGTGTTGATAATGGCATCATAACATTCACACATGAAACACTAAGATCTCCTCTACCATGGAACCATAGACCTCATTCATCCATTATTGAGTCATCTAAAGACATTCCTTCATAGGGATCATCATTCATTCATCATGAGAGAAATACAGGGTTTAGGATAGAGCCTCAAAGATATCTCCTATTCCACCTATTTAGAAGGTTTGGAAACTAATACAGTGAGAGAAACCTACATATATAACTATAGAATGAAGAGTACATATTTAAATTCCATATACATGTCCAATAGGTCACATGCACCATATCATAGTACTACTCATAAGAAATATTCACTATAGCCATATTTTTAAGGTCTTATCTCATGTATCAATCCACTATAGTTGAGATTAAATGAGCCCTCATCACAAATTTCACCTCTAACTCTATCTATGGATCAATAATACACATCATAATAGAGGTCACATGATATATGATTATGGATAGATGAGCCTTCTTCACAACACATAGTTCCTATTACATGTCCAATAAAGTTACATTTTACAAAATCACCATATTTAGCTATAGTTAGTACATAGTAGATAGTATCAGATATAGAGCATATTCCTACACATCATGAGTAATATGGGCACTTGTTTAGTTGGCCATTAGGTTTCAAATAGTGATACAACATAGAGTGATATGACACATATTCATACCAACATTAACTCATATCTTTACCTAATAGGGCAATGATGGAGAAAAATAGCTAGCTAGCCTTTGTATTCTTGAGCCACTTTCGGGAAAGTAATACACACAATGTGATATCTTACATCCCCGCATACTAACAACTAACATTCTTAATTCACAATAACTATCCATAGCCAAAAAGTAGCTTATCAAAAATCTAAACCTTACCAAATCCTATTTTACCAACATTAAACCAAATCAACCCATCCAAACAATTTACCAACCTCACACTAGCTCAATTTATCCCAACAATTTCCTAGCTACAAAACCAACAATTTTTTTGCTCACATATAATTACAAACTAAATAAAATTCTTTGCTTACATACAAATATATATACAAACCTAGCATCACACTTATCAAAACAATCAAATCACATATCCCAAGTACCATTTTACCAAACATGTGTAGCCTTAACATCAATACTAGATTAGCTACTTCTAAAAATATGCAATGAATACAACAATGTATTTCAAATCCCATAACCTAGTACACGAGTAGAAATCCAAATAACATCCATATATATATATATATATATATATATATATATATATATATATATATATATATATATATATATAATAAACCAATGTTTTCAAAATATATACATCATATCAAGATACAATAAATCATGAATGGGCATCATACCACTCTCAATCTTGCTTTCTCCTTTAGTAGTAGTCCCATAATCCACTCTAGCACTTGATGACCTCACACCTTCTCAAAATCTTGAAAGCCTCTTATGTTGGCTCTCTCACTCTAGTAACTATATGTGTTCCTTATGCAAGTCTACATACCACCTTTGAATATCCATGTACTCATCCATAATATGCATACTCACCAATCCATAATCAAGTATAGGAATCTTATGCCTATCTAGCTCAACCCTCAACTCATCCCTCTCTTCCACTTCTCTAACATATGCAACTATCACTATAGTAGCTCTATTAAACAAATAAGCATAAAAAAGAGTTATAACTATCACTCACTTTATCAAATGCTCTTCCACTACATCATCAAGCATATTATACTTAAGCTCTCAGAGTGTCAACTTAATGATGTTCTCTTAGAACCCATCATTTCCACCTCCTACTCCACCTACATGCAAAAAGTACAACACTACATTAGATATACATTTTCCAAACAAGCTAAAATAAGAACAAACTTGTACATAATTTAAATGTTAATCAATGCTTACCTTCCATCATCTAGATTGATGTAAGATATTCATACTTAGGGCCATCCCCTCCACCAATAGGATATAAAGGAACCCATTGATGCCTCATCCACCATGTGGTATATGCCTCTATGCATTCAACATCATCTACATTAGGAATATCTATAATCATGTCTCATGTATCCAAAGGTAATAGTGCTAACTCAGTCTTTATAAGCCTCCCATGAGCTCCTACACTTACTAGTGCTCATGCACTCCTCACCCAAACCCATGTTATAGGGGACACATCTTGTGGTACCCCAAATTGTCTAGTCATATGCTCATACTGAAAGTGCTTGTACACTCCAACCTAGTGGTCATGTAACCAATAATTGACCCTCATACACTGCAATTGCATTCCATCTTCAAGCCACCTAAGGAATCCTCTATAGGGCCTCCATATGATATCCCAAGCCAGCAATATATCCAAAACTCATCTATAGTGATCTATCCTAAGAAACTAGATAGCCAACATACTCTTCCACCACTCTCCAAATGGGTATGGAGGTGCCTACCTCTTCCTTGGTAATATTATCAGCCACACAACCTCTATGTGCTCATAAGCCCAACAATGCAATAAAGTAGCCACACTCATAGCACCTCTAAATGCCTCATGAGTAAACCTATAAAGGTCCCTATATAGGTGGACAAGCATAATCCTACCCCATGAGAGCATAGTTTTATAGGACACATGATCCTATGCATCAATTATGAAATCAACACCCCACTCCCATACATAGTGATAAATGAAGCCAACAACATGGCCAACCATTTCCACAAACATAGAATACTCAACTGCACAATAGCTAATAATAATCCATCACTATCACTATCTCTCTTAGGTATGCCTAAGGGTACACAAGCAAAATATAATGCTTCATGATCAATAACGTCATCACCCATGTCATCTTTCAAAGTCACACAACATCTACTAACTAGCAAATGCAAAATATGGTAAACATCCTCCAAAGTAATCATAATCTCTCTAGTAGGAAGATAAAAAGTACATGTGTCTGCATTCCACCTCTCACATAAGGTAGTAATTAAATAACTATCCCATTACACATTACCTAGGTAACACACATGACCCAACCCTGCTTTATCCATCACAACCCTCTCATCCACTGACAAAGGTAACAATCTTAGTGTCTCCATCACCAAGCCTCTATATAACTCCCTCATCCATACCTCACCCTATAAAATCCTATAAAATAGCATATATATCAGTCAACCATGCCAAATAAAAAAACTAAGCTACACAACAATATGAAACAACTCAAAAACTCAAAAAACTAGCCCTAGTAGACAACAACACTATAAAAAACACTAGCACTAGACAATAATGCAAGAACCTAGATAGTAGTGTTGAACACAAAATATGAGAATTGACTCCTAGATAAGACTAAAACTAGTGAAAATTTCCTAAAACACTTCAAAATAGCTCAAAAACATCAGAAATAGGCTTCTAAATAGGTAAAAATCACATGTTTTAGCTAATTACTAGGGTAACCTCCCCAGTAGCCTCAACCTGGGCTGCTAACTACTCAAATTGGGTCATGGTAGGTACTCATCTCCTTAGCATATCTCATACCCTAGAGATCTAAATCTCAAACTATTCAATTTGTAAATGATTCAAAAATTAATCCAATTTTCCTATATCAAACAACTTTTTCATCCAAGACAAAATACCATTTTGCCTATAACTTCAGCCCCATAACTCCATTTTATAATTTTTTTTTTAATAGATTGGATTTGTACCCTTGTGAAAGAGTTCTTCAAGCTCTCTCACTTCTAGTTATAAGCATGGGAACAACCTTAGGTTGTGGGTGTCTTATGGTGAGGTTAAACCTCTAGACTTTTTTATGAGGCTAGTTCCTCAGGTGCTTCACTTTAGCTCTTAGTTGAAAGTGAGAGAGCTTGAAGAACTCTCTCACTAGGGTGCAAATCTAGTCTATAATAGTTTTGGCATGCTTGATGAGACAAATACCATTTCACTTCCATTTTTATTGAATATTGGTCAAATTTGATTCTATTTTGATCAGTTTATAGTAGTGGTATATTTCATCCTTCAGCATTTGGAAACTCCAAGGAACACCCAATTATCTAGTGGTAGATAAGTAACTATCTTTCATGCCAAAGGTGACTATAAGATCAAATTATATAAGTATTCCTTTTGAATTTTTTGAATTACCTTTAATTTCAGCAAGAAGGTTAAGGTTCACCCATACTCACCCTTATGTAAGAAGTTATCCTTCTAAACCAGTCATAAGGTATACCTACAAAAGATCTTTTTCATCCCCTCTTGTTGTTATGATTCCCCAAAGAGATTTTTTGGGATTTAGTAGCAAAATCCATTTAAAACTACCATAGTATGATCCTATGCTAGTAGCAACTCTCAAAAGTGTCCATTATTACTCAGGAGACCAAGCTGTAACTCCTACTAAACACGTAACAATTATAACCAACTTCTATAACATTCATAATATCATAGTGGAAAACATGGTTATTAGGATATTAGATGTGTCCTTCAAATCAAAGGCATTAGACTAGTATAGGGGCCTTGATCCTAATTCTATCCACTCATGGGATGAGCTAGGAGTAGCCTTGTGTAAAATATTTGTAGATAAGAGTGACCACCTGTCACTTGTAGAGAAGCCAACCACCATCAATAGAGTTCCTTATGAAGTCATGCAAGACTTTAATACAAGATTTCATAAGGCATGGGATAGAATGCTAGTAGCTATTAGACCATCTCCAAAATTTGCTTTCTTATATTACTTGAAGTCTCTCAATAGTGACATAGTTATAATGATCCAATCTATAGGAGGAGACATATTGCCATATTCATATGAGATGGCCATCAAGGTAGAGAATTACGTAGTTCAAACTGGTAAGATTACTCCTATACCTCTAATGCCTCTTTTTATAGAGATCAAACCACCTCCTGTAGTCATTCCTCCAATCAATGTTATACTTCCAATGCCAACAATTGTTATTGTACCTTTACCTAAGTAAGAGAAGGCCTCTACTACTAGATCTAACAACTCCCAAGAGTTGAAGAGAATGCTTCAATCCTTAATAAATTACATGATCAATGTTAAGAGGCAAGCTTACAACAAGCCTTATCAAGCTTCATATCAACCTCAACACTAACCTTATCAAGCATATAGGTAACCCTACAAAGGAGGTTTCCAAGGATAGGGGCAGCCTAACTATGCTAGATATCATAAGTAAAATCCAAATGTTTTAGGCCCTTCCAACTCCTTGGTCCTAGTTTAGAATAATGTGGCTCAAGAAGCTAAGGGGACAATGCCATCGAATCATTCTTTTAGAAAATCCATTATCTCAACTAATGGATCTAATTAGGTGTTTAATGATCAATGGTAGTAGGTTGTTGCTTATGGATACAACCAAGATCTTATAGCCCAAAACATGAAGGTACCCACAATGATGAGACAAGATCAACCTCAATAATATCAAGGCTTAGATCAATGATTGAACTAACCAGAGGCCTCAATGGTCATTAGTGAGCAAGAGGAGTTCTATGCATCTAATTAGTAGGCCACTCCCAATATAGCTCCTATCCCCATCCTAGCCAATACAAGGTTCAAGAGAAGGAATATGGGTGATAATTAAGAGGCTTTCAAAGAACCTATTATCATCACTCATTCATTGACAAACCCAACAATAATATGTCTTAAATTTTAAGCAATTTTTTTGGTAAGCTAATCAACATTATGGAATAAATGAAGAAATCTATCATAAGTGTGTCGATGTGGGACATGCTTTCCCTATTTGGGTAAGTAGACATTCTATAGGAAGGATTATCCAAGATGGGTGTCACTATAGCTACAAGTAACTAGGCAATCAAGGTAGTTGAAGTCCTCACTAATATAGTCAAGAGTCATGTGGGAGAAGGGTCAAGTAATGTGACCAAGCCCCCACTTTCTACATCTCTTTGATCATTGGAAATTCTTTGGTACACAATTGCTTGGTGGATAGTGGGACCAACACCTCAGTCATGCAAAAGTCTATTATTGACCAGCTGAAACTCAAGTATAAGCCTCACACCAAAAGAGTAATATAAATTTATGGTTCTTCCATAAAGCCATCAAGCATCATCATGAATTTGAGCCTAACCTTGCATGTTTGCCCTAGTACGTCTATGATTTAATACATGTTGATTTTAGATATCACTCCTTGCTCTACCTTATGTCTTTTTAGAGAGTTCACAACCAAGATTAGGGGCTACCTTGTAGAAAATTGGTATTGCATGCCATTCAGAATAAGGTATGGGACTAAGGTCTCAATCAACACTAAAACCATGGCACAATTCCATATTGAACCCCATCAGCTCGATAACAAAGCCTTAATTACACCATGTTTAATGAAGATGAGTTTAAAATTGGCCAAGAGCTAAACACTCATCCTAAATAAGTTTTAGACTTGTTCTTGGATGAGTTATGGGGTGATAACCAATTTTCAACCCTTTTGAAGGTGTTGAGGAAAGAGACATGGGCATCTACCTATTGCATGAAGTGGTTTATGGAATTTTTTCTTTGATGGCTCAAGGAGAAATAATGGCATAGGTGCTAAGGCAATGTTGGTTTCACCCTTAGGTAACAAGCCTTTCTCTTCTCATAGGTTTCGTTTTAGTTGATCTTCAAATGCAATAGAATATGAAGTCTTGATATGTGGCCTTCAATGGACCACCAAGAGAGGAATCAAACTACTACAAGCTTATGGAGACAATGAGCTCATAGTTAACCAAGTTAGAGGTTTAAACATCACAAACAATGCTTTGACGAGGTATTACAAAAATAATGTATGGGACATGATTGAATATTTTGAATCCTTTAACATCCAAGCTATCCCAAGAGATTAGAACCAACATGATGATAGGTTGGTAGCCATAAGAGCTTAGTTTGACATTCTAAGAGAGTTGAAGGAAACCAAGGTTTAACCACATGTCAAGGTGGTGGTGAGACTGTTAGTGTTAGATAAAGAAGCCCATTAGCAAGTTTTTGAAAGTGACAAGAAAATTGTTTATTTCTTAAATTAGGAATCTAAATTCTCCTCCTCCAACCAATCTAAATTATAACATCAATATGAGGATCAAATTGTTTAATTGAAGTCAAAAAAACTTCTTATTAGGTTGGTTACAATTGAGGGCCTTTTTCATGAAGGACCATATGAGGAAAGAGAAGGAAGTAATGTATACTAAGGAGGAAAACTATGAGAGAGTCCTCATCTTCAAGGACAAAATTTTCAAGATGGGGAAGGTAAGAAACAAGGTTGAGAGGCATGCTTTCATAGCACTTTTCCAAGAGTATGTAGATAGTTTTGCTTGGGAGTACAACAACCTAAAACATTTTGATCCTAAACTAGCCCAACACACCATGGAGTTAGAGGCCAATGCTAAGCATGTAAGGCAAAAGCAAAGGCTAGTTAACCCCAAGATTGAGGAGCTGATGAGGAAGAAATTAACCAAGCTGATCGAGTCTAGGATCATCTTTCCCATCAAGCACTCATCATGTGTATCCAACTTGGTTCCTATAAGAAAAAAGAGGGGTAAGATTAGGATTTGCATGGATTTCAAAGATTTGAATAAAGTCTCCTTAAAAGATCACTATCCCCTACCATCCATGGAGTAGCTCCTTTAATTAGTTTCCAGATCAAAATGCTTTTCCTTGTTGGATGGTTTTTTTGGCTACAACTAATTCTAGGTGAAAGATGAGGATTGGTACAAGACTTCACCACTAAATGGGGTACATATGTGTACCAAAAGATGCCTTTTGGTCTATCAAATGCTGGTGCTACCTTCCAAAGAGACATGGACATGGATTTCCATGGGTCACTAAACCAAATGGTGCTAGTATACTTGGATAACATCATGGTTTTCTCCAAGAATGCCAGTGAACACATGGACCACCTACGGTTGATTTTTGAAAGGTACAAAGAATATGGGATTTCATTTTATCTGAAGACGAGAGTGTTTGTCATGCATGAAGCTAAGTTAATGGGCTAAATCATCTCAAAGGAAAGGTTATCCATTGATCCTGAGAGAATAAGTGTCATCTTAGCCTTATCCTTACCCAAGCTTAAGAAGGGACATCAGAGTTTCCTTGGAAAGATAAACTTTGTGAGAAGATTTATCCCTAGTTTTTCAAGTTTAGTTAGACCCATCACTACTATGCTAAATAAGAACAAAGTGTTCACTTGGTTAAATGAAGGCAAGTTATCATTTAAAGCTATCAATAAAGCTATTGCTCAAGCACCCATACTTATGAATCCTAATTTCACAAAGGATTTCATTTTATATGATTTTGTCAACATTGATAATATATTAGCTATGTTGATGCCAAAGAAATGGTGAAGGACTCGAGAAACCATTAAGATTTTTAAATTAGGGGCTTGAAGGGTATGAAGTGAGATACACTTTCACAGAAAAACAAGTCCTTATAATAGTAAGGATCCTCAAGAATTTTAGGCCAATGTTATCCAATAACAAAATCCACCTTATGGTGTCTCATCCTAGAGTAAGATATTTCCTTCTTATATTAATCACCCACTTGGTAAAGTATTTAGTATTTAGTTATATTAAACATTAGAGGCACATTAAGCCTAGGTCAAGAAGGATTTTGAAAAGAGAGATACAATAAAGACTTTTTAGGAAGGAGACTTACTTCTCAAATGGGACTCAAACAAGGCCAAACTAGGCAACCATACCAATTTTGATAGCTTGTAGAGTGGTCCTTACTTGATCCATGGATGAAAATAACATAACACCTTCTTGCTTACCCAATTAGATGAAGATGTATTACCAATCCTAGTTAATGGGATTCATCTAAAGCCTTGTTATTAAGAGTTTTTAGTCATTGTATATATTTTTATACATTTCTTTTAATTTTCTTCTATGTTTTCCTCTAAGTGTCTGGTCCACATCTTTTTTAGTAGTGTGTTTCCCTTCCCTAAGTGCCATAGGCATAGTTTTTTTCATTTTCGTTATCCTTGCTGCTTCAAGGGAGATTTATAGAAAGAGCTAACTTCATGCAAAAGTAGTGAATCCACACCTAATGGATTAAACAAAGCAAATGAGCTAGGTTCTCAAGCATAATAGGCATACTTCCCTATGAATCACCAAAAATATTGGCCATTTTTTATCCCACATATCAAATTTTACCTAAGTATGGAAAAGGGAGCCTTTAGGCAAGAAAATTGTAGTTCTTTGGGAGGACTTTAGGTTTTTTAATAGTGACAAATTTGAGTTTTTTTAAGGCATAGTGCAAATGAAGTTTCTAGTAGTGCTTAGCTTCTAAATGTTTCATAAGTAGAATTAATTTAGGTTTACAAACCCAAACTACTTATAGAAAATGTAGTTTAGGTTATCCAAGGGGCATTACTTGGTTACTTCATAATTTTTGAGTAGTCAAAACCCTAAAGCAAGTAGGAAGGCTTGGAAAGCTTGATTTGGTCTAGGCAGTGTATTTTGGGTTTTTGGGGGTGCATTACTTATTTGAATTTATAAGTTACAACTAATGATAAATATAAAGTAATTAGTAGGGATTGGAAAGCCTAATATGGTTTGGGTAGTGTATTTTGGGTTTTCCAAGGAGCACTACTTAGTTACTTTTTATTTTATGAGTAGTCAAAAGCCTAAAATAATTAAAGGGGCCTAACAAACCCAATGTGGTCTTGAAAATGGTGCTTCTCAGGTTATTCAAGAGATGAGTCTTTTTCAAAAAATATGAAGGGCATTTTCAAAATGTTAAAGGGTCTTTTTGGGGTAAAAAGGGACCAGTCAACTTTCTCAAAGGTACACTTCAAATTTTCCAAAGAGTTTTTTCTTCTCCAAATGGACAGTTGTAATTTTCTCAAAGGGTATGTTACCCTTCTAGAGGAGCATTTCAAAATTCTCAAAGGGTGTCTTTCCCTTCAAGAGGACATTTGTGGAAATCTAAAGGGACATGAAAAAATCTCGAAGGGTAGTTTTGAAAGATAGACGTAGATAAAAATTCCAAGTGAATTCCTTTAAAAAAATTGCTCAAAGAAATTCCTTTAAGAGATTTTCCTAAAAGAAATAAGTTGAGAGAGAAGCCTGAGACCAAGTGTTTGAAGGAAATAGGCCAATGGAAATCAAAACTAGGATAAGTGACTAGCCATTGGAAGTAATCAAGTTTAAAAATCCTAAAGTCTTAAGGCTTGGGAAGTAGAAAAGTGAGAAGACTTCAAGATGGACAAGCTCAAAGGAAGTAGGCTTAGAGAACCCAAATTACTTTGCATAGAGAAAATTAATTTTCTCAAAGTACTCTACTTAAAATGATTTTTAAGTTAAGGATATGATAAATTCTAAAGTTGGAGAGGCCAAAAAACTTAAATTACTCTATATAGAGTAAATTGAGACTCTTCAAGGGCTCGAATTAAGCTTGGTTTGGTAATGCTAGAAACTTGATGCAATGAATGAAAGCCTACCACATGGTGAAAATAGAGCAGAAAGGGCCAACCAATAAAGGAAAAGTGGCACAAAGATGTTCAATAAATGTGGGAGAGTCTAAGTGGCTGGTAGCTAAAAGTTATGAAGGCTCCCATCCACCATGGTTCATTTCCTATAATCATCATTTGACACTTAAATGCATCATGCCAATAAGAAACATTCTAGCTGCTCATAGCATGACTTTTCAAATGTGCCAAATATAGTCTTAAAGATGAGAGGGTCTCAAGATTATTGGTTGGTGATCTAGAATGGCACATTTATGAACATTAGGGAAGGAAAATAGGAGGTGACATCCATCTATAACTTCTTTATTGCCTTTCTCTCTTCCCCCTTTTGTTATAAATAGAGACCTTATAGCCTAAAAATGTATCCTCAGACTGGTGATAAAATCACTTTGTGAAAATCATTGTGTAATGGACCTTTGAATCAATAAAGATTATTTTTACCTATCTCTCTATCTAAAAATTACATTGAGTTAGCTTTTGTACTAATAACATTATGAAGAAGCATCCAACCAACCTTATTGCCCTTCTTTCTTGCTTGTTTTTAGGTACTTTATAGTTAATTTTAGGTTTTAAATCATGTTTTTTGGTCATTAATGGATACTTGGTGTGAATTTTGAGATTCCTCTTTGCCTCATGTGTGGTTCAATAAGCCTAGTTTAATAAATACTTATGAAATTTAGCTAGATAGGAGGTTGTATAAGCCAACTTGTCTTATGCTAAATTAGTGTCTTTCTTAGGCCAGGTGGATCACTTAATTTTGGTGCATCACCTCCCTTAGTTTAGTTTTATTTTCAAGTAATCTCTTTCTCCGTTTCCTTGGACATTATCAGAGTTTAGCATAGAAACCCAAAGAGATAAATTGAAGCACCTGAGGAACTAGCCTCATATAAAATTCTAGAGGTTAAACCTCACCATAAGACACCCAACATCCTGAGGTTGTTCCCATGCTTATAGCTAGAAGTGAGAGCCTAAATAATTCTCTCACAAGGGTGAAAATATAGTCTATAATAGTTTTATTCCATAGAACCATAACAATGATACCTTAGACATCATGTAAGCCTTACTCTATTACTACATCATTTGCTTACTATGGTATACATGTCTCTACATTTCTATCACACCTAGATATATACCTTGGTCATCACCAGTCAAAAACTATTTCAACTCTCAAAATAACTCAATCTAATAAATCAAATAACTTCTCAATTAATTCAAACCATACCAGTCTTACATCTATTCCTATGCCACTAGTCATCACTTTTAGCTCAAGTTCCTCTATCACAAATTTTGTTTGTATCCCCAAAAAGGGGCATTATTCCTACTATTATTATTCCTACACTTACCCAACATACCCATCCACTCTCATAAGTGGATACAACATGGTTTTTACACCTTTAGTATTTAGATTATTAGATCTAGCTCATATTAGTCAAAATATATAGTGATTTAGACTACATGGGTCACTCAACATGGTTTTTACACCTTCAATTTTAGATTATTAGATTATGATTTTAGTGGTCAATATAAATAGTGATTCAGATTACATGGGTCACTCAGTACTACTTAGGACATTTAGAGGGACATACCTTTAGTATTCAGATTATCAAATTTAGCTCAGAATGGTGGAAATAAATAGTGATTCAGATTACATGGGTCACTCAACATTACTCAAGACATTTAGGGGAATATACCTTTAGTTTATAGATACATGGATTATTCAAATATAATAGTTTAGATCATATATATCCATAGTGATCTGAGCTTATAGATATACATACTAGTTAGATATAGTGGTTCAGATTATATGGATTCATAGTGACTTTGATACAAATTTAGACTAGACACCATATTTGAGGTCATGTACATACTACACATCCACACGTATAGCTTCATATGACATGATAGTTACATGACCATATAGCACATTATAGGCATAGTTTAGAACACAATGTCTTGATCTCTAGTTTTTAACATGGGGCATGGCATGATATGTCATTCCACATGTGGTTATATCAATTTCTAAATTATGCATATGCATCACTCACATACCATATTTAGGGGTATGGCATAGATGTTTATGTTCTTCATCAACTAGGATTATACATATTAGAATGCTAAGGCATACCATTCTCTTATTACACATTTTACCAAAGTTTTAGATTACACCCAACTATACCCAAGTTATCACCAGGTTGAATCATACAATCATTTGTAGCAGTTGGTCCATAGCATTACCCAGACCCAAACTACACAAGTTTGTCTGGGATAAAGGATAGACATTATTTTTGTGTCTTTAAGCACTTCTCAGTTCTATTTCAAATTATTTAGAGTGGGGGCATGACAAAATTTTCTCTTCATAGTATATATATTTTATGCACACATTCTAGATTACATGAGTTTATGTGGGATAGAGGACAAACATTAGTTTTGGGCCTCTGAGCATTTCTCATTTATAGCTAGATCTAACACATGGGGTAAGAATTTCCCTCTTTCTCCATGTTATATATATTTAAATTTTAGGTTTATTATAGGTGGAATTCATTTTAGGGATTCCTTCATTCTCTAGGCACTCTTCAGCTCTCCATCCACTTCCCTAGCTAAAAAGTGAGTTAGACTCTTTTTTAACACACTTATCTCCATCCAGGTAGGTTAGGTATGCATTTTATTTTCTTTCTTTTACTCTAGTACTTCATTTCATTACATCACTAAAATAAAAGGGGGTCAAATATATACACCCTAAATTGGTCAAACAACCACACATATAGTGTCTTTTCATAAGAGACTCCAATTGGAGAATATGAGCCTTGTTCACATTAGCCATTCTTTGTTTTTACTTATCTTGGTCTTGTTTATTGATTTTATCAACTCTTTGTTATCTCAATCAACTGAATTATACCTCTAGGAACCCTCAAACTTGGTATATGTCAATCCCAACCTATTTTTTGAGTCCCAAACAACAGAATTATGTAGGACTATAGCGCTTGATGCTCTTGTCCTTTTCATCACTATTGTATAATAATAATTTTTATTTATTAATGGGTCCTAAAACCTTCTTATCCCCTACCTTAAGTTTTATTTATATTTTTGATGTTAGCTAATGTGAATAAAGCTCCCAGATTCAAAATGAAGAGTCTCCTATATAAATGACTTCACAAGGTACTTTATATCTAGAACTTATTACATTGGCACATTACATAATTAAAAAATTATTCAATAGTATAGCTCAACATTCTACATGGCATAGACTTGCATGCTTGATCAAGAAAGGGACTAGGTGAAAATCATTCTTACATCTACATGCACATTGATTATGTATGTTCCCTAAGGGAAAACTACATTTGATATGAGACCCTATCTTGAGGGTTAATGTAGGCAATGATTAGGACATCAAGGGTTATATATCATGTGATAATTCTTCCCTTAACCTAGTTTTCCCCCTTTTGATTTTGATGTATTTTTTGTTTGTGTGTATGTAGATAAATATAGGGTTTGGAGATTGAAATGGACCTACAACAAGCTCTATTGACTTCTACTCTCCAAAATTTTATACACAGGTTCACATTAAGGTAGTGAATAGAACCCATAAATCTTAGGTATCTTGGACAATAGTGGTAGAGGTGGAATATAACATCAGTGCCATTCTTATCCATTTTTAGCACTCCTATCCAATTATAAAATAAAGGTTAGATCTAGATTCATAATAGTGTCCTAGTCTTGCACCTCAAGTTCTAGCCCTTGAATCATTCATTTTAGTCCATTTTTAGATAAGTTCATTTCTTTTCCTTATGTAAATTATTCATTAAAAAAATATATTTTTCCATATTAAACTAGATTTTTTTCCTTACTCTAGATCCCTTATTATTTAGGAACTAAACACTAGATTCCGAAAAATAATAAAATAGTAAGTTCATGTATAAATATATTTCATTTAACTCTAGTAATTTTAATTTTATTGCATTAATAGAATGAAATGGGGGTAAATTTAGTTACTAAAATTATCACTTATTAAAAAAAGTGTACTTGTGACCAATCCTCTTTCAAATTTATTTCATTCCCAATTCCATGATGTTAGGCCACCATTTCTCTATTTCTATGTAGATGATCCCTATCTCTAAGAAAATTATGATTTTGATATTCTTAATCACCATTCTAAGTATACTAAACTCACTATCATATTGATCCACACTTCCACTTTAGTTTTCTCTATTTCTCAAAGTGGCTCTTTCAATACTCTCCCACTCATTAGTAGTGTTTGATTCTATCATCCACATCCTCACACCAAATGAAAACTATTTTCTCAAATTAAAACTCACATAATGGGTCATACCACACGTTTTACAAGCATCATTCATGGAATTTCCAAAAACATCACTATAATGCCACATTTTTGCACTAGAGGATCACATGATTAAAAAAAATAGAACATATAACTGTACATTAAGAAGAAATCATCTCTTTTCCCAACAATGAGTCCACCCAACCCTAATATCCTTGACTTAAGTATGAATATACCTCAAAGGTCACAATTTATTATTAAATCACATAATGACATTAAGATTTCACTAACATCTAACACTACACTAGTTTTTCACAACATAGCATGGGAAAACTACATGGATTTTAATCCCTCTTCCAAATATTGGTATGTAGGCAATGTTCAACATAGGGGATGTTGAGGTCAATAAAATATGTATCCAATAAATCCTTTTTCATATTTTATCCTATTTATCCCTCATGGTATATTGAGTTAGGGTTATAAATGGAGAATAATTTACATATTGGATTTTTTGATAAATTGAGCATCACATAACACATACACATAACCAACAAGTGATACCATACACACTTAAATTTATAGAAAGGAAAAAACCACTACCAAACAATGACACTCCCTATGGAATACAATGTGGTGTGACCTTTCATAATTAGAGTGATCTAATCCAAAGATCAATTGAATCCCTATTATTGACTCATAATTGTCACACATAATCACATAGTCAGTTACACAATCATAGACATAGTCTTGCATTTATGTTTTAAAACTAAGGCATTATTTTTTGGTCTTTACACTTTTATCATATTTATATATTTATCAAGTTCTAAATCATAAATTCTTAATTTATGCATTCTAATTTTATATAGTTGTTTGTCTAATTGAGATTAAAACTCTCTTATTCCAAAATTTGATAAAATGATTAGACACATCATGATAAAAGAAAACTATAATGTATTAACATGAAAATTTACAATATAAGATTCCAAAAATACATGTAGTGGCCTATATTAGGAGACAAAATTCTATAATCTATCTCTTTTGAGATAGTCATGCTACTTATATAGCCACGACCATAATACATCTAACAATAATTAATGTATACCTATTTATCTACCTACCTAATCACACACATTAATAATTATATGACATAAATTAATAAACACATATCCCTTTTATAAAAATGGAGGAATGATACATTGTTAATATGCCTATACCAAATATTAAAAAAAAAAAATTACTAAGTGAGCCCAAATATATAACATTTAGTAATTAACTTAATTAAAAAATAGGTAACTTTATGACCTTCATGAATCAAATTATTATTGAATGATATGATATTAAAATAATAAATTAGATACAAATTAATCCACACATTAGACCATAATGTTTTAACATTATATATTCTAATATGATAATCTAAAGATACACATTGTGGTTTAAGTAAGGAGTAAATTTACTAGAATATATCTCTCAAGAGATATCATTACTAATTATAGAGTCAATACCATAAGAAAACTAATATTAATCACTATATACCTAATTTTATACATAACACATCACATATATTGATACATACATGGAACAACTTCTTGTGCACATATGCCTATTACAAGATGGGAGTAATGATACATTTACAATATTTTATTAACTTATGTCATTACCAAATATAAAAAATATTTACTAAGTTGACCCAATATATTCCGAAAACTATCCCAAGATTTTCCTCAAATTTCCCTATGTAAATGAAAAACATAAATAAGATAATTTAGATAAATAATAATTAACACCATAAATAACTTATACCATTACTGTAAAGTTTGAGAAACACACTAACTAAGCTAGTTGATGCATGAAAATTAGATGGCCATGGTGGAGAGATTAGAAATAGGAGTGTTCAACTAAAATTAGGTTAATGTTCATGAGTAAAGTGAAACACTAACCTTTGTGCACTTAATTCCTAAGGTTTAGCTAAGACAACTGATGAAAATTTAATAGTATGATGGGTTTATGGATTTAGTTGATTAGGTTGGGGTGTAATGATGATGGGGATCTAGAAGATAAGTGGTAAAGGGTGCTCATGATGATACCAAATGAGCTCATTATCATATTTTTTCTTGTTTATAGTTCCAAATTTATAGGAAATAGAATCCCAAGAGCCCTCAATAGGAGCAAGGATAAGGAGTTAGGTTTATTGGTCAATGTTAAGAATGGTAAATTAAGCATAACTAGGATGGATAACTCAAGGAAAATAGATAAATTTATCAGATGGTTATTTCCAATCAACATATACACAAAGAATATTAAAATATTATGAGGTTAGTCTTGAGGATGCATATAAGGAAGAGTTAAGGTCTAGACTTGGAGATCCTTATACTGACAAGCTTCGATACGAATGGATATAAATATTGGTTGCACCTATACATGATTTCTCATTAATAACATTGATATGGCTAATGATAAGGTTTAGAATAGGATTGGAATGGAAAAATTAAATTTTACGATCAAATTTGATATCATTTTGAATGTTACTATATGTAATGGGAGATCTAACTCTAGGAAAGATACATGATATATGCAAAAATGTTCTCTCAATAAACATCATTTAATGGGGAAAATGATGTTGTGATGAATATATAAAACATAAATATTATCTTGATTATGGTTTAAAATAGTTTATTTTATGTTTTTAATGTTTAATATCAATTTTTAGGCTTGCAATTATTTGACAAGGCTTGTTTGATTATGTTTTAAGGTGTTTTTAATAGTGATTTGAAAAGAAAGTAAACTATGCTCGTTGATGAAAATAAAGTGTTTTGTAATGATTAAGTGAAATGATGAAATTAAAATAAATTACATGATTTTTTTTGTTATTTTAAAAATATTTTATGCATGTAATTATAAAAAATAAATTTTGTGTGACTAATTGAAGTGCTGATTTTTTCCTTTCCTTGTGTTCTAGTTTACCATGAAAGCTAGATTGTGAGTTTTTGAACATTTTAATGATTATATGATACTATTAATTATTTTATGATGGAGTAAATTTAATTATATAAATCTTATTTTTATAATTTTTATAATTATTTTTGACATGTAAGAGAAATAAAATAGAACCAGTACACAAGTTTTGGTTTTTCTATCTTTTAGGGTTTGTGGGTGTGTGTGTATGTGATTGTTTGATGAATGTAAACTTGTTTTAAAATTCAAATTGAATAATTTTGTTTGGTTTTTCTTACTAATAAATTTTAATTATTATACCCTAGATTTAGTGCAAACTATGTTCTTTGAATCTTTGATATGCATTTACAAATTTAAGAGAAAAATGCCTTTTTAGTGTAAAAAAGAGAGAGAAAGATGATTTATTTTATTTTATTTAAAAATTTTATGAATATAAATATATAAATATATATAATGAATAAAAATTAAAATAATCTAATAGTTTCTAATAAAACTAAAAATAAATCCTCCAACATGATCAATGATGAGACCAAGATAAGGCAAATAAATAGTTATTGTGTTTATACGATCATATGGTTGATATCTCTTTTGATCAATATTGAACTTGGGAAATCTAAAATAAAAGGGGAAAAAATAATAAAATAAATAAGGACACAATTATTGAAGAGAGAGTAGTTAAATTGTGGCTATACTAATTCATGAATAATAAATAATCAGTCCCAAATTCAATAAATTATTTTCTCCAAACTAATGTAGAGTGACACAAAGATGACCATGGATTCAATAAACACTTATTCAAAGACAAAATTTGGTAGGATATGCATATATAAAACTTGAGATATTAAATATCTAATCAAATTTTTGGATCCAAAAACATAATGAAAATGAGATATTTGTAACGAAGGAAGTAGGTTACATGTGGGAGTGAATTAAATCTTGAATGTGATCTAATTTTAGAAGTGATAAGAATTGATAAAAAAAAACACTAAGAGTGAGTTGAGAAATATATAAGGAGAAAAAAAGATAAGGCAATGAGAAAATAATGATAAAGCACAACTAAAATTAGGTAGAATGTGTGAAAACTAAAGTCTCAAACACTAATTATAAAAATGGGCAAACTATGATGAAACTAACACTTTATGTAGGTCACGAAAACAAAATTAATGCATATCATGATACAATAAGTTAATGAAACTACCATGATGAGTAACTTAGTTGATACATCAAATACATTTTCATCATAATTGAAATGATATGAAAGTGGTCATTTTGTCATAAAGAGTGTTGATTTTGTCATGAAGGAAAATTATTTAAAATATGAGGCAAAATACTCCAAAAAATAAATTTTGAGGCTTAGGGAGGGCCCAAAAGGAAGCAAAATATAGATAAATCAGAGAGAACTAGGTCTAAACATATTTAGGTGGAGGTCCTTACATCATCATTATATTTTATTGATATCATGTAAGTTTTGGGTGCTTATAGTGACATGTTTTAAGGTGCCTATAATCTTTGTGCTAATATTTCAAAAAATGCACCTATGATATTTCACATCAACATGTAACTTATATAGTGTGATTATGTATCAAATATTTTATTTATCTACTTAGGTTTATAAATTGGCAACCTCAGTTTTATTGAAAATGAACTCGGTGTTATATAAATATGAATTGATATATTTTGATAAAAGATATACAACTTCTACCTCCAAATCAAAAATTCACCAAGCCACCCAATTATGCAAACTACTTAACCAAGTTATAAATACTTTATAAATATCCCATGTGTGCCCTCCTTTTAAGAATCAATAGCACAATAAGAATAAATAAGGATAAGGCCTATTTGTACCCTCCTTTTAAGAATAAAAAATAGGAGAAGGAGATGAGTTGAAATTAAACCAATCACCAAATCAAACAAAGACTTAAGCTAGAGAGCAAGATTAGTTAGAAAAGTGGCATCAGATGTAGATTCTCATAGGTTAGGGTGTGCTATGAGAATATAAAAATATAGGGATTGAATTCCCACTAGAGATATTTATTACTTCCTTGCATGGAGACCTACATTGCTAATATTTGAGATTGTGGCTAGTGTAGGTATTGAAAATTTATCTATTATTAATAGTATCTTCATGTGAAACATCCCTTTTAATTTGTGCCATATGGTAGACAACCATGGATTCCTAAAAATCATTCCATACCCTAGTGATCATTAAATTGGTCATTTTTATCAAAAAATTGAAGAAAATAGAAAAATATTCATCTAAAAATCATGTGGGTTATATCACATGCAACTATTAATCATTTCCATTCTCTTTCCACATAATTCACATGACTCTATTGGAAAAAAATTATCTAAATTTTTAATATAAAAATAGGACCTAATAATACAAATAAACATGCATAATAAATCCTCTTAAAGTACCCAAGTAGGTGCCTCCTCCTTCCCATTTCCAAAGTCATAGTCAAGTTGTTGGGCATTTTATGGCCAATATTACACATGAAGCTCCCATGCTAAGGCTAAAGGATCATAATATAATATGTGAAAAATAGAATCTAATTTTTGGGGCTCATAAGATGGATTTTATAATTTCTTTTTGAAGCTTATGTGCAAGCTCCACTTATACTTGGATGAAGTGTCTTATTATGGGGACTCAAAAAAATATCATTCCAAGAAATTCCACTACATATTTTCTAGTTATATGGGGATGAGTATATCATAAGATGCCTTATGAATCTTAATGAGTTATCTATAATGGCTAATACCATTACCACATAATCATCTTACACATAATTTTTAGTGTTATCACCAAAACCCTATGCATCATCTATCTCAAAAACATCTTCCTCGATAATGGTTTTATCTTATTTTTCTAGTACTACAACCCACTAAGAACCTAAACATGCCAATGAACAAGGAAATATTACCTATAGTGGAGTTAAACCACCATTTTTACATGTGATCTTCACATTAATACACCACCCATCCTATATATAAAGTAATTATTAGAGAGTGAATGCATGGCTCACTCTCACCACTTGTAAATATGTCTAATGGAAAAACATAATAAATTAAATCTCTAAAGAAATGAAATCATAAACTAATCAAACCAAGACATGAGGTAAATTAGCTACATTTATCTTGATATATTTTCCATGGTGTCAATCAGAGTTATATGTTAAAATTTTCTTATTTGCCTATAAATGCTCTTTAATATCAGTGAGAAAACCAATAGATAATAAAATGAGTAGTGCCTATGTAAAATAAACTATAGGGCCACCCCAAGCATTTCAACATATATAAAATGAGAAATGACCCAAAATATAACATTTGTCCTTAATTCATGGCATCATAGGAAGAAATAACCATGTCATTAGTAATGTACTAAAAAAGAAAAAAAATTACATTATTTGTCCCAAAATTATTTCCTAAATACACACCATTAATAGTAGTCCCTTCCCATTGTGAATTTTGAATCACCTTAGTGGTGATAATCTATCTAGGTTCATGCATACATATAAAATATTATCAATGAGAATATGTCTAGAATATTATTAATAAAGCATCCCCCAACCTACTCTCCAAATTTAAACCAAATTTTTAATGGGTTTAAGTTTCCATTTCATCCCAATGATGAAAATCAATTTTATAAGTTGAGGGATGCCATCACCACATGTTAGCTTATAGTTTAACATGGTTATTTTTTAGAGAGTGAGTGGATTTATAGGCATAGTGGAATATGCATTTAGGTAGATAAATCCATAATGGAGCCAAATGAGTAAATATTATAAAATTATTACTTAGTAAAATATGGAAGGTCTAATAGTTATAACATGCCATCAACATGCAAGGTTTTGATGTAGAAAAATGTAATCACAGGCCATTAGGTGAGAAATTTGTAAGATATGGAGATAATTATCCACCTAATCTAACTTGAAAGCTGGTAGTCATATAGTTGTATCCATATATTAGGAAATGTTCCAAAAGTCCAACAAAATCATCTACTACTATGCAACTAGATAGAAAGGGCATGTGGTAAATACTTGACTATGGGCTAACTAGACCAGTGTAACCACTCAAAAATTTCAATAGAGTTTGGTAACCAAAACACACATATAAATATCCTTCCATAGGTTTAGCATTAATATAATTATTGGGGTTCTTGAAAATTTTCATAAACTTTTTGGGGGTCCATAATACTTTAAGTATTATATAATTATCTCACAATCAACTTTATATTCCTTATAAAGGTATATATAATCACCCTCACACCATCAAAAATACACACCACTTCAAGTTATAAACTATTATTATCTCAACATAATAAATAAATCATAATATTATAAATCTTTTCTTAAAAATTGTTGTTTACCTCCTTTAATTATCATAATGTTATATTTCAAACTAATTTCATTTTTCAAGCCATCAAGCCACATGTGATCAAGTGTGCTACTCTTATGGTATACCACAGGTGGAGACCCTCACAATAAATTATAATTGTATTTTTATACTATATGCTTTTCATCTTGGTGTGATTGTATTAACCTTTAGTAGTTGTGCCAACCATTTTGAACTATAGGTAGTTGATGTACCCATGGAACTTACCCCATACTTTAGACAAAGATTCCTTTTACTAGTTTGTTGATGTTGGTACACCATATGCTACCTTAACAAATATTTACCATGCATCATTTTTTTTCATGCACATCCATTTTAAACTTATAGTTAATATACACCATTATTTAACTAAACACTCATTTGGATTTATGTGGAGGCCATAAGTTTATACCCTTGTGTGGAATGCAAATGATATGGTTATGAAAACTACCGAATAGAAGACCCAATTTACATACATTGAATCCATTATAGAATGTGATTTATTCAAAGAATATAAATAGATACCATATAATCTAACTATGTTTTTTATATCAACTTTATTAATAACATAAACAAAAAATATATGGCTTAACAAAATAAGTGAGTCTTAATCCAAATATTATTCACATAGTCTTAAAATTAATTTCTATCCAAACACAAAAAAATGACCAAGTTATTTTAAAAAATATAAGTGAAGATAAATATATCAAACCAAAAAACTTATAGCTTTTCTAGCATCAAAACATGGCCACCAACTATAAACTCTATCATAAATGTGGTGGTCATGACAATAATTATGAAACTAATTGTAACCATTGGATCCATTATGAAATAAATCCATTTTCCTCAAAAGTGAGTAATTTATGTAACCTAAGCTATAAATATGTAGGATCAACTAAGTGAAATGCATAGGAAATACACATGGTAAGTAACAAAAAATCAACTGACATTAAATTCTCATTAAGATGAAAAATAAAAAAGGGGTTTCTTAACTAATCTTAGTTTGTCTTGTAAATCTATAAGACTACATGCACATGACCCAATATTTTATACCAACATCATAATATATTTTTAGTACAATCTCTAATTTTTAAAAAAAATTTAAATAATTCCATTATCTTTGGAATGATATGGATAAATTTAATGGTGTTGGATCATGAAATATTCAACATAATATGCATAGTATTGGTCAAAAAATGGGTGGCCTAATCACTAGTGATACTCAAGGGGCATCAAAACCTCAAAATGACATGCTCATAAGTAAAATAAGTTATAGTCTTAGTTATAAAATCATGAAAAGACACTAAATCATCTCACATTTTAATTATTCTATAGTAGTAATAATATACCTACCATTCTTTCTTAGTGTGGTATTGATCACACAAATTGAAAATAATTTACACAATTAAAAAGTTTATCAAATAATCACAAACATTAGTGGCATCTCATCACTTGAATTTGGATCGCCTACTTGTTAAAAAATGTTGTATGTGTGATCATGATTATATGAATCCTTATAAAGTGTAACTTGACACAATATCGATTAGATAATATTTGTTTCCATAGCCTACCTCAAGTAGTGGCCACCATATATTCTTATAATCACCTAAAAGTGGTAATTGGATATTAAGAGTGTCACTTTAGTTACCATATTCATATATTAGCCCTAGACCCATTCTAGAGCCTTAGACTCACTTTTATAGTCTTTAAGTAGACCATAATCACTTTCAACTAGTCATAACATAGTCTCAAGACTATCCTCTTAGATCATAATCCAAATTGATCAATAGTCCTAGAATAGGACATTAGCACCACATTTGGGACACTAAAGCCACATGACACTAGTATCCTCAACTGGGTACTATTGTCCTTATCCCTAAATGTTCCCAGTAGATAATTTTTCAAATATTTTCCCCTACTAAGGTCAGCCTAAGCATATTTTATTATCCTCACAAGCAACATAACTCTATAAATACAAGTCTAATTCAACTCTATTCACTATATGGAAAGTAGATGCAAAATATGTTCAAACCAAAGACAAAGTTGATTAAAATAAAGGTATATTATCTCTATTATGCCATAATTATACATACTACCATATACATGAGCTCTAATCCTATTTTTCAAATATTTCAAATCTCAATCACATTCAATGAATCCAATCCCACTCTAATTCTAGCATTTACTTGTACTTGCATCAAGTACTAGGTGGGATAACTACATCAGGATTGATCCCTCTTCAGAGAATTGGTATGTAGGAAATTTTATTCACAACTAAGTTTTGATGATGTATAGTTCATCCTACTAAGGAACATATAATTATTTATCATACCATAATTTCAATGAGGATTAGGGTTTACACATGAAATCAAGATTTCCATGCACAAGATAAAGCTCTAGGTTTGGTGTATGTAGGAAAAAAACCTACAAACATAGGTGCATGTGCTCCCCAAAAATAGGAATAGTCCCATAAAGGGGACACTAATTCCACCTAGAGGACACTACATAAACACGGGACTATTATCCATACTATCTACTACTAGAGAGTGAGTAGACAAACATAGAATCCTATTGATGACACTCACAACTACCTAGATCTCAACTTGTAGAATTTATATCATATATGATAGTTATTTTTTAGATAAGTCTCTATTTATGCCTATGTATTACTATTATTAGAAATTCAAAAAAGGTAAAATTCTATAACAAATTAGTAATTAATTATTGCATATTTATTTTATTGATTTAGACATCTCATCCCTTTAATATAAACATAAGTTTTACATAGTAAACCCTTAAAGGTTAAATCATTTGTTAAACTTGACTTACTTTGAATATCACTTCAAACCCTAGCTTGTAATCATCCAAATTTTGTGCAATAAATATAGGGATTAATCATTTTGATTTTATGATTCTTTTAGACAACATATATAATTCAATTTAATATTATATTAGTGTTTCAATTTAATTTACATCTAATATAAATTGGTATAAAAAACCCTAGATTAAAAAAACCCTAACCCTAGATAATATAAATTAGGGTTACAAAATTCATTTTTCTAATTTTTGTTCATAACCTAGCCAATATAATCATTACCACATTAGGGTACAATTTATTTGGATATTTACTGAACCTCCCATAATTTAAAAACCAAGCAATAGAAAACCCTAAGGTATACATTTCCATAATTTCAATTTTAGATTCACATTTCTTCTCTAATCATGATCATAATGATAGAAGAAATAAATTAACTTTTATTACAAAGTTTTATACTTTAATTTTCATGCTTATTGTATACACATAATATTTTTAACTTTTATCAAATACTGACATTTTACATCTTGCAGGAACTCATCGAGACTCAATCTCTCTAAATGCATGCCCTAAGGGGTGCACCGATAAAGGGATGGGTAGACCTTTGGTTATTTTAAATATGATTTTCCCTTATTTACACATTATTACCAATAAAAATTGATCCTAAAAACATTCCATTAATTATTAATCCTCCCTTACACACTCCTCTAGTCTTTTTCCTCTTTTCATCCCTCTTTTCCTCACCTTGATCCCCTTTCACCAGTTGACTATACTAGATCAACTGGGTCAACCTTATATATTTTTTTATCCCTTGATTACTATACAAGGTCAAATATGTCAACCTTTTAATATTTATGGATATTTTTCACTTGGATTTTTGTTAGCCGTTTAGATGACCTAGCTCATGACCTAGTGATTTATCTCCCAAAAACATATAGGGTCAACTAGGTCAACCTCATACAACTAACATATACAAAAGGATTTAGGGTGACATAAACCTATAAATACAAGATCATTCCATAATTATTTCAATATAAAATCAATAGATATTATTCACTTGTGCTTCTCTACAATTTACTCTTCCACTATTCTACTTGAGGAGTCTTAGCTTAGGATTTATACTTGGAGAATCTAGTCTTGTGGATCAGTCTTAGATGTTTTGGATTTTCTTAGTGATCCTTACAAACCATAAAAACCTATTTCAAATCCACTTTGGCCAAGGGAGATATTGAGTCTTGATGGGTTCATATTCATGTAAGTATATTCTAATTTTGTTATCCTCTCTTTAGTAAATAAAAGTAGCATAAGTATTCACTAAAATAATATTACTCTTCATATTTCATGTATTAGGGTCTTACTCATACTTACCTTAATATAGATTCTCTTATACATGTTTTTATTACTTTACTAAGCCCTCATGTTATTCCATGGGCTTTGGTGTCCACTAGATTAGATTTACTTTCATATTTATTAAATATAGAGTGAAAATTAAACCTAAGACTCTTTTAGGGTTGTTACATGATTGTGTTAGACTATAGGGTTTGAAACCCTTCCTAGCATGGTGTATTTTGACAAGTGATCCCCTAATTAGGTCTAATGGATCCCCATATTCATCATATTCATGCTTAATAAATGTATTCCCAATCAAAAGTGTAGGTATGCTCTATTTTCTCCAAGCTAGGATTGATTTATAGACATGATGCATTTTTTATTAAATACATTCTGGTGAACCCAGCATAAACTTACCCTTGCAATATTGATTTAACTTATTTCATTCTTTCATCATTATTCTTATAATATATTTTCCATTCTAGATTAACTGTATTAACCCAATATCTAACTTATGTGTACATGATTTTAGGTACAAGCTATTAGATCAACCCTATCAACCTAGTACTTTTTTTTATCTTTTTAGAAATCTATTCCAAACTAGTAGGTTGACCTAGTCAGCCTTATATATTTTTAGGCACTCAACAGTAGGTTTATATAAAGCTTAATCAACCTAGTCAACCTAGTTAGTAGAATTTGTAAGCATATATCAAGGTTCTTGAATAATAATCTTCATTCTCTATATCTCTGATCCACTAAGGTTCCTTTCTATCTCTCTATCTCTTTACAGTCTATCCTTTTATAGTATGTAGTCTTTGAAACTACCCCTACATAGTCAACTAGATCAACCCTACTAACCTAGTTCTATGTTTTGTGTGTTGTTTGGATAACTATGTTGACTTTATCAACCGTGTTCATTTTTAGACCTTGATTTCATAGTATAGGTTCAACTTTCTTGAACCTGTTCTACATTTTATGGATACACTATTGACTATAACAACACTATACCTTGTTTCAAAGTTAGAATTAACCTTGTATGTTAGTAATTAGCTCACACTTTCTTTTCTTGTTGCTTGCATGCTTAATATAGATCACATAGCTTAATTATGTGTTTTTCAATTAATCATTTAGTTTCATTATTTTTTATTTTATGCACACATGACCAAATGAATAAATCTAAACAAGCATTTTAACATATGTCTACCAAAGGCCAACCTAATTAGATTTCATCACCAAAGGGGAAGCTGACTTGATGTGTTGGTCAAGTATAAAGTGTGATTAATAATATATTCTATATAAGCACTCGACACCCTTATATCTATGGTGTGTGAGGTGAGGGGGTAGGCCTTAACACCAAGCTTGTATCATTACCACTACAAATTATTTTTATCCCAAACTAATTGAAACCATACTTAGATTGCGTTCTAGTTCTTTGATTATAGCTAACTTTCCATCACATTTAAAAATATATTGTAATAATCTAATAAACATTCAATTTGACTAATTAGTTAGCTATTTACTTTCCTATTTTATTTCTTTTTCTTTGCTCAATTATATTTTTTATATCAAAAATTTGCATTAGCCAATGTTGGCACAATGTTTTATGTTGTGTACTTCAATTAGATTTGGCCAATGTTAATCCAATTAACCATTTGTTTCCCTTTAATTATTTATTTTAAAATTATTTGAAAAAATTATCTTATTTCAGTTCATAATATATTATAGGCTTCTTAATTTTCCCTATCTACTATATTATGTTGACCTTATACCTTTTTCTAGCCTCTATTCACTACACTAGATCAACCTAGGTGACCCTATACTATTTAGAGACCTTATTTTCTATGCTTGGTCATCTCAGTTGACCCTTTACTACTTTTTGCCTTCCCTGCTTATCAATCTAGTTCTCTATTTTCTCCTTCTTTGCATTTTATTCATCTCTCTTCAGTCATAATGAAATCTCCTATTATAATCTTTTTGGATAGTTTGAATCCATTTAGATATTATATGGTATGTTCATTTATTCCTCTCTTTTCTTCCCAAGAGCACCATCACTCTTGGGGTACCTCTTCTCATCCTTCATCTGTAACTTGAAATATGGTCAAAATAACACATTAAGATGAAGTAGATGGATCTAATCCTTTCCTTATTAAGAAACTTCTCATCTTCAAAATATTCAAACTAATGTGGGAGTAATTTATATAAGTTTTCTTAAAAATCCAACTAATAATCCTTCTTCTAGTAATCCTCTCCATAACACCAATTTAGGGAGTGCTCTTACCAACACCAACCCACCTCTTAATACAACTCAAATTTTAACCCACGTTATATAACAAATGAACATAATGAAAAATTATAACACCAACCAAATTATACAACTTCAATAACATTTAATTAATGTGGCTAATCAACCTCCAATTATCCATCCTCAAGCTAAACCTGATTACATTCCTCCACCTCTTAGAGATACCTCTAGAAATGTTATTCCTCAACCCATAATGAATAACAAGATGCTTCAAACCATTCAAAATGATCTTTTAGATCCATTAGTTATCTCCATTGATATTGGTAACATATCTCCAACTATCAATATTATGGGACTAAAGATCCTGCCTCATTTCTTAAAGCCTTTGGCAACCTTTACAAAGAGTGGATCCAAACTAATACCTTCACCACTATAAAAATCTTGGTGGAAACCTTAAAAGGTGATGTATTAGAATGGTATAATAAACTTATCAAACATTATCTTTGGTAAATTGAATATTTGGTTAACCCCTTAGTTAAAGAGTTTTGACATAATGATCTTCCCAAAAATTATCTTAGCCACTTCATCAACTCTAAGAAATATCCCACTAAATTAGCTCATCAATTTATAAAAATATGGAAATAATTGGCCCATAAATCTGACCATAACATGATTGATGATAACTTATTTAAAATATTTATTACCAATTTGACTCCCACTCTCTACTATAAGATTCAAACCTTTGATCCCCAAACACTTAATGAAGCTCATGATCAAGCTAAAAGTCAAGACTTTCTTATGAAGAAATTAAAACCTAATCCTAAACTTATTAAAAGATATTTAAAAACATATAATTATATCATTAATAATTCTCTATAAATAAAACCAAGAGTTTCCAAAACTAATATTCCTTCACCTTCTCATACACCTCTTTCGGTTCAACAAATGAAATAATTTTTACTGCCCTCAAAACCTTTCATCTATCCCAATTCTCCTCCTTAGTGGTATGACCCCAATATTTTTTTGGTTCCATAAATACATTAGTAATTATCAAAAATAGTGTATAGGTCTCACTAAATTTGGTATCTCCTATATGCTTGGTGATTTATTCAATTATGAAGCTATGATCAATATTCATCATCAAGAATACACTGTTGCCTCTCAAAAATGACAAGCTTCCAAATATTCTACATAGAATAACCAACAATATTTTTCAAATATTAAATCAAATACCAAGGATGTTTGTGCCATTGGCATTGATTATGATCAACATTTTAAAAATTCTCAATATGTCAATAATGTTAAGGTTAATTATCATCCTAAACTAGCTCATAAAGATCCCGCTACCAAGCCTAAGAAGTCATCTTTGGAAGAACAACTTATTAAAGATAATAACACTATTAATATTTTTTTAGAAGCCCAAAAGGAACCATCTCCTCCTTCTAATCCTTGAACTACATCTATTTCTCCAAAATCTAATTTACCTCCTAAACCTCATGATGGTTCTTCTAAGTCTCATTGGAACTTTCTTTAAGAACTCAATTCTATGCCTTGTAAGATTACACTTATGGAGTTGGTTTTCACTTCACCCTATCATCGTAAGTTCCTTACAGAATAAATCTAATAAAATGAAGATCCATCCTCCATAGATGAAGAACCACATTCTATTCAATCTCAACCTACTCACGTAAATACCATTGAAACTATATGTTCTTCCAAACCTTCTATTGAATTCATTGAAGAGGGCATGATCAATTATGAAATTATCTTTCCTATTGATGATCCACCACTTTTTATCAAATTAGCCATTAATACCACTCTTATCCAAAAAATTTTAGTTGATGAATATTATGTATTAGTGTAACATTTTTATGGTTTATACAACTTGGTTTTGACAAGGATCATCTCAAGAAAACCTATCTTACCTATCATGGTTTTGATAAGACTAATAAAAAACCACTTGGTTGCATTTGGATTCCATTAACCATTGGACCTAAGACTATTCAAACCAATATTATGATCTTTGACTTACCCCTATCTTACAACATACTCCTTGGTTATCCATGGACTCATTGAATGAGAGCCATTGCTTCTTTCAGTAGTCAATGTATTAAATTCCTACATAATGGAAAATGGTATAAGCATGAAGCTAATCCCAATGCATGGAGCATTTATCTTCCCAATCCTAAATCAAAATATATTATTCCAAACATTCCTAAGATCAATAGTGTTCCTTTACCCGAATTAATCAACATGAATCTTGATTTATAATTTAATCTTGTGGATTCTAATAATGATAAGTCTAATTATTTATAGCATACTTATAATACTACCAAATTACCTCCTTATATTTTGTAATGGCTTCCTCCTTATCTATTACTTAGGAATTCTATTATTCCTCTCATTAATGAGATTACCAATTTTCCCCCTCCATGAAATGTGCATAAGCCTTTTTTACCTAAAGATGCCTTCACTTTCAATGATTTTGGAGTGGCTAAATTATTTTAAGATCCTCTCATCATGTCTCCTCATACATTCAGTAACATCAAGATTTCACCTTCTAAAACTCACCCTGATTCTCAAGAATGTATAATTTATCCAACATACAATGATAACTATATCATGGCCCAAGCTCAATCTAGAGACTTGGATGTCTAGCATTATCAAAAAACCTTAGCCCAAATTCATGATTTTAACTGGGATGCTCATACCATTTCTATGGATCATACCCTAGATCCTAAGGGTCATGTGCCTCCTATCAATTCTCCTCTTATTGATACTCTTTGGGTGGTAGAGAAAATTATACCTTCCAAACCTTTAAAAATGTCTACATCTCCTTTACCACCTATCGATCCAATAATCACATCTAATCATTCTCCCGCTATTGAACCCACTAATATTCTAACTCTTAATCCATCTACTTCTTCTACTCCTAAAATTACATTAGATGTTAAGGCAACCATTGTTCATCAAATACATTATGAGTATGATCACCATGGAAATCAAACTATAAATCTTGAAGTAGATGTTGAGTATTATGGTCCTCTTCCTAACTTTCCTAGTGATGAAGCTATCCTTGAGCTACTTTATGCCTGGGAACCTCAACTTCCTTGATAGCATCCTAAACCTGGGAATTTCAAAACTAAAACTCCTTACTTACGTACATTGAATGATTGTCAATTTGGAGCCATTTTTAATTAACTTTTGTTTAATATATTTTTTTTAAATTCTAAGCAAATGTATTATGATATTTATTGGGATAATCATGATCATTTAATGAATGTAGTGTCACATCAAATTCTAAGTAAAGCATCACTATTATATTGTCTTGAAATTTGAGTTTTTATGCATCATCATCATCATCATCATCATCATTATTAATATGTATGTTTATGCATGTGAAACATTTGACTGAGTTACTTTTGCATATGCCATGCCTTACATGTGAGGATAATGTTATCAAATATACATAAAAATGTAGTTATATTCTTTCATAACTTTCCTCAGATGTTGCTTCATTCAATAGTTACCAAATTTAATTTTAATTTAACAATAGATAAAGAGAAGTTTTAGGTTTAGATAAGTATCTTGATTTTTGGTGTGATAATTTAGGTAAATATATAGATTTTTATATAATTTAGAAATAATTAACATGATTTAATAATAAAATTGAAGGTTTTATAGTGAAAAAATAAAATCTAAATAGTTCGTAAATTTTGAGCACCTTATAATTATATGTACTTGATATATATGATATATACTTGATATATCTAATAATTTGAATGATACATTAAATTCATTTCTAACATTGACCCTAAAACAAATCCAATTTCTACCTTACCTAATGCACCATACTACTTTCAAGATGGGAATGCCTTGCTTATTGAAGAAACCACTTGCATCTAATATGGTACTTTATCTTGTCTTTTACCAATTACTATCTCTCATGAAATATCACCTAAAAAACATGATAATTTTAGCTTATTATCTGACAAATATCATGAATATTTCATTTAGTCCTATGAGGACATGCTTGGTATTGACCCTAGAATTATTGTGCATAATATAATTACTTATCTTGATGCCAAACCTATGCATCAAAAACAAAGAAAATTTCCACTTGAAGTCTCTAATTTATGTCATAAAGAAATCATCAAATTAATTGATGCCAAATTTATCAAGCTAGTGGATTATTCTTAATTGGTCTCCAACATTATTCTGATTTAAAAAAAGGCCACTCTAGTCATTCACATTTGTATTGATTTTTGGAATCTTAATATTGATTGTCCTAAGGACAACTTCCCTTTACCTTCAATAGATGCCATTATGGATTCCATGGCTGGTTATGAAATGTTATCTCTTATGGATGGTTTCTTAGGATATAATTAGATTCATATTTCCCCTGAGGACCAACATAAGACTACTTTGACCATGGAATGGGGCACTTATTACTATGTCAAAATGCCCTTTAGGCTCAAAAATGTTGAATCCACTTACTAATGAGTGATGACTCACCTATTTCATGATATCATTCCCAAATTTTTTGAAACATATGTGGATGATCTAATTTATAAATCTAAACATCATAAGAATCATCTTTATGATCTTGATATCATATTTGATCCTCTCCTTCAATATAATGTTAGACTTAATCCTTACAAATGTGTCTTTGGAATCATATCTAGAAAATTTTTAGGATTATTAGTCTTTGTCCATGGCATCAATGTTGACCCTACCAAAATTAGTGCTATATCAACATGCCCATTCCTCATTCTATTCTTGATATTTGTACTTATTTAGGAAAACTTGGAGCAATTAGATGATTCATCCCTAAAATGGCATATCAAATTCACTCTATCAATTCTTTTCTCAAGAAAGTTATTGCTTTAGATTGGATGGATCCATGTCAAAAAGCATTTAATAATATGAAAGAGTTATTTATTCATCCACTTACACTTCATCCTCCTTCCAATGATAAAAAATTGATTCTATATTCTTCTTCCACACCTATTTTAATTGGGGCAATGCTTACCCACCAATATGATATGAGAAGAGATTAGGTTATCTACTACATTAATCAAGGCCTCATCTATTTTGAAACATGATATACCAAAATTTATCATGATTTCATCACCATATATTTCACAACTAAAAATCTTTGTCATTACATGTTACACAAAACTACTTATGTCATTATCCATTCTAACCCCCTTCATCATTTCTTCTCCAAAGCATTTCTTCCTGAAGATAGAATTAAAAAATGGATGGTCCTCCTTATGGAGTTTTATCTCTACATCATCACTCAAAAATATATCAAAAGTAAAGTCATATCCAGTCAAATTGTCATAGCTCCTATTCTAGCTACTTCTCTTTAAGATGATCTTCTAGATAACAATATCCTTTACATTGAAGGTCTTAATCAAGTTATTTCTCTCAAAGATTATTTTCATTGATTTACCACTGATCTTGAATCCAATAAAATTAATTAATCCACTACTCCCTCTGGTACTAATAAACCAAAAGTAGTTATCAAAGAGCTTCCTAAAATCAATGTTGACTTTCATGAGGATATTGTTGACCAATTTGACCTTGTAGGTCGAATTGGGACCCCTATAGGCAAAAACATGATTTTTATGTGTTTAAGGGGTCTAATATTATGTATTAGGGTGTATTATAAGTATTTTTATGTCATTTTATATCATATTATCCTTAGTCTTAGTCACTTGAATCCTTATGTCATTTTGAGCCATTTAGGGGTTATAAATGCAATTCACATGGTTTTCAAGGTGTCCAAGTGTCTTATTTTACTTTCAAACATCCAAAAAGTTATATTCCCTATAAATAATGTTAGTCTCATCCAAATTTTTTAGGTTATCTAACTAAAAATCAAGAAACCAACTAAAAAAGAAAGAGTTTGGCACTTGTATAGCCCAAGAAGGAGAGTGAGACATGGGAAAAGGTCATGTAATGGTTATTAATCTTTGTTAGACTCATTTACATGCTTTACATACTCTATAAGTGTAAAATTTGAGTTAAAACATTCTACTTCTTCTTCACCATTCTAGATAGATAAAAATGGTCAACATGTTTATGCTTGGTATGGCCAGTTAGAGAAGTTCCAAATTGGACACCTTTGGGAGGTGAAAGTATACTTAGAGAGCTCTATTTCCATAATAGTATTTTGAATATTGGTAAAATGTTCTTTATGAATAATTTTTAACAAGTTGATTTTTTTTTCTACTCACTATTTCCTACACCCTGTAGGTTTTGATCTTGTTTCGATGATATTGTACAATCTATCTATTGTAATTGACTCTAGAGTACATGGAAATATTAACATCATGATCTCTATTTTTTTTAGTGTTTCAATTATTTTTGTTAGGTAAATCATCTCAATTTTGTGGATTTGTCTTATTTAGAATGACATGCATATTTCCACCATTTTAAAGATCTTCATGCTTTAATAATGGTTCCATATTATTGTGATAGTTTCATTTAAATGTTATCAATGCCCTCTTAATTCCCTTATTCTTTCAATATTAACTCTAAATCAACATTCTATGAGTTTGAATTCATAAACACCATATAGTCAATTTGTTCTATAACTGTCATATACAGTCAACTAGATGAGTTGTATAAAGATATGAAACACATTCATGGAGGATTCATTATGGTTTTAAGGTATTGAGTAGTCTCTTAGAGCATGAAAAAAAAAGTTAATCCTGAGTGAAACCATAGAGATCATGATAAGATAGGTTTTAATATGTGTATAGTCTTCTACCATTAATGAACAATATCCATTTATCTCATGAAGACCAATCATGGTTGAAAGGGAGTATCTGAGCTAATAAATGTCTTCACAATAAGAAGAGTCTATTTGGAATTTTTGAAAAAGGACTAAACTTTGTTGAAACTCATAAACCATGTATACTAATTATTGATTCATCCAATACATATACATTGAAATGTCCACCTATAGGTGGTACTAATAGAGGTATGAAGGCACTTATACGAAGGAAATTGAACATGTTGAAAATATTATTGATTTCCTAGTATGTTATGTAGAACATGATAGACCTATTTTTAGGGTTATATGAACAAATAGAAGTGGAAAATACCGTGAGAACATGAGATGACTATGTTCAAGGATCAAGTCCCCAAAACTATCACAATAGAGGTTTAGGCCTTTTTTTGAGGATTTTCATATAAGGTTGCATTGATTTACAAGACCTTAAAGTATACTTATCTTCAAGCTCCCACATAGGTCTATAATTTTTCAAAAGAAGAGAGGTGTTTGAGTTGAGTAGGATGGTTTTAAAGAGCACTAAAATTTCTATTTAAACACTGAAATTCCACAACATTATCTATAATAAGATGAATCATAACATTTTTAGGCCTAATAAATGGATTTGATGCTTGAGATTAAGTTGGAATGCATTTTTACAATAATAAACATAAATTTTGGAAAGATAAGCATCAAGCCATTTATGGAATATGGTTTTCATTCATTAGTGGAAATGAGTTATTCTATACAAATGGCCTAGGAATAGTCACCTATAGTTGCCTTACCTATAGACCAATCACCGATAGCTAAGGGTCAAACTCTCATAACATCCATTAAAAGGACTTAGGCATGGATATATGAACTTTGGATAGTATAAGATTATTTCATATGCCTTAGATGATCCCAAGATGATGTATAACCTATTCTAAGAGGAATCTTCACCTATATGGTGTCACTCTTTTCAACACATTTGACTATGTTTGATTGAGAGTGGTAGTGAGAATAAAAGGTAATGTTCTTAGTGTTTATATAGCCCAAACATGAATTTATATCTGAAAATTCTTTCCAAATGTTCTTTTAAGGTCTAAAAAGGGTTGGTTCAATGTTTCTAGGTCTAATCCATGCAACTGCACTTACAAGTGCCTCACCCAAATAGAAAATACAGTCAAGTATCTAGACCAATCAAGTGAAAGACATGAATTAAAGGGTATTAGCAAGGGTTATAATGAATAGGTGATTGGAATGGTTTTAAAAAATCATTTACATCTCATGACGTCCTCATATCAAGGGAGTAGAGCATAAAAACCATTTTCAAGGGTAATACATAGTCTATGACTGTCATATGCTCAGTTTGCCTCCTTCATAGTTTGTATTAGATTTTTTAGGAGTTTGGGGGTAAAATTACTAGAACAAGGGTTTAAAAAATTTATAGAGTGTAATTTTAAATTTTATAGGATCTTAAAACATTCACTTTGTCTAAGGAAATAGGGTAAGTTCCCTCTATTTTATCTCAAATAGAGGGTACTTCCCTAGAAGTATAAACCCTATAGTTTTAGAAAGTAGGGATAAAAGGATGAGTTAAGATATGATTGCAAATATGTAATATATGTGGTAATTTTAATAAAATATATACCAACATGATGAATCAAACACATAATGGATAATCTCAACAAAGTGGTCTGGACCACAAGGGTTACTATCAGGCTTATTAAGCAATGTTTTGGCCTAAAGCCCAAATGGTAGACGTATTTTTATTTAAAAATTTAGTATTGGATTAAACTAGACTAATAAATTTTCTTGGGATCATAATAGAGGTGTTAAATCTCTTGTTATGCAAATAAGGCACATGGAGAGCCACTTTTATCATAGAACAAACTTAGGCCTACAAGAAATGAAGAAACAAGCTAGATAGGCTAAGTTGAAATGATTACATCTCCTTGGATGTTATGCATGGAGATCCAATAAGTTTGGAGATGTTAATATAGGTCTTAAATATTGATCTTGTGTAATGTTTTTGTAATTCTAAGCTTACATCTCTATGAACAAAGTTTAAGAGCCTAAAGCACTCAAAATACTTGCAAACCTTGGATAAGGACCCAATTAGGAAAAAAGGAAGGAAATTAATCCTAATGGAGTAAAATGTCTTGGTAAATTAGTTTATATTATATAGGAATCTCCAAATACCATTACAATACAAATGAGTTATTCCCTATTTGTATGGATAGGGTACATAATTACTTTTATTGACTATTTTATGCATTATATAGGTTTTAGGAGGTTTAAAGAGATGAAATAAACTTTGGGAAGAAGATAGAGACTTATCCTAAATACCTATGTAAATTTAATTCTTTATAAAAACACCTAAGTATCTCAATAATATATCTCATCTCATCTATTTAAAATTGACCTAGTGAGCATGATAGTGAGAAGGGTGAAAACTTAAAGTGGGAGTTATTTTAAGTTGTGAATAAGAAATATAAGGCCATTTATGGAATTTAAAAGTTTCATAAACTCCATTTAATGGATTATAATGGAAAAATAAAACCAATTTTGAGATTAAGTGTGAGAAGTGTGTGAAAGATAATTTTCTTTGACTACAGGTAGTGATGGTTCACTTTTAGAGGAATCTAGGTGATTAAAAATGAAACCAATTCATGGATAATCATGTTTTTGACCCTTCCCAATAAATTAAATCATTATAGAAATCCCTAGTTAGTTTTGGGATGTTCCAACAAGTCCAAATGATGAAGGCATTTTTCTTAGCCAACAAGTGGAATTTCATGCCACATTTTAGGAGTTTCATGCCTTGGATGAACACTTTTTATTCCTAAATTTTCATGATAATTTTCAAATTGTTTTCTCATGAGCATGTAACTCCTCTCTGAATGGCATGTGTCCTTGTGACCTTTGGAATTTTTTCTTCTCTTCTCTCTCTCAAGTTCTATAACAATTAACCATTTTGGCCTTTGTAAAATATTCTCCACCTAAGTATGGTGAAGCCCTGCTCATTTCCATACCATAGATCAATAAAGACTACTAATTTTAACTCTTATATTAATTTTCATAGTGTGTTCACTTGAATTATTAATCTTTCTTAGTGATGACTATTGTTTCCTCTTGTCTCATTCTCTCACCATATTTATAGCTTGAAAGTTTCTTCTTGTAGGTCATGTGAAGTGTTTAGTGAAGTGTCAAGGTTAATTTAGTTATTATATTCAAATATTTCCATTATAGGCCTCTTATTTAGTCCTCCTAGCCTAAACATTCATCACAACCTCATAATTAAATATTGATGTGAGAAGATTTAGATTAGAGAAGTGTATGCATAGTTAGTCTCTTGGTCTCATGTGTGGCATGCAAATAGTTGGTAGTCATTAGTGAATTTGGTGTATAACCACATTTAGGATAGTTTACTTTTAGTTTTATCTCCCTTTTCCTTGCATGTATAGGTATAGTAATGATCCAAAAGTGATACATCAAGAAAGATGACCCTATCTAGAGATTGACTTCATTCCTAGGCTAATCACAACCTAGAGGTGTTTCAATTGTGCCACTTGGATGAGGAGAGATGAGAGATATCCTCAAAGGGTGAAAATCTAAGAGACAATAGTTTCTAGCATACTCGATGAGAAAATTAGTCCAAGAATTTGAAATATTTTGGGTGTTATATTTTAACACATTAGCCTTTGGAAGCATCTATATAAACATTAGTTATGACTTTGAGATTACATCAGTTAGTCAAGTAGCCTAGGTATTCTTTTTGAATATTTTTGATAATAATTACTTGTGTTCTTGCTTCCTAATGAAGTCTCATGGCTGGTTTTAGTATTGAGTATTGATTTACACAAGTTGATGAGGAATCCCAAGAGTATGGCATTCCATATCAGCCTTTTTATGATCCCTATCAACTCTAATATTGTCTTTATAAAAAATTTTATGAGTTTTATCAGCCCTAAAATTAGCCTCCTCAACATCTTACTTCTCCCAATTAGCTTAGCCACTTCTCAACTTAGTCCATTTTAGGTTTCAAGAAAAATCTCTTGGGATATGAGAGGTATATGATGGCCATGTCCCCTTTGTGTACATTCCTATTCATCTCCTTCATAATGTGAGAAATGCATTAGATCTGGTTAAGAGAGAGTGGACACCTATTGACAAATTTTTTTGGCAAAGGCTGATAAGTCAGATGTTAGATGTGAGTGGCCTTATTTCATCCTTAGAGGATAAGCTAAGAATTCATGAAACATAGCCTCGCCAAATATATCAACCCCCATATCCACTTCCCCAAAATTGTTATCAGTCCTACATGATTCTTACTCATGAACCCAATCAAGTTTATCAAAGTCATCTTTTTCCCAATCAAATGGAAGAGAGAGTTGGAAAGATAAACCTTGTTTTTGAAGTAAACCTCAAGAGGTAGTTTGAGTTAGACAATAAGTAGATGAATAAATCCATTTTATTAGTAAGGTAAGTGGAATACAGGCCCTCATTTCCCTCTCCCATGTTCACTTACTCTCAAGAAGGAACTCCTAGATTTTAAATTCCAAGCTAGAGATAAGGTGGAGAATACAAGCTTAAAGAGATCTGAAGTTTCTTGAACACTTCATTCACTCCTAAAATTGAATCAATACCTAAAAAAGAGACTCCTAATCCTAACACCCCATGCTATGATAATATAGTGGAGTTAATGGAAAATAAAGTGGATAAAAGCCTAAATAAAAAGTATGAAGTTGAGAAAGAGCTTGATCTTACGCAAGCCCCTCCCACCCTTCCTCAAGAGACCTCTTGTTTTCCATATCAAGCCTCTTGTACTCCTTATCCTTATGAATATGAATATCAACTTCAATATATACTTTTCTAAGAGGACCTAACCAAGAAAATTGAGGAGTTAGATTTGAGAATGAAATTGTTGAGTTAAGGTGTGATGGATGGTTTAGAGCTGAAATGAGATCCTATGCTTAAACACACTCTATGTAATCATCCTCAAGAGAGTCTTCAAGCTAAATTAGATTTAAATAAAGATATTATAAAATTTAAGGAAGAAAACCAAGATATTTTATCTAAATGTCTTCCTCTCCTTCCTTAAGAACTCCCAAAAAGATCCCCTATAATTCATTCTCAATATGATGTTGAGTTATATGTGCCACCTCCACCAACTAGTTCATCTTGTCCTCAACTCATCACCCTTTGCCTTGATGGACCTATGGTAATGGAACCTAAAGAGGAGCACTTATTTGATAATAATTCAAAACTTTTTGTTTAATAAAATATAGCACCTTGGTAGCCTCATTGGAATAAGTCACCTGATTACAAGATACCTAGTCTTAGCATCACCAATAAGGAGAAGGAAATTGATGATCTTGAAACCCTTTAGAAACAAAATTAGACTATAATAGTTGATATACAACCCTATAGTGCTCAAGAGTTTCTAAATTATGAAAAATAAATGAGCCCTTGTGTTGATTCTTCTTGTTGTGTTGGTAATTAAGAATGCCTTATGTCAAAGAAGAAATCTTAGATGAAGTCCTTTTGGATTATAAAGAAGAGGATGAAAGAGATTATCTTTTTTTTACCCTTAATGATGTTATTAAAAGAGAAGATAAGGAATTATGGAAATATTCTTTAAGCATTTGTAATGAGTTTGAGTCTCTCAAGGGGTTTAAAACTTCCTTAGAGTTGATTATAAGTGATGGTAAATAAGATGACATTTTAAAAAACATCATAGACAAGCTATAAAAAAATTCATCTCAAAATTTAAAAGTCAAAACAAGATTCTATTGGCCTAAATATTCCAAGGAACAAGAAATTACTCCTCTTGAAATCATGCCTACAAAGAAGATGCAAGCTGATTATGAGATAAAGAGTGGGCAGCAGTATGAGGTATGTGTATAAGGCCAAGAGGAATACATTTACATTTGAGACCTATTTAAGGATGATCTACTTGAGATTAGATAAAGTGAAGTGCAAAATAATAGGTTTGATCTACCAAACATCCAATCCAAGAAGAAAAATACTTGGCACTATGATTCATCTCATGAAGAATAAGATTCAAGGAACTTTCCTTTTGATCCTAGAAAGGAAGTATACTTAATTTCTAGTTGTGTATAATTTTTTGTTTTCTATTTTTTCTAAGTGCTTTGAGCACATGTGTGTGTCTTATTAGTGTGTTTATTTTGCTTTGTGTGTTTCCTTTGTTTTGTGTCATTGAGATAATTAGTTGTCTTGTCTTGGTTAAAGCCTTGTTGTCAAGTGTCAGGGAATCTTGTTTGTCTTAGACTTCACATGACTCCCTAAGTCCATAGATAAGATAAAGCTACTGATATTTAGTATTGCATTCATATTACCCTTATGAGTCACTAATTTGTTGACCAAATTTGACCATGTACGTAAAATTGAGATAACTATAGGTAAAAACTTGATTTTTAGGTGTTTTAGGGGTCTAATATTATGTCATAGGTTGTATTATAAGTATTTTAATGTCATTTAATATCATATTATCCTTAGTCTTAGTCATTTTAATCCTTATGTCTTTTTGAGCCATTTAGGGGTCATAAATTCAAGTGGAATGGTTTTTAAGGTGTGCAAGTGTCTTAGTTTACTTTTAAATTTCCAATAATTCATATTCCCTACTAGGAATGTCAATCCCATCTAAATATTGTAGGTTATCTAATTGAAAATCAAGAAACCAACTAAAAAATGAAGAGTTTGGCATTTGTACATCCCATGAGAGAGAGTTACACATGGGATAAGGTCATGTAATGAATCTTAAACTTCCTTAGAATGATTTACATGCTTGACATACTTTGTAAGTGCCAAATTTTAGATAAAATTATTATACTCCTTATTCACCCTTATAGACACATAGAAGTGCTCAACAAGTTTATGTTTGGTACAACTAGTTGAAGAAGTTCTATGTCAAAAACCTTTAGGAGGTGAAATTAAACACAGATAGATCCATTTACATAAAAATATTTTGAGTATTAGTTAACTTTTATTTATGAATCATCTCTAACAAATTGATTATGTTATTGTGTTCACTATTTCTTGCACCCTATAGGTTTTGATCTTGTTTGGATGATTATTTACAAACCAAATATTGGAATTGACTATAGATGACATGTACATCTTCATATAATTCTCTCCATGATTTTTTTAGTGTTTCAAGGTGTTTTTATAGGTAAATCATCTCAAGTTTATAGATTGGTCTCATTTGGGATGACAAACGTGTTTCCACTATTTTCAAGATCTTCATGATTTGATAATGGTTATAGAGGGATGTGATAGTTAAATTTCAATGTTATTATTTTATTATTTATTACCTTATTATTTAAATTTCACCTATAAAGAAACATTTCATTATTTGTTAGTCATAGACACCATGCAGTCAATCTGCTCTATAACTATCATATACAGTCAACTAGGTGAGTTATGCAAAGCTATATAACACATTCATGGAGGATTAACTATGGTCTCAAGTTGTTGAGAAGGATCTTAGAGAATTAAAAAATAATTTAATCCCAAGTGACACCATAGAGATCATGAGAATTCAATTTTTAATATGCACACAGTCTTCCATCATTAATGAACAATCTATAAGTATCTCATGTAGGCCAATCATGATTGAAAGGGATTATCTTAGCTAATCAACGTTTTGATAGTAAGAAGATTATATTTTTAACTTTTGTAAAAGGACCAAACTTTATTGAAACTCATAAACCATTCATATGTCTTATTGGTTCATCCACTGCCTATACATTAGAATGTCCACCTATAAGTGGCACTAGCAAAGACATGAAAGTACTTTTACAAAGGAAATTGAACATGTTGAAAACCTTCTTGATCTCTTAGGATGTTATGTAGACCATGGAAAACCTATTTTTAAGGTAAGATGAGCAAATTTAATTGGAAACTACTATGAGAAAATGAGATGATTGTGTTTAGGGACCATATCCCCAAAATTATCAAAACAAAGGTCTAGGCCCTTTTTTGAGGATTCTCATACAAGGTTGCATTGAGTTCTAGGACCTCCAAGTATAATTATCTTCAATATGTCACATAGGTCTATCATTTTTTAAAATAAGAGAGGTGTTTGAGTTGAGGAGGATGGTTTTCAAGAGCCCTCAATTTTCTCTTTGAACATTGAAATTCCATAGTGTTATCTACAACAAGATGAATCATAACATTTTTAGGCCCAATAAGTGGATTTGATGCTTGAGATTAAGTTGGAATGTCTTATTGTATAAAAAACAAAAAAAAATTGCAATATAAGCATCAAGGCATGCATGGAATATGGTTTTCATTCATTATTGGAAATGAGATAGTCCATATAAATGGCCTAAGCATAGTCACCTATAGGTGCCTTACCTAAATGCCAATCACCTATAGCCAAGGGTCAAACTCTCATACCATCCATAGCAAGGACTTAGGCATGGAGATATCAAATTTGGATAGTAGATTATTTCAAATGACTTAGATGATCCTAAGATGATGTAGAACCTATTCTAGGAGGAACATTCACGTAGAGGGTGTCACTCTTTCCAACACAATTGACTATGTCTGATTAAGAGAGGTAGTGAGCATAAAAGGCAATGTTCTTAGTGTTGGTATAGCCCAAATGTGAATGAATATATGAAAATTCTTTCCAAATGGTATTATAAAATCTCAAAAGGATTAATTCAAAGTTTTAAAGGTATAATCCATGCAACTGCACCTATAGGTGCCTCACCCAAACAAAAAATACAATCAAGTATCTAGACTAGTAAAGTGAAAGACATGACTTGAAGGGTTTTAGAAAGGGTTATAATGAAGTGATTGGAATGGATTTAAAAAATCATTTACATATCATTAGGTCCTCATATCAAGGGACCAGAGCATAAAAACCCTTTTCAAGGGCAATACATAGTCAGTCTTGTTGGGTCATTTAATGATCCAAAGTTAGTTTATTTTGTTAGATTATTATTTATCTAGTATAGTTTGTATTTAATTTACTTTTGTACTTTGTTTTAAATAAATTTTTGGTTCACGAGAAAGTTGGTTCTAACTTGTAACCACCCATGAAAATCCTATAAAGCTTTTCACATGTTTTTTAAATATTAATTCGAGAAATAATACAATACAATTTTGGTGTGTAAAAAAAGGCTTTTGTCATAATGTAATATATTTATTATTTTCATTGTAACTTGGGCCATCAGTGGTATCGAAGTATGGTCTGTTGAAGCATGGTCAATGTGGGAGAGGTAAAGTGAAAAATTGATTCATGTGGAATGAAAAGCCTCATGTGAAAGCAAATTTGGAATTTGGTTGAATAGTATATGAATTTTTTCAAGATGAAAAATGAAGTTATACAACTAAAAACTATAGAAGTATGGCCTTGCATCATCAAAAATCAGATTTCATTTATCAAAATTCTCTTTAAAAGTCTTAAACTAATATGTATATGCAAAAATAAAGGTCTTATACAAATTTGTATGGCTCAGTTAGAGTGCTAGAAGAGGATTAAAATTCCCCATATCAGCTTTGGCATTGGAATGTTCTAGGGAGGCATTGGAAGTTTGAGAAAAGTTTGTTTTTTTCATGTTGTAAAGTTTTTGTATTATAGTTTGTCAAATATTAAGGTTTTGATGGGGACCACATAAAGCCTTGAAAATATTTAGGTTTTATTTAAAAAATAATTTTCATGGGAAAAATTATTTTTTTCTCAAAATTACCATTTAAAAAAAAAAGAGGTCATCTAAATTAATTCTAAAAACCAAGGAAATCTAAACCTATTATGACCATCTCTACCATATCTTGAACACACTTTCATATTATTTTGTAAAAGTCATTTTTTTGGAAACTAGAATCAAATGTATTTCAAACAAGTATAAAAAAAGAGGGGTCCATAATTTCTTTCTAAGAAATTTCAATCCTCGTAAACTAGTAAAATTTTCTAAATTAGCATTGAGGTGGGGTCTATGTTGCCTGACAGAGGAGAAAAATTTAAAAGTGTCATATCTTCTACATATGGTGTCCAAAATCTTCATATGACCACTCTTTTTTCATGGAAATGGATTTCTAACAGCATAAATGTGTATAATTTTTTATGTTGACATGTGTAAATATGTTTTTTCCACATATTTTGAATAAACTATGCATTGTAATGAAATTAGGTGCATTTTCAATAGAATCTAACACTCCAATTTTTTCTCAAATAGTAAAAATGTGTTGTATACATCAAAAAAATATTGTAATGATGTTTCCCACAACTTATGTTGTCAGTGATGATGGTATTACATTTTAGTGTTTACAGGTCCCTAAGGATCTAATAGGCTAAACAAAGCAAACTGGAGGTTGGAGTATCCATGGAGATTGGAGGATATTTTCCCTTCTCTAGTTGATATTCGCTTGGAGTATGGGTTCACTATTGGGATAGATTTTTTTTGGCCTGTGTAATTTACTTTCATAGATCTAGTGTTGATATGATCTTTGATGTGGAGTATTTCAGTGATTTATACTTGGTTTATATGTTGCATGGCTTCTCACCTCTCACTTGATAAGGGGAGACGATATTGCATATTGGTTTTTCAATCAATTTTTAGTGATGTGTGGTGCGATTCAACATTATGTTGCTAGCATTGTTAGTTTTGAGCAAATGCCTATGGGAGATGTTAGTGATTATTGGGAATTAGTTTGAGATGTGTCATACATAGTACAAATGGTAGTCACTTGTTTGATGGATTATGTGTGAGGATTGATATAGTTGGATAGTGCATGATTATGTTCTATTGTAGTGTAGGGATGATTGAGGTGTGGATCAGTCCAAGATGCATAGTGAACCAATTGCAGTTATGGTAGAGTTTAATTGGTTGACTCATAATTCATTACTCTAGTCTTTCTATACCCCTTTGGATCAAGGGGGAGTTTGTTGGGTCATTTAATGATCCAAAGATAGTTTATTTTCTTAGATTAATATTTAGTTAGTATAGTTTGTATTTAATTTACTTTTATGCTTTGTTTTAAATAAATTATTTGTTCACGAGAAATTTGGTCTTAACTCATAACCACCCATGAAAAGCGTATAAAGCTTTTCACATTATTTGTAAATATTGAATTGATAAGTAATAAAATACAATTTTACTATGTAAAAAAAGGCTTTTGTCATAATGTAATTTATTCATTATTTTCACTGTAACCTAGGCCATCAGGTCTATGACTATCATAAATGTTGATGGTTAAAATTGTGCTTGTTTCTAATACCAACAATGGAAAGTTTCAAGATGTGGGACTTGTGACTTGAAACAACCTCTAGATTTTTATGAAGCTGGTCTCTTCTTTATATCAAGTGTATACTGGGAAAAGGGATAGGAATTTTAACAGAAACATAAATGCAAGAAAGAAAATCTAACTATGGTGATGCGCCTAAATATAATTTGACCTTAATCCTGACGATAGTGAGACTATATGTAAGATTCAATTACATTTAAGAGCAAACAAGGCATGATCAATGTAAAAGATGGAAACAATAGAAACAGAGGCTCACAACATAGATTGATTTTGCAGTGATACAAAAAATATCAACAAAGGCACATGGTTCAATCTTCTTATTTGAATTCTCTAGTCACATAAGAGGCATAGAAGCATGCACAGTTATATAAAATTTCCAACTCAATAAAATGGAACAAAGGCAAATGATATTACTAGTCATAGCTCTAGAAAGTCTAAAACTCTTGACAACACAGCCTAGACTACTTTTGCAATGACACAAAAAATATCAACAAAGGCATAGGATTCAATCTTCTCATTAATTCTATAGTCACATAAGAGGCACAAAAACATGCAAATTTACATAAACTTTCCAACTTAAGAAAATGGAACAAAGGCAAATGATATTCCTAATCATAGCTCTAGAAAGTCTAAACTCTTGACAATAATTCTCTCAAAAAAATATCTTTGGTATCTGATCATGCTCCTTTGGTGATCTCTGTACCCTTATTTATAGCCTTGGATTCACTCTAGATTGTTTGTATGTTCCCAATCTAATGGCCCAACTCAAATCTAACCGAAATGGAAGTGTCTAACAGAATATATTTCTTAGATTCTGAAATGCTTTGTCTTTTGACAGTTCATTGGCTGAAACAGATTACAGGATGTTCCCTTCTATTAAATGGAAGAGGACACTTGGATAATTACTTGAAAACCTTCTTATTACTTAGGCGACCCTGGATAATGACACTTGTCATGTTCTGCAGCCTTATTGAAGAAACATGATGCTCTTCGCTTTACTTATACTCTTACTATATCTTCGCTCAGGAACATTCTACCTTTGACACTTGTCACAATCTACTTCTCTAAAACTTTAAAAACTTAATAGAAATAAGACCCACAAAATTTCTTACCTGAGCAACTTTTAAAAAGGGGCATAGGAATAGGTGGCCATCTCCACTTGCCTTAACAAAGGACACGTGGCAATCTCTACTTTACTTAATTGAGGATATGTGGTGATCTCCGTTGCTTCTAGCTACTTTTTGAGAAACTTACAGAAGGTGACACATGCTAGTCTCCACTTTAATCTATTTATATTATAGAAATAATTGGGCCTCATTTCATATTTACATGGACAGTGACACCTGGTGGCTTTCGCTTGCTTTAGAAACAAAACTTGAGACCCACCACAGTCTGTTAAATTGGTGAAGTAAAATGAAGATAATTTGGATCTCGACATGTGGTGGCTTTCACTCTCTTCAGTTGGGATATGTGGCATCTTCTATCACTTTTTAGAAAATCAAATTAAAACCTTTCGTGGTTTCCACTTGGCATTTTCTGCCTGATCCTGATACTTAGCTTTGTTGAAACCTTCTACTAAAAAGAGATTTGAAACATGGATGCCAATATGAAATGTAGATGCTGAAACCTGTCACATTCCACTAAGTTGCTATGAGATATGTGGCACATTCCATAGCCTTATTGAAATTATGAAGAGTTCCTTGGAAAATGACACTTGGTAGCTTCCAGTTTACTTATACATAGGAGAAAAATGAGGCAAAAAGAACCTCAAGCCTGAGCTCTAAATGTGAACTTCACCATCTCAAACCAAAGTGTAAAAGGATAGTGATCTAGATCATGTGCTACTTCAAAAAATTAGAATGAATGTAGAGTAATTTTTTACTCTACATTTATTGGTGACCCCAAGGACTTTTGAGCCTACTCAAAAAGAATCTACAACTCCTGCTGATCAAAAATTGCTTTAAAACATAGTTTAACTAAAATGTTTCAAATAGATTCCATTCATAGGAATCTCTTCAGGTTCACCTTCCATCATTTCTAGATTAAATGAATTTTTCTTTTTACATGCATGAATTTTATAAGGGCCAGTCCATAATGCTTCAAACTTAGTGTGTTGACCTGGTTTGGTGGCTCTTGCATCCCATTTCAAAACAATTGCGCTTATTTTGAAATGGGGATTTGAAGTCCTTTTATCAAAATAGTCTTAAATTATTTTTTGATGATTTATCAATGAATCATGTGTTGCATCCCTCTTTTCTTGAACTTCTAGAAGTTTTATGAGTCTGACCTGCATGGGGCCATTTTCTTCAATTTCAATCTGTTTGATCAGCTAAAGAGCAGGAATCTCCAAGCTTAGGGGAATTATAGTAGATTTCCCATATACCAATTCATATGGGGACATTTTGATCACCTATTTAGGCATGATTCTATCAGCCCACAGTGTTAAATTCAACACTTTATGCCACTCTTTGTGATGATCAGTCCCTATTCTTTTGATAAGTGTAATCAGGTTCTTATTAGTTGATTCTACCAAACCATTACCCTAAGGGTAATAATTAGAAGAAGTTTTCAAATATATTCCATGCCTTTATACAAATTTAGATACTTTAGACCCTAAAAATTCTTTAGCATTATCTAAAATTATGGTGCGAGGAGCCCCAAAATGAGTAATGATACTCCCTAGAAAATCTAGGATAACATTTTCTATTGCTTCGTGGCACTACCTTAGTCCATCTGGTGAAATAATCTGTGGCTCTTAAGATCCATTTGTGACCCATACTAGACACTAGATTTATCATTCCAATGAAGTCAAGACCCCATTGAGCAAAAGGTTCATCCAAAATTATAGGACTAAGAGACATTGCTGCATTTCTTCTCATTCCCACATAATATTGACAAGATTGACATTTTTTAACCAGCTGATAACAATTTGCAAATAAAGCAGGCCAAAAATAACCTACCTCACTTATCTTTATAGTTGTGGTCTTTGCATAAAAATGTCCACCTGATACTCCATGATGCATTTCATGTAGTATTTTCTTAGCCTCATCTTTTTATACACATCTTAACAATTTGCCATCAAAATTTATTTTGAAAATAACCTATTCAATTAAAATAAAATGAACTCCTTACATCCTATAGTATCTTCTCTTATTTTGGGGGAGTTCTCTTGGGTAAATCCCATTTTTCATAGAATGAATCCTACTTGTAACCTAGGATTCCTGATCAACTTCTTGTATTCTCAATACAATTTCTTCTTCTATTCCTAAATTTATCTCTTCAGGTATCATCTTTTCAAGCTCTTGAGTCATGTATTGGCACAAACACCTACCTCTGACTAATTCAGTGGGTTTGACTTCTACATCATATTCAAGGATATTAGTTATCCAATTTTCTCTTTTTTCAGTAATTTCACTCTCCATGATGTATTCTTTGACACTTAGATGTGCTACAAGTATCAAAATTTTACTTCCTGATACTATATTCCTAAAATTTTTGAGGGCTTTTACCATAGCATATGCTTGTTTTTCCACAAAGTTATATCAGGTTTCATATTCCCTAAGAGTCATTGAGAAAAAGGCTATTGGATGCTCTCCTTCTTGTTTATCATCTTTTTATGTTAGGATAGCAGCAATACTAAGCTCTCCTCCATATACATACATTACAAAAGGCTTAGAAAATTCTAGATTTATAAGTACTAGAGCTGTTTAGATGGCTTTCTCAACCTCTTCAAAGTCTTGCCTTCCTTCCATAGTCCACTTGAAAATTAGGTATTTTTTTAGCAAGAGTGTCACTGGTCTTACTAAGCCTAAAAAGTCAGATATGAACCGTCTGATGAAATTAATCTTTCCTAAGAAAGATTGAATTGATTTATTATTTACTAAAAGAGGTAAGTTCATTATAGTTGCCACTCTTTGTGGGTATACGGAGACTCCTTCTTTAGATACTATATGTCCCAATAATTTGCCTTAAGGGGCAACAAAGATACATTTCTTAGGATTCAAAGATATTCCAAATTCTTGACATTTTTAAAACACAACTTCTAAATGATCAAAATGATCAACAACAATCTTTGAAAAAATAGTAAGATCATCAAGATAAATCAAGATGATTTTATTTATAAGTTCCCTAAATGCTACATCCATAGCTCTTTGAAAAGTGGCTCCAACATTTGATAGGCCAAATGGCATTTTAGCATATGCAAATGTTCCCCATTTGGTAGTAAAAGTAGTCTTGTGTTAGTTTTCATTAGCCAACCAAATCTGATTATATCCAAAGAAACCATCTAGCAAACAAAACATCTCAGATCTGGCCACAGTCTGTAAAATCTATTCCATGGAGGGTAAGGGATAGTGATCCTTTAAAGATGCTTTGTTTAGATCTCTAAAATCTACACAAAGTCTTATATCACCATTATTTTTTCTAACTGGTACCAGATTTGATACCCAAGTTGAGTGTTTGATTAGAAAAAATATTTTAGAATCTAAAAGTTTCTACAACTCATCCACCATTAGAGGCTCAATCCTTGGATTCTTTGGCCTCTATTTATGTTTGATAGGCTTAGATCGTTTAGTTAGTTCTATTGTGTGCTAAATAATGTCTCTATTATATCCATGAAGGTCTTCATAGCTCCAGGCTATGACTTTGTCATATTTTTTGCATAATTCAATTAGCCTTTCCTTTTCTACTTGAGTTGCAAAATTTCCAACTTTTAATTTTTTCCCTTCACTCACCTCTATTTTAGAATAATCTGCTTTGTTTTCTTGGAACCTTTTCTTCTCCAGGCTTACATCTTCTAAATCAAAAAGGTTTTCTAAAGTGATTAAACCTTTGGGAAGCTTATTATTCTTTAATTGTATAATTTGATCCCCATATGCCTCTTCAATCTTTGGTTACAATTGATCAACAAATTCACCTGATTGTTGTAAGAATGAGAGTACTTGAAAATCATTCTCAAATACTTGCCAATTCTCATAATTATCTAGGATAGTTGGCCTTACTATAACCTTTACTGACTCATTTTTAACTAATAGGCTAGTTGCTAGATCAAACTCTAAACCAATCTATGCCATCCTATCAACTTCAAAATTTTGAATCTTGGGGACTACTTCAATATTAAAAGGTTCAAAAATCTTCTATTAATTCCTAAATTCTATGCTTATAGGATTTCATTCTTACATTCTTTATTATTGCCTTTTCTCTAATTTACTTTACTACTAGTTCTAAATCTCTTTTTACTATTAGATTCTTAATTCCCTTTTTCTTGGCTAATAGGAGCCCATGTACTAAAGATTCATACTCAGCATCATTATTAGTACAATAAAATTGAAAATAGATAGCCCTTAAATTTTTTTCACCATTTGGAGCAGTAAGACAAATTCTTGCTCTAGCACCATTTTTACTTCTAGCCCCATCAAAATTTAAAGTCTAGATTTCTGAATCCTTTTCAGATTCTTGAGTAGTTGGTGTCTCTTCCCTTAAAACATTTGTGATTTCATGGTCTTCATCAAAAATAACATAAGTTCCTAAACCAATAGAGTCATAATTTTCATATGGATCACTATGCATCATAGCCAACAACTGGTCATTTTCTTTTCCTTGATCATGTTCATTCCATTCACCTAACTTCTCAATAAAAACCCTTTCTTCTTTATTCATCATAGCATAAGCTGCCTCTAACTTTGATTTTGGTTCATTGGTGATGTGATTCTTTGATAGTGATTCAGATAGAATTTTCATCTTCGAACCATATTTAGTCCTTAGAATTAAGTATGACCAATCAAGAGACATATCTCCTCCTATCTTGGCTATAAAGTCTCTTGATAAACATAGGCCAAATATAAGAGGTATATCTATAGCTACTATATCTTGATTTATAATTATATTTGGACAAGTATATAATTGTAATGGGAATTGTTTAATTGTCCCTATTATTTGCACTGATTTGTCATTTAGCTGCATAACTCCTTTAGTGAGTGGCTCATATTTTATCTTTAAAGCATTTGATATTTGCTTTGGCATTACTATAGTACTAGCCTCTAAATTTATCATTGCATTATGTAGTAGTTTCTTGCCAACTATCACAGTTAAATAGAAGGGATCCAATTTGGCTTTGCTTACCTCTGGTGTAATGTTCACTAAGGTTGTTATATGCAGATGAACTATGTCTTTGAGCTTTCTTTTATTAGCAAGTCCTTCAATATAATCAGGCATTGCTTGGCTTTAAAGAGCTTCTTGTAATAGTTTATTTTGTTCAAGAATAGCTAATATGTCCCAAATTAATACTTGTGTTGGAGTCATCTTCAGTTGATCCACCACATTTGTTGGTCCCAGAGTCCGAGTTCTTAGAAAATAAGGATATCTTGCCTTTTCTTGATTTTATCCAAGAACTACTTGATTCTGCACTGGCTGAAGCACTTCTTGTCTAACCACTATATTTTGTTGACCTTGAAATGGAATATTCTCCATAACTTCATTTTTTAAAACTTCAGGCTGTTCCAGTATTCTTCCCTTTGATCTAGTATAGTAATCTGATTGCACCACTAGTTTTTTGGAAGTAGAAGCTTCATTAAAGAATACTAATTCTTCATCTTCAACCCATGAGAGGAAAGCATATTCTATGGCTATTTCTTCCTCTTGTTTCAAGGACATACCTTGCATCTGACCCACTAGGACTAAATTTTGCATACCAGAAGATTGATAGGCTTGATTGTTACTGGAACTTGTAAACTGTCTATCCATTCTTCTTTGCTCTACCACCTTTTGTTATAGATCACCCATGGGACAATATCTAGGTGTACGAGCATTATTGTAAGGGAAACATCAAGCATTAGTACCATCTGCATAATTATTTTGCCCTGGAACAATTTCCCTATTTGAATTGGGAGGAATAGTCTGTGAGGGTGTAGGGACTGCAACTAATTGGTTTGCTGGCTGAAGGTTATTTTGGCTTGGAGGACCCTGGGATTGGTTTGGCTGAGATGAAAATCTATTTCCTTAATAGCCCTGGTATTGAGGTTTAGTATAAATATTCTACTATCTTTTTATATTAATCAACTCATTAGAAAATGTCCTTGAGATATTCTTGATATCATCCATCTCAGATGACTAAGAGGAGATAATTTCATTAGCAGGTGGTTGAGGATATGTGTACATAGACACAAGTGGAGTTATAAATTTAGGGGATTCTTAAGGTAATGGCAAGGAAATCTCTAGAAACATGGGCATGGGAGGCCTTGGAGACAACTTTTTAGCATCTATCAAATTATTTTCAGCTCTGACTACATAGTCATAAGCCTCTGGCAGAGTCTGACCTCTAAGTGACTAAATCATAATAGATATGTCTAAATTTAAAGAATTAAGATAAAACACTATAGCCATACTTGGTAATGGTTGAGCTATAGCAGGGATTCTTTCCCAAGTCTTTTGAAATCTAGAATTGAAGTCAGTCATTGCTTCTTATGGTGCCCTTTGGATGGTAATCAATTGCTGTAATAAAGAAAACTTATCACCCTTCTCTTCAAATCTATCAAAGAAAATATCTCTGAGTTGATCCCATGTAGAGATGGTATTTGGGGTCAAGGACCAGTACCATTCTAGAACTTTCCCTTTAAAAAAAGTTGCCAATAATCTTATGGCCACATTTTTTTGTGTGACAACATGTATAACACATAGATCTAATACATCTTGTAGATGTTCTTCAAGTGTTTTAAAATCTTGCCCACTGAATTTGGGTAGATATTTTAGGGCATTCATTGGGATAGGGTCCTAAGTGGCTAGTGGTATTGGGAGAATCAAGGGACTACCAGTGTTCCAACTTGCATAATTTCTTGGGGCTATAAGGGCTCCCATATTTGCTCTTGGTATTGGTATAAACTGGTTGAATCTTCTTCTTGGACTGGTTACCAAAGGTGGCAAAAGAATACCTAGATTTATAGTAGACTGGGATCTAGTTACTGGTCCACAGCTCTGACTCCTCGTAGCTCTCTGGTTCATATGATCTTGAAAGAAACTTCAATATAGTGTCCCACTGGGCATACCAAAAACTATTGATGGTTAAAATTGTGCTTGTTTCTAACACCAACAATGGGAAGATTCAAGACATGGGACTTGCGACTTGAAACAACCTTCAGATTTTTAAGAAGCTGGTCTCTTCTTTATATCAAGTGTATACTAGGAAAATGGATAGGAATTTTAATAGAAACATAAATGCAAGAAAAAAATCTAACTATGGTGATGCACCTGAATGTAATTTGACCTTAATCCTAAGCACAGTGAGACTATATGTAAGATTCAAATACATTTAAGAGCAAACAAGGCATGATCAATGTAAAAGATGGAAATAATAGAAATAGAGGCTCATAGCATAGATTGCTTTTGTAGTGTTACAAAAAATATCAACAAAGGCACATGGTTCAATCTTCTTATTTGAATTCTCTAGTCACATAAGAGGCATAGAAACATGCACATCTTATAAACTTTCCAACTCAAGAAAATGGAACAAAGGCAAATGATATTCCTAATCATAGCTCTAGAAAGTCTAAAACTCTTGACAACATAGCCTAGACTAGTTTTGCAATGACATAGAAAATATCAACAAAGGCATAGGATTCAATCTTCTCATTAATTCTCCAGTCACATAAGAGGTACCAAAACATGCACAGTTACATAAAATTTCCAACTTAAGAAAATGGAACAAAGGCAAATGATATTTCTAATCATAGCTCTAACAAGTCTAAACTCTTGACAATAATTCTCTCAGAAAATTCTCTTTGGTATCTGATCATGCTCCTTTGGTGATCTCTGCACCCTTATTTATAGCCTTGTATTCACTTTGGATTATCTGTATGTTCCCAATCTAATGGCCCAATTGAAATCTAACCAAACTGGAAGTGTTTAATAGAAGATATTTCTTAGATTCTAAAATGCTCTATCTTTTGGTAGTTCATTGGCTGAAACAGATTGTAGGATGCTCCCTTCTATTAAACAAAAGAGGACACTTGGCCAATTCCTTGAAAACCTTCTTATTACTTAGGAGACACCAGAGAATGACACTTGTCATGTTCTGCAGCCTTACCAAAGACACATGGTGCTCTCCACTTTACTTATATGCTTACTATATCTTTGCTTAGGAATGTTCCACCTTTGACACCTATCACAATCCACTTCTCCAAAACTTTAACAACTTAACAAAAATAAGACCCACAACATTTCTTTCCCAAGCAACTTTTAAAAAGGGGCATAGGGATAGGTGGCAATCTCCGCTTGCCTCAACAAAGGACACATGGCAATCTCCACTTTACTTAACTAGGGATATATGGCAATCTCTACTACTTCTAGCTACCTTTTAAGAAACCTACGAAAGGTGACACATGCTAGTCTCCACTTTACTCTATTTATATTATAGAAATAATCGGGCGTCATTTCATATTTACACAGACACTGACACCTAGCAACTTTTGTTTACTTTAGAAACAAAACTTGAGTCCCACCATAGTCTTTACTATATTAGTGAATAAAAATGAAGATAATTCAGATCTTGACACATGGTGGCTTTCACTCTCTTCAACTGGGATACATGGCATCTTCCATCACTTTTTAGAAAAGCAAATTGAAACCTTCTGTAGTTGCCACTTGGCACTTTCTGCCTGATCCTAATACTTAGCTTTGTTGAAACCTTCCACTAAAAAGAGATTTGAAACATGAATGCCAATATGAAATGCAGATGCTGACACTTGTTGCATTCCACTAAGTTTATATGAGATACGTGGCATGTTCCATAGCCTTATTGAAATTATGAAGAGTGCCTCAGAAAATGACACTTGGTAGCTTCCGCTTTACTTATACACAAGAGAAAAATGAGGTAGAAAGAACCTCAAGCTCGAGATCTAAATGTCAAATTTGCCGTCTCAAACCAAAGTGTGTAGGGAAAGTGATATGGATCATGTGCTGCTTTGATAAATTAGAATGAAATGTGGAGTAATTTTCTACTCTACAATACACTCAGTGTTCCTCCCTCATAGTCTATATTTGAATTTTGAGGAGTTTTTGGGTCAAAGGACCAAACCAAGGGCTTAAACCTTGTATATAATGTCCTTTTTACTTAGAGAGGATCTTAAAATATTCACTTTATCTGAGGAAATAAAGGAAGTACCCTATATTTTGTCTTAGATAGAGGGTATTACCCTAGAAGTGTAAACCCTATAATTTTGTAAAGTAGGGATAAAATTATGAGTTAAGAGTTTATTAGACATATGTAGGAGGTGTGGGAAGTTTTATAACATATATACCAACATAATGAATCAATCACATAAGGTAGAATCTCAATGAAGTGGCCTGGACCACAAGGGGTACTATCAGGTTTATTAGGAAAGGTTTTGGCCTAAAGCCTAAATGGTAGACCAATGTCAGTTTTAAAATTATGAGTGGATTATACTATACTATACATGTTAATGGGATCATAAAATAGGTGTTAAATATCTTGGTATGCAAATAAACCACATTGAGATTCACTTTTGGCTTAAAACCAACTCAAGCCTACAAGAAATGGAGAAACAAGCTCAATAGGATTTGTTGAAATGATTACATCTCTTTGAACACTTTACATGGAGATCTAAGAATTTTAGAGATGTTAAAAGAGGTATTGAGTATTGATCTTGTGACTTGGTTTGTAATTATAATATTTCATCTCTATGATCAAAGCTTAAAAGCCTAAAGTACTCAAAACCCTTGCAAACCCTGGCTAAGGACCTAATTAGGAAAAATGAGGGAAATACATCCAAATGGACCAAAATGGCTTTTTAAATTATTTTATCTTATAGAGGACTCTCCAGAGATCATTCCCATCCAATTGAGTTGTTCCTAGTCTGTATTGATAGGGTAGAAAATTGATTTTCCTGACTATTTTGTGTATTGTACACATTCTAAAAGGTTTCAATAGATTAAATCAAATTTGGGAAGAAGATAGAGACTTATCCTAACTCCCTATGTCTATTTAATGCTTCATCAAATCTACTAAGTGTATCAACAAGAGCTCTCATCTCAGTTATTCTGAATTGGCATAGTGAGCATATTAGTGAGAAGGGTGAAAACTTTACGTGGGAGTATTTTTAAGGTGTGCCTAAGTATTCTAAGGACATTTAGGGTATTTCCAAGTGTCATACACTCCATTTCATTTATTTTCATATAAAATTGAAACCAATTTTGGGGCCAAGTGTGAAAGTCATGTGAAAGAGGAGTTTCTTTAACTACAAGCAATGATGTCTCACTTTTAGAGGAATCCAAGTCATTAGAAATGCAACCAATGAATGGAGAAGTATGTCTACAACCCTTCCCCCTAAATCCAATAATTATACCTATCCCTAGTTATTTTTTGGATGTTCCAACAAGTCCAAATGATGAAGGTATTTTTTTAGGCTAGCAAAAAGAATTTCGTGCCACATTTTAAGAGTTTCATGAATTGGATGGACACATGTGATTTTTGAATTTGGATGATCAGTTTCATATTATTTTTTCATTCACATGTAACTCCTCCTCTCAGCATGACAAGTTTTCTTGTGACCTTTGGAATTCTTTCTTCTCTTCTCTCTGTCAAGTTCTATAAGAACTAGACATTTTGGCCTTTGTAAAATATGCTTCACCTGAGTATGGTGAAGCCCTGATCATTTACATACCATTGATCAATAGAGACTATTTATTTTACCTTTTCTATTATTTTTCATAGTGTGTTTACTTGAATGATTTATCTTACTTAGTGATGACTATTATTTCTTTAGCATTGTTGTCTCATTCTCTCACCTATTTGTAGCTTGAAAGTTTGTTCTTGTATCTCATGTCAAGTGTTTAGTGCAATGTCAAGCTTAAGTGAGTTAGTTTATTCAAATAGTGCCATTATAGGCCTATTGTCTAGTTTTCCTAGCCTAAAAATTCATCACAACCTCATAATGAAATACTAATGTGAGAAGATTTAGATTATATAAGTGTATTCCTAGTTAGCCTCTTGGTCTCATGTTTGACATGCAATTGGTTGGTAGTCATCAATCAATTTGGTATACCACCTCCTTTAGGATAGTTTAATTTCAGTTTTCTCTCACTTTTCCTTGAAATCATAAGTATAGTAGTGATCCAAAAGTGGTACATTGATGGAGTTATCCCTATCTATAGATTCACCTCATTCTTAGGCAACCCAAAACCTAGAGGTGTTTCAATTATGCCACTTGAATGAGGAGAGCTGAGAGATCTCCTCTAAGGGTGAAAATCCAAGTGAAAATAGATAATTAGACCCTTCACTTTGATTGGTGATAAATGCCCTCAAGGAGATGGGGTAGTTTATATTCTCAAAATTCATCTCGGAAAGGTCATTCTTTTAGAGTTTTTCTTCTCCTTTGATTCCACCAACAATATGGCCGAGTATGAAGATCCCATTTTATGCACGAGAGCTTCTCTTGATTAATAAATTAAATACCTTCATAATTTAGGTGATTTTCAACTTATCTTATACCAATTTAGTGGTGATTGTCAGTGTAAAAGTGATAACCTCATTACATATCATCAAATTACAACCATTGTTACTAAGGATTTCTTCTCTTTCACTATTGAGCCTATTCCTAGAGATCAAAATTCCATTGTTGATTCCCTTGCCTTTTTAGCATCTCTCTTTCATCAACAATAATTCCTTTTTGGTCCTACTTTTCTTATATAAATAAGAAAATCTCCATCTTCTACTCAACCATCGAATTCACTTATCTATCATATTGAGGTTGTTACCATTTGATAAAGCCCGTGGTACCAAGACATCATTCAATTTTTAGAATATCAAACTTATCTTCCTAATTTAGACTCTTATGAAAATAAATTTATTCATAAACAAGATTTCAATTATGTATTTCAACACAACATCCTTTATTATCACAATTCTGAAGGTACCTTACTCCACTATGTTATGTAAAATGAGCCCCCCTCTTGTTGAACAAGCACATGGGGGAATTTGTGGTGGCCACTATAGAAAATATGCTACAACCTAAAAAATACCTGTGTATGGGTTACTTTTGGCCTAATATTAAAAAAGATGCAATTAAATATGATAAAAAGTGTAATACTTGTTAGCTTCACGATGACCTAATCCATTCACCTCTAGATAAACTTCAAACTATTGAATCTCCTTGGCCATTTTCTATATGGGGATTTGATCTCATTGGAAAACTACCTCGCTCTTAAGATGGGCATGTTTTTATCATCACTGTTATCAAATATTTTACCAAGTGGGTATAAGCCATGCCTCTTGTCAATGTCACTAGTCCTACCATTTCAAAATTTATTCTTAATCAAATCATTTTCCACTTTGGTCTTCCCCATATCATCATTTTAGACAATGGTCGTAATTTTAAAAACAAACATGTTAAAAAAATTTGTAATAAATTCAAAATTAATCACAAATTTTCCATGCCTTATCATCCATAATGCAATGGCCAAGCTAAGGACACTAATAAAATTCTGAAAATAAATCTCCAAAAGGCAATATGTGAAACCCACAGGGATTGGCAACTCTATCTTTACTCTACACTTTAGGCCTATCAGACTAGCATACGTACTACCACTAGGGAACTCCATTCTTGCTAGTCTATGGTTTTGAGTTAGTTATTCCTTTAGAAGTTGAGCTTCCCTCTCTTCATAAATCTCTTCATGTTATTATTCCTAATGAATAATTATGTGAATCTCATCTTCATTTCCTTGATCTACTTGATGACTATCATCTTTCTACCTTACAACATAATTACCAATACAATACTCATATTTCCCAACACCATAATAAACATGTTAAAGTTTACACATTTCATGTCAGTGATCTTGTCCTTAAATTAGACTACACCTATGATAAAGAAGATAAATATACCAAAAAATGGTGGTTCTCATATTTAATCCAAAATATTCTTGGTCCAAGAACCTACCACCTTTAAGCCTGTGAAGGCCATGTTTTCAAAGAGCCCAAAAATATACAAGTCCTTAAAAAGTACTTTGTCTAAACATTTCCTTCTTTTCATGCTTTATATCTATATCTATCTAACACCTTTTGTAGGTTATTTACATGGGTCTTTCCCTCTGCATCAATTTCCTTCATTTCATAAACCTTTAATCCTCCCTTTTGGTCTTTTGGTTTCCTAATGTACCATAGTATTCTTTCTCTTCTTGAATTTTCTCTTTTTGACACCCCTTGGGTTTTTATTTTGTGAGTTTCTTTATAAGACTAAAAATATGACACAAATTTCCTAAAAAAACTACCCTCTTTTTGCTTACCTCACTTTATCTTTCACTTGCTTGTTGGCACCTCTTGGGTTGATCTTTTATGAATTTATAGTGTAAGACCATGAATAAGATCCGACCCTCATAAAATTACCATTTTTTCATCTTTTTACATCATTTTTTTCAAACTTTAGCTTTTACTTCTTTTGTTAGATGGAATTTTCAAAACCATCTATGTTATCATGTTTTCCTCCATTTTACTCATTATTATGATAAGGAATCACACTTTACTATTATTCTATCCCTTTTTTCCCTTTATCACATTTTTTATGATTTTAAGTAATTCAAATTCTTCCATGAGTCACTCCTCTTGATTTCCCCTTTCTTTCACTCCACATTGGATAAAATAAGGTCAAAGTTCAGATAACACTTTTATTTCACCTAGATTTACAAGACACTTATATCCCATGCTCTTTTAAGTTATCTCTCTTAGAAAACATGTCCTAAGTATTAAAATGAAAGTCATATTTAGAACCCATTTTTGGTTTTCCAAATCCATATGGAGGAGGAATAGAAAAATTCATCAAGAAAGTTAAAATCCAAATCATTTGAATCAAAAGGCAACATACAAATCTCAAAATTTAAAATAACACAAAAAGATGTGATTACAATCACATCTCATATCTCTAATCAAAGCTCAAACTCCACAGTTGGCCTTACATAGATCCAAGGTCTTTTGGGGTGTGGTAGGCTAGTATATTGGAATAGGGGGATTCAAAAAACTCTATAGTGCTACCTACTTTCTCATGCAAGTACTCAATCTTAATAGTAGACTAACAACTTTGTAAGGTGTCCTGAAGAATAGGGAACACATTATGGGAAGGTAAGTCCATTTTACATTTCATGATTATAGCCTTTATGGGATGATCTATATACTTCATTTGTTAACCTAAGACTTGTGTGGCTAAAATAAGTTCTTCATAGTCCTTAAGGTCAAAAGTCCTCTTATTTTGACAAACCTAATTTGAGTGTGTTGACTTCAATAAAGAGTTACTCTACCTTATTTTTTCCTTCATTCTCCTCTCCACCTATTTTATTTCCCCCCCTTGATAGGAAAATTGTGATTCCAAATATGTTTTCCATTATTTTTTAATTCATTCTTTTTTACCTTTTAAAAACATGCTACCACCACTTTGTTTCAGTTTTATCTATCCTTAGAGCGAAACAACATGTTTGAGAAACTATGGATTACTTATTTATTTACACCATCAAATTACATTTATAGACTATCTTACTTTACTTTTACCATTTATCATTTGTTTTAATATCTTAATACCATGGACATCTAAGTTCATACCATTTTTTTATTGTTTAGTAAGGTTGGCTTGCTACTTCTCACTCATCAATGTTGTTTTCCCTTTTATGCATCCCTTTTTGCATTGATGAGTGAGATAAGGATTGATACTTCTCAATCATCAATGTTGTTTTACCATTTTGTTTTTGTTTCTTATTTTTCCATTGATTTTTTTTGTTTACCATCTTTTTAGCATGTATCATTGGTTTGACTTGGTGAGTTTGCCTTTCTTACTTAAGGTTTACTTATTTGAGTTTTTCAGACACTAGTATCCTTAGCTTTTCTATTACCTAATTTACTCTTTATTTTGACTTGGTCATTTGGTCTAACATAACACTTATAACCCCAACTTTCCAAATTTCCCAAGTACATCCTATCCTCATAACACCAACTATATTGGCTTTTATTACATTTGTTTATTTTTTTATCTTTAGTTTTGTATTCTTGGGTTTGTCTAAATCAATCTCTATGCCCTGCATAATCAAAACTAACAATAAATAGACAATTTTATAGTTATAAAGGTAAGTCAAGGTATTCATAACATTTACTTTTAAGTTATTTTTCATTTTAGTCAATTAATTTCAATTATTTTATACTTTAAACTATTGAAATTTTTTTAACATCAATGTTATGTGTCCTTATGTTATTTATTTAAGCACCATACCATGTTTCACCTTAGTTACACATGATGAGATTAGAATGGTTAATATGTATACACAATATTTTCAACTTTTATCAAATACTGATACTTTACTTCTTATAGGAACCCATTGAAACTCAATCTCTCTGAGTGCATGCCCTAAGGGGTGCACTAGGAAAGGGGTGGGTAGACTTTTGGTGCTTCATAATATTATTGTCACTTATTTCCACATTATTACCAATCCAACTAGATCCTAAAACCAATACCTAAGCTATTACTCCTCCCTTGCATACTCATTAAGTCTTTTTCCTCTTTCCATCCCTCTTTTCCTCACCTTGATCCCATTTCAGTAGTTGACTATACTAGGTTGACTAGGTTTACCCTATATATTTTTCAACATCTAATTAATGTATAGGGTCAACTAGGTTGAACCTATACTATCTAGGGATATTTTTCACTTATAGTTTCATTAGCCTTTCGGTCGACCTAGCTGAGGACCTAGTGATTTATCTCTTGAAAACATACAAGGTCAACTGGGTAAACCCTATATAGATGACATATTTAGAAGGATTTAAGGTGAGATCCACCTATAAATACAATATAATTTTTTCATTATTTCAATATGAAATCAAGAGTTATTATTTTCTTGCACTTCTTTACAATCTGTTCTTCCACCATTCTACTTGAGGAGTCTTAGATTAGGATTTCTACTTGGATAATATAGTCTTGTGGATAAGTTTTGGATTCTTTGGAATTTATTAGTGATCCTTATAAACCACAATAAAATCTTTTAAATCCCCTTTGTCTAAGGGAGAGATTGATTTTTGATGGGCCCACATTAAGGTAAGTATATTCTAACTGTATTCTCCTACTTTTAGTATAAAAAGTAGCATAAATATTGGCTTGAATAATATTACTCTTCATATTTTATGCATTAGGGTATTACTCATACTTATCTTAATTAAGGTTCTCTTATACATTTTTTGATTGCTTTACTAACCCCTCATGTTATTCCATAAGCTTTGGTGTACACTAGATTAGATTTACTTTCTTCTTTATTAGATATAGAGTGAAAATTAAACCTCAAACTCTTTTAGGCTTGTTGCATGATTATGTTAGACTGTAGGCTTTGAAACCCTTCATAATATGTTGTATTGTGACAAGTGATCCCCTAATCAAGTCTAGCAAATCCCCATATTAGTTATGTTCCTACTTAATAAATGTATCCCCAATCATAAGTGTAGGTATGCTCTATCTTCTCCAAGCTAGGATTGATTTATAGACATGGTGAATTTTTGATTACATACATTTATTCCCTTTAATTCAAAATGAAATTAGAAAATACATCAATATATGTATATATGATGTTTACTATCAAGTGAAATAACTATCATATTACATAGCATGTTATCTTTCTTCTATGTGAAAAATAATTAAGACATTATTCTTTAATCACATAGACATATCAATACATTATGTTTGGTATCAACTAAAATACCTTTCATGTTGCATTATTTCTTTTGCATGTTATCTTTCTTATATGTGTAAAATAATTAAGATGTTATTCTTTAATCACATATGCATATGCATATATGATGTTTCATATTAATTAAAATGTCTTTTATGTTACATTATTTCATTCACATGTTGTATTTCTTCTATGTGAAATATGCTTAAGGTGATATTCTTTCAACATATAGATAATTTGCTAAACCAAACAATAGTTATATTACCTTAAATTAATAAATCCCCCTTAGATGACTTTTAATCTCTAGTTCATTCCTTTCCCATCATTCTTAGACATATCAAAACATCATTGGTCTTACCTATCCCTCCTTCTTGATCAAAAAACATCTAACTCACATCCCATATCTACTTTTAGTTCTACACTCTTAGTAGGCCCTGTGGTCCACATTATGATGTCTTGATGTGGTCTTGAATCTCGGTAGGTTTACAACACCTATAATTATAAATTTATGGATTAGATCAATAATTGTTCAAGTATAATTTCCATTTTAGAATTCTTACAATACTCTCACACATAAAAATATATTTTTCATGTGGCACTTTATGATACTCAGGTATCATCCAAGCCCACCTATGTGGATTTTATTATCAACACTATGAAATGGACAAAAGAGCATATTTATTTTGAGAGAGGACCTTCCACCTCATGACATCATATATCTACACCTACATATCTATATCACTTTACAAATCAATGAGGTAGGTGTCAAATGAGTTCTAGTTTATATTGAATTAGGGTTGAACATCTATAACATTTCTTATCTACATCATCTTAACATCCATGCTACATATTTAGATCCTTTTGACACGATCATCTAAGGGTTTGATAACATTACATGAAATGTTTTGGGTTAAATCATATTAAATCATACCCTAAAACCTCAAACACTACCTACAACATGCCAAGTTATGCCAAATGATCTCAATTACAATCTCTTTCTTGGTAGACCATGGATCCATGTTATGCACATTATTCTATCAAAATTACGTACATGTATTGAATTCAAATATAGAATACATATATATATACATGACCTATGGATAAATAACCATTTATTTATTTCTAACATATAGAGATTTCACATAACTATATTCCACACATGGGCTTTTTTATTATGGCACCATAGGCTATAATTAAAAATATGCATACAACTCCACTAGCTATTTATAGTATAAAGGGAAATAAATTTGCTTCACCTTTTGTAGTATGATATTTTCAAAAGATATCTTATGTAGGTTAGGGCCTTGGTAAACATAAATATGGAATCCTAAATCCTTTTTGAAGCATATGATCAATAGGGAAAACAAGGACTTAGATATAGAAATGATACATCTAATATGATATCCTCTCATAATGCCTCTCAAAAAATCACATTTTTCCATGCTTTCCACAAGAATTTGATATAGTGAACCATGTTTATACACTTTTAGTCATATACCCTAACCTCATCAATGATAAAATTTCACCAAATCTACCAATTCTTAATGATTTTACCAATGATGAAGCTCTCTTAGATTTCCTAGGTGTATATGAGGATATCCCTTCCTTATATGATAAGAATATGTTTCCTCATTCCATCAGTTCTTAAGCATAATTTGGTGAGTTTTTAGATGATTTGGATCATATGTTACTTGACATAGATGATATAATCCCTATAGCACCATACACTTTAGATTGATATACATTTCTTAATGAAGAAACTATCAAATTTAATTATGCAACCAAAACTAATCCTCACATCATACTCTTGGTTGCCACATTAAATAAACTAGAATAAATGGATATTCATCAAATTTTAACTAATTTTCTTAAAGTATTTACATGGGATTATTCTAAAATTTCTAGCATTAATCTATCAATTATAGTAAACAAAATTACGTTATATCCTATTGCTAAACTAATAAATAAAAAGATTTAAAAAGTGTGTCTTAAAGTGGCTCTTCTTATTAAAGATGAAATCTAATAGTGTTTAGATGTCAGTTTCATTCGACTAGTTTACCATCCACAATGGGTAACCAATATAACTTTGGTTTTCAAACATAATGGTTAAATATAATGTTTTTGTGACTCTAGATACCTCAACAAAACATGTCCTAAAGATGATTTACCTTTGAGAAACATTGATATGATAGTCAATTCTATAGCTAACTATAATATGCTCTCCTATATGGATGGTGTTTTCAAGTATAATCAAATCAAGATAGTTAAAGAAGAGAAGGAAAAGACTTCTTTTACAACACCATGGGGCACCTTTTGCTATATAATAATTCCATTCAAATTAAAGGATATTGGTGAAACTTACCAATGCATTATGATGCATATATTTCATGACCTAATTCATAAGATAGTTGAAGATTATGTCAATGATTTATTGGTAAAGTTAAAATAATGATAACATCATGTAATCAATTTGCAATAAATCTTTGAAAGACTCAAAAATACAACATTTGCCTCAACCCTATGAAATGTGTCTTTGGAGTTTCCTGAAGGAAGCTTTTAGGATTCATTATATCTCAATGCAGTATAGAAGTTGACCCTAATAATGTTAAAACAATCATGGATATGCCTCATCCTACTAATCTAAAATAACTTTGATCCCTCTAGGGTAAATTCAAGTAATTCATGGCATAACTCACAGATCAAACCCAATCATTCACTAGACTACTTAAAATAGATATGTAATTTGAGTTGGATCTCACATTTTAATAGAGATTCTATACACTTAAATAATACTTGATCAAACCTCCCATCTTGATTCTACCTATACCTAGTAAGCCACTCCTACTTTACCTTTCTATGATAGATCAAGAATTAGGGGCACTCCTAGCACACCATGATGACCAACATATAGAAAGAGTAATTTACTACATTTGTTGCACACTAGTTTACTATGAGGGAAGTTATCTAGAAATTAAAAATCTTTGCTTAGCACTAGTATTCTCTACTTAGAAACTTCATCACTACATGAGTAAATATGAAACATAGATCATTACAAAGGTTGATCTCTTAAAAATCCTCATGTCAAAACCACATCTTTTAGGTTTTATTTCAAAATGGGTTATGTTACCAAATTTGACCTTAAAATCATATTATAAAAATCTATAAAGGGACAAATCATCACAGACCAATTGGTAGCATCTCCCTTACTAGATATAGATACTATTAATGATCATTTTAGAGATGATTACATATCATATAATAGCATTGATGATACATGGATAATGTTATTTAATGATTCTAAATATGCATCTAGTGGTCGTACTATATTTTTTTCATTGATCCTCTAGGACACATGATACCTCTTGCATACCGACTTAATTTTTTATGCACCAACAATATCACAGAATATAAATCTCTCATCTTAGGTCTTCAATAAACTCAAGATCTCAAGATAAAATCAATTAAAGTTTATGGGTACTCCCAATTAATTATAAATCAAGTAATATATGTTTACCAAACAAAATATGAACACTTGATTCCTTATAAGGACATGGTTTAGTGTCTACATGCTCAGTTTGATGATTTCTCTATTTACAACATCCCACACAAAAACAACCTTCATGCCAATGCAATGGTAAGAACCACATTATTGATCCCCATAGATATGGATACATAAAAATATCTATTCATAATTAAATGATTAAAATATTCACAGTGTCTCATGCATACCTTATCACTCTAATAGTTCTAGTTACCACACATTATTTGACACCATCTTAATAGTTCTATAATATATATAAATTTTTAAATAAATATATCACACTAGATACTTTTACAAATAATGAAAAGTGAAAATTTCAACAAAACTATCTTTGATATGTCATCATTGGTAGTGATTTATTCAAAATATCTTTTGATAGACACTCTAATGTTTGATAGTTGAGGAAGCTAAATTGGTTATTCAATAGATACATGATAATGAATGTGGTTGTCATTTAAATGGTAAGACAATGTACCGCAAGATACCCAAGCAAGGTTATTATTGGCCAACCATGGAATAATAATGTCAAAAGTACACAAAATTATGAGATACATGTCAATGCCATGGTAACTTACACCATGTACTTTTGTAACAACTTGAACCTATCATATCACCATGGCCATTAATTTTATGGGGCTTTGATCTAATTGATAAAATAAACCCAAAATTAGTAGGTAGACACAAATTCATTATCACCATAATAGAGTATTTTACAAAGTGGGTAAAAAAAATCCCACTACAATCAACAAAAGGGGAGGATATTTATTGTTTTCTCATGACCAACATTATTTCCCACTTTGTCCTCCTAGTAGAAATAATTATAGATAATGGAAATTATTTCAAAAATAAAATAGTGAAAAAGTTTTATGCCAAATACAAAATATGGCACACATTCTCCACACCATACTACCCAAAGGTAAATGGTCAAGAAGATGTAATTAATAAGAGAATCAATAACATTATTAATAAAATAGTCACCAAATTTGGTAATAACTAGTACAATCAACTCATCTATACACTTTGGGCTTACTACACTAGTATACGTACACCAATAGGAGATAATCCTTATTCACATTTATATGGCATAGAATCCATTATTTTATTAAAATTAGAAATCTCATCTTTATAGGTATCTTTATAATGACTCATCATAGATTACCAGTAAAAGAGTTATATCTCCACAAACTATAACAATTAGACCATACATGTATTCAAGACACATAACATCGCAGAGCTTATCAAAAGCAAATCTAAAAAACCTATAATAATAGAGTCCACAACCAAGAATTGAAATCAATGACCTGGTATTGAAATAAAATCTCAAAAATGTCAATCCCCAAGAAGAAAACAAAGGAAAGTTTAAAACCAATTATCTCAGACCATACATCATCACTAAAAATATTAACCCAAAAGTATATCATCTAGCTTCACTCGATGGAAAGGTAGTCAAAAAATCATTAAACACCATATATCTAAGGATTTTCTACATATAAAAAAATGAACTTTTAATTTTAAATTAAATTTTACATACTTATTTCACTCTTTCTCTCGCTCCTTGTACATAGTTTATATTCATTTACTTGTACATATATTATAATTAGAAAACATAAAAACAATAAAACATGTTATAATTTTTAAAAAAAAAAAACAAATATTTCAAAAATACAAATTTTATAGATTTTATGCATTGATATGTTTACATTTATACTACTTTATAGATATTACGCATTACTAGTTATCCTATTATAGTCAATTTTATCATACACATATGCTTCACTTATTCTTGTTGAGTGCTTAAAGATTATAGATAGGACTTTGGTCCACTACACTAATTCAAACCAACTTTTATCTACCCATTGGGTATATTTATACCAATCTAGGTTTATACATTTGATACATCCACCCACTTGGGGGAATATCATACATAATTCCTACTACCATTTTCTATCTTTACATATTATACATTCTAGATTATGCATTAATTTATCTTGATATTGATAATTGTTATTCATTGCTTAGATTTTTTTTACTATCACTAGTTACACTCAATATATATGCATCCTAACATATACATATATTTGTATTACATAGTTATATGTGATTTCATTTATAGTTATTAGATTATACTTGTGCTCCCATGCTTCATCCATTTTTAAGGGAATTTGAATATGTCATTATTTTTTGGCTCTATGCCACTTCTCTATTTGGATTCCTTAGACATGTGACCATGTCCCTTGTGTGTGTGTTTTCATACTTATATATGTATACATTTGAACATGTCATTTTATGTGGTTCTATGTGAAATTGTTTATTGCTTATGTATGTGGACATTTGAACATGTCCTTGTATGTCTTCATTCTTAGATTTAGTTAAATGTGCCCATATCCCTTGTATTATGGACCTTTGGCCTATCTTTGTGTGCCTCATGTGTTTGTATGTTTAATTCCTTTTATGCTTATACACCATGACACTTGTATTTACTTATTACACACACACACACACACACACACACACACACACACACACACACACACACACACACACACACACACACACACACACACCAATTTTCAATTCCATAAGGGACCTCATGCATCTACCCTTCCTACTTGGGATTTTTTATGGACATAATGCCCCATCCCCCTAGGTAGTTACTTAGATTTGCTATTATAAATTGATAACATCTATCTTCACACCCTTGTGTAATGTTATAATAAAACATACATATTATATTACCTACTTATGTTGAGATACATTTACATCCTGATGTTATGTTTGTACATTATATTAGAATATCATGCACATTCTATAGATAACACATTTTGTAGAGATATTTATTTAAAGGAAAGTTATTACACAGGTTTCATAATTAACCTAAAAATAAGGGGAATTCATAGGGGTTTGTCATAGAGATCAGGATCTTAATTTGTTATTCACACATTCATTTCAGCACACAAGCTTAGTTTTAGACATCAGACTTAAGGTAGACACAAAACAAAATAGAGATTCAACATTAGGTCCATATCATTAAAAAATTAGACCAATCAGACATTCAAACCTAGATTGGGATGGTATGACCATACGGAACTAATATCCACTATAGGGTGATATTGTATAGTATCCCTAGCTTTAGGATGGTTTGGATCATTTAGACTAGCACACTAAGCACAATACAAATTTGCACATATATAGTCACAAGTTTGATAGTTATGTTCAAATTTTTCTTGGATTCATCAATTTTATCTTAGATTCATACCATTTTATCAAATTTTGGGGCATCATGCATAACATGATAACTCCCAAATTTATTTTAGTTATGTAGATTCATCTATTATACATACATTCAGATTTAGTATACTTAGATACCATATTGTGGGCATATGCATGGCACATTAGTTTCCATACACTCAACTACACATGAGTTTATTATATGGAATGGAAAACTCCATGTCATTATCTAAATTATATACACTTAATATCACATTTTAGGTTATCACTAGATTCATACCTTACTCCATCTATAGTGTTTGACATTCTTGAGTGTCCCAAAGCCACTTGATATACCTGAGTGGCCATAGAGATGAAAACATAGTTATATTTACTTAGGTACTTTTATCACTTTGTATAGTTTAGTTACATATGTATCTACTTCACATACATTGGAAATGATTGAGGCATTTCCTACTTAAGTTCTTAAGCCACCTAAATGAGAGGGTTATACGCATTTATAGTCTTATCCAAGTTATTCATAGAGATTAGATTCCACTAAGAAGGGCTAGGCAATGATGGAGTCAAAACTAGATTGAGTTATGGATTGACCCATATGAGTATTTAACAAGCTATTATCTCATTCTAAGCTATTTAATGATATGATTACTATGCACACTCACACACATAGGTTTTCACTAGATTCATGCATTGGTTCATGTACCCAATGAGGTGTATTCATTCATTTCCTCTCTCTTTACTTAGTTACTTCATTTCAACATAGTATTTTACTTTTGATCATCTCTTAAGTAAGGACTAATTTTTGTATGTTTCCTTATAAGACATTGCTTTGGATCATGTTCCACATACACAAAATCAAATTCACATACTCAAACTTAGCTACATAGGCTTCACTTCCAAGGTAAGTCGAGGTATGCTTCTTTTTAGTTTATACTATTCATTTCACTTTGCTACATTACTAGCATAAAGGGGAGGTAAATATAATAACCTAAAAGTGGTAATTAGATGTTAATATTTTCACTTGATTTACCCTATTTGTAGCATAGCCCTAGATCCATTATATAGCCTTACTATCACTTTTCCAGTCATTAAACATACCACAATCACTTTCATCCAATCAAACCATAGTCTTAGGACTATCCTCTCATATCTCAATCTAACTTGATTAGTAATCTATACAAAGGACATTAGCACCACATATGGGACACTATAGCCACATAGAACTAGTGTCCCTAATTTAGTGATATTATCCTTATCACTAAATCTTCCTAACAAATACTTTTTCAAATATGTGCCCATATTAAGGTCATCATAAGAATATTTTATTGTCCACATAAGCAAAAAAAATCTATAAATACAAGTCTAATTCACCTTTATTCACTAGATGGAAAATAGATATAAAAGCTATTCAAACCAAAGACAAATTTGAGAAAAAATAAAGATATTTGATCCCTATTCTAGCCCACTTCTAAAAAATACCATCTACTTCATCCCTAAGCCCAGTTTTCAAACATTTCATAGGTTAAGCACATTCAAGGCATCCAAACCCACACTCATTCTAACATTCACTCGCACCTACATCACATACTAGGTGGGAAAACTACATCAGGCTTGATAGCTTTTTGAATTATTGGTATGTAGGCAAATATCTTCACAACAAGGTGTTGAGGATGTCTAATCCATCTTACTAATGAACACATAATTATTACTCATACCATAATTGCAATGAATATTAGGTTTTTCACACTAAATCAGATTTTCCAAGCATAACATAGAGCTCCAAGTTTTATGTACATATGAACAAGACCTAAAAACATAGGCATATGTGCTCCTAGAAAATAGGAATAGTCCTTTAAAGGGGACACTACTACCACCTAGATGAAATTACACAAACATGGTGCTAATGTCCATACTGGCCACTAATGTCCAGTGAGCAAATAAACACTAGAATCATATTTATGACACTCAAAACTGCCTAAAACTCAACTTTAGAATCAAGTCATCCACAATAGTTAGTTTTTAGATAAGTCTCTATTTATGTCTCTTTATTTCTATTTTTATAAATTAAAATAAGGTGAAATGATATAACAAATCATTAATTAGTTATTGCATATTTATTTGATTGATTTAGACATCTCGACCCTTTAATCTAAACATAGGTTTTACATAATAAACCCTAAAAGGTTAAATCAATTCCTTGATAACATTCTAGTATCACATCTAAGAACTCATGATCTAGAACACACCTTTATAAAACCTCATAAAAATCCATCTTATATAAGTGGTTATTAATTATTTGGAATGGGGTAGTTTAAAAAAATTGTTTCTTCTACCTAGCTGATGTATAATTTTTAGTGCACAACCAAAATCAAGAGATATTGCAATCTCCTCAATCTCCTTGGATACAATCTCTATATGAAATAACTATGAATCTAGTAGGTGATCCTCTATCATCCCATTTAGAACTTTACTAGTATCAATCATGGATAAATGATCAATACCAAACCTATGATTTTCTAGCTTCACCATAACCATAAAATTTAATTGTTAAAAAGGAATCATTCATCTAAAGATGAAACCATGAAACAACAATTTATTAACTATGTAGTTTATTGCCTAGTTGTTAGTGAGGAAGGTAAATAAGATCATGATCAGGGATTATTAAAACTTTTGAATGGTGTAAACTATGGTGAGGACTTATATCTTATTAGTAGTGTAATTTATTCGAGAAAAATATAGTATGTGACTTGAAAAGTACAATAGATGGTTTATAATTGAGCTCAAGGAATATATGTTGTAAAATACATTAGATGTCCATAATAGTATTATAAAATTCAACTAGATGGACAATAAAATATTTACCTTAACATGGAAATTTGATGATGGGTGTTGTGGCCAATTTGTCCTTCAAAATATTCAATAAATCCTACTACTAGGGATCTAAAAAGAAAGGTTCATCCTTCAAATAAAATTCTTCTAGAGGATCTATAATCTTTTTGTAACTCTATTTTTTTTTTGTTAATATCCTATATGACCTAATACATAATAAATATATTTTGGTGTCTCTTAGACATCTAATTGAAGCATAATTGATATATTTTTTGGACAAACCATCATCCCCTTATTTGAGATCACTTGCCTAATTATAATACCAAATGAAAAAATATGCATTTTTTCAAGTTGAGTGTCTTCTACATTTATCAATAAGGTTAAAAAATGAGAATATATATATATAAAAATGTTATGAAAATGTTGTGATATTTTCCAATCATCTAGGTAGATCCATAAGAAATAATGGATGAAGTCCTTAAAAGTCAAGATTATGGTCATGATTACAATCCTAGAGAAGACAATACTTAATTTTTATATCAAAGGGAATGATTTTATATTTAAAATAACATAAATTAGTTTTAAATGCATTATTTTCCTTAACTTCCTCTTTAATATACACATTTTTATACCCTAAGAACCCATAAATAGAGTTGTATGCTTACCACTAGGAAAAAACTTTCAAATTTTATTTTGTAAATTACATAACGAAGGGATCAGTTATACATGTAACATTAAATGCATAATAATTGACACAAATTTATATAGGGATTATCCATTGTAACCCATTACTAGGGAATATTACCATGACTTCAAGATTTTTTAAATTTCTCCTTTGACCTTGGATTAGAAGTTGGGGTTGACATGACATGGTCTATTCTTAATAGGCTTCACTTTCAGATTTAATAGGATTTTAGTCTTATCTAAGTAGAAGTTTAGCCCCTTAATTTAATGATATATGTGAGGGAAATTTTCATCATATTATTTTACAATATTGGTCTCATTAGCTAGTTCCACCTCTAATAAATAATACCAAATGAAGGTGATTTATAACTCATCATCGATCCCAATATTGAATTCACTTATATTTATATATTATTTAAGATAATATTAGAAGGAATATATCTTATTGTTCCTATAATCCCATTACTAAATTTTCAAATTTAAATGTTAAATGTATTTATTTTCATTCAAAACATTCACCCATGAATGGTCTATGGCATGGAAGGTTTTGTGGTAGGGCATAGAGTGTCAGTGATTGGCACAACGCATTGAAGTGTTTGGTGCTAGGAAGGGAAGTGTTATCACCCACCTACACATGCAGAGCATTAATTTTCCTATAAAAATTATGGGAACATGCCAAAGGTGTGGGATCCTTTAACTCCTTGGGATGAACCTCTACAGTAGGCTAGATTCCTTATATTCTAAGTGCAATATTTTAAGACTAGAGTGTAAAACTATAAAGAGTAGAAAATGAAATTTAAAACTAAAATTAAACCTAAAATTTGATAAAGGAAAGGGGAAGGAGAAGGTAAGGGGTCATTGGAAGTAAAAGTTTATACACAAAGAACAAAGCAAATAATCCCACTACCTTGATGAACACACTATAAATCATTAAAAATGATACAATATCACACAAATTTCACCAAGGACACTTCATATGCATAAGTATTTCATATAGAGGTGTAGGAACATAATAAAATACTAAGAGTGATGAGATTAGCCAAAGTCAACATTTATGTAGACCTAGGTGTGTACATAATATGACCTACAAATAAGCTCTAATTTCTGCACAGAGGTGTTGTGGATGGACAACAATGAAAGAGAAAATAATTCATCCACAAACAAGGATTAACAAACATAAATTACACAAATGATGTAAGAAGAGTGAAGGGAGGTGAACTCAATTCTCATTAAAATTCAATGTCCAACCAACATAAGTGTTTTCAAAGGAAAATTTTTGGCAACATGAGGTTAGTTAAAAATGTTTACCCTTGTATAATGAAAGACCCAAGATTTTATGGGAAATGAGAGGCCCATGGGTCATTAATTAGAATCTTACCCACTATTAGGGTGGTTATAATCATTAAATGATAATGGGAGAATCAATTGAGATCTTTATCACAAGAGATCATTTGCCTATGCTTTGATAATCTTAACATCCACCTTTGTATTTAATTTTTCCCTGACATGGTCATGATGGATGATCAATTAGGCTTAGTTACCCCCTTTTTATTTAACATATTAAAACCCACCTTGACTCATTTATCGACATGGAGTTATATGTACTTCATTTAGATTCTACAATGTATTATTTTTAGGCTAGGATACATCACATGAGGAGGGTGTGTGCCTTGGTTATGTGATGCATCTGACACAAGGGTGCATACTGAAGGTTACACAGAGATTAAGATGTTTAGTGAACTACGAGTTAGTAAAAGAGGAAGATGTATAAGTCCTTTATGTGGGTGCATGAGCTTTAACTCTTTTTTTCCAAATCCATATTGATATTTCTCACAAGTATATACTTCATACCCAGGGCTCATATCATCTATGTAGTGGCATGTGTGCAACTAAAATCATAGCTTATAATTTACAAGGGTGTAGAATTTAAACTCTATGATTTGGTATGAAAATTCCTTGTTTAGTCATGGGTAGGATTTTGAATAGGGTCATGTAAGAATAGTAATTATCTTGAGTTCATTATTTATAATTTAAATTCATTCCTTACACACTTTCTCTTATGTCATTTAAAGACTGGGAGTTTTGCACATTTGAACCGACATGTTATTTAATTTGTGTGAGGAAGGATCATGTATTGGAAGCTTTTCATGGGTGAAAATCAACATTGAGTTAGTGTATAGGTCTATTCCAAGTAATTATTATAGGAATAAATGGGGAGTGTTTTCATGTAGGCATTTTATGGGGTCCTCGTGAGTTTTACTTGGGTTAATGGTGAGTTGGAAAGTCAACACTTTTAGTGACCTATATGGGGCACTTGCCTACTAAGTGGGAAATCTAGTAACCTTGAGTGATCCATTGGGCATGGATTCATTATAATTCTTGGTTATTTTATCCTTTAGTGAATTTTTTGTGAACCCTTTCAGCCTTGGAATAAACTAATATCTCCTAACAAAAGAAAAGAACTACACCATTAGCACTTAGAAGAAACAAGATCTAAGCTAAGTAGAACATTGTGTATAAATGCTTGGAGGAAATAAAACTATCATAAAACATTGTGTGCAAGGCATTTAGTGAATTAAAAACATATAATCTATTATTTATAAAGTATACATGAATCAATAGATATAGTGCTTAAGGTTGACCCTATTGATTGGTATGGGCAACTCTTCTCCATTTAACTTATCAAGTTAGAAAGTATTAGCTTGATTATAGTTGGTATGCCTTATAGTATTTTCTTTATCTATATCCCATTTGAGTACTAAATCTCCCTCCTACAAAAAGTTTTCAGTAGCCTTTTTATCAAAGGTCCTCTTCATCTGGACATGTTAAAGTTCTATAGTGTGCACAACTTATGCTCTAGTTTTTTCAATATCCATTAGCTTAGATAACCTTACTATGAGGGGATAATTATCTTGTAGTTCTAATTTATGGGTGAGTTATAATGAAGTAAACTCAAGGGACACAATAAACTTGGCCTTCTTTCCATAGAATAGCATGAAGGGTGAATTTATCAATTCTCTCTTGGATGTGATATGATTAGCCAAAAGGGTAGTCTTGTGCTTAGTGTGTCAATCTCCCTAATTATCCTCCATGGTTCTCTTTATAATGAAAATCAAATTCTTAGTCATAGATTTGTCTAGACCATTACCTTGAGGGTAATAGTTTGATGATGTGGCCAAGTGGATGTTATGCTTGATGGCCCTCTCATTGTTCTTGGTTCTAAGGAAGGCCAATGCATTATTAGAGATAATGGTGGTTAGAATACCAAATATTATGATAACACTTTCATATGAGTCTAGGATTGAAACTTCATTTGAGTCCTTAATTATTTTTGCCTCCATCTACCTTGTGATGTAATATGTGGTTGTGAAGATCCATTTGTGTCCCATACTTAATGGTGGGTTGATCATGCCTATGAAGTTCAAGCCCCACTACAAAAAGGGATGATAAAATTGTATCAAGCACATGGGTAAGTTGACCAAACATTAATATCCTAAAAATGGAACATCTCTTAGAACTTCACACATATGTGTGCACATATTTGAATAGAGTTGACCAATAGTATCTAGCTCACTTGATTTTTGTAGTGGTAGTATTCAGTGAGTAGTGGCCTAATGATGGCCCATCATGAAGCTCTTAGAGAATTATGTCTACCTATTCTTAATTTATGAAATTTAAAAGGAATCTATTAATATCATTTTGAAAAATTACACCATCAATGAGCACATAAGGAATGACCTACAACCAAAAGTGTTTTTGTTGGACCTTACTCAAGCCAAAGGGATGTGTACCATTTTTAAGGAATGTATTCATATTTTTTGTGTAGCTTGTTGGGGTAGATTTTTGATCCATGAATTATTATTTTAATAGTGTAAGGAATTCATTTTTCTCATTTTTCACACTTTCCATCACCTGCTGACACAATCTTTTTCTTCATACTAGCTTAGTGAATTAAATGCCCACATCATATTCCATCAACTTCATGATTAAAATAGATCTTTTATCACTAATGTCATTGTGTATTAGGAACTCTTTAACACTTATGTGCATAACCATGATTTGTATTTGGTTGTCGGAAGGTATGTAATGGAACTTATTAAATGCTATTATGATTATGATGACATGTTTCTCTAAAAATCTATATTTTAACTCATATCCTTAAATTATTAGATAAAAAAGTCAATTAGTTTCTCCAATTGAACATTATCAAGAATAGATGAGATGCCTTCATCCCATCAAATGTGTAAAATATGAAATACTTAGTGTAATCTATATTGATTAGGTTGAGAACGTACATAATAACATGCTTGATAGCTTTAAAAATATCTTTTCCTTCATGGGACCATATGAATGTAATTTCATTCTTGATAATTATAGAGAGGGGATTGGCTAGAGTGGAAAAGTTTAGGTTGAATCTCCTTACGAAGTTGATCCTTCCCAATAAGCTTTGGAGACTCTTATTGTGACTTGTGAGAGGTAGGGATGCAATAGTTTTGAATCATTTTGAATCAATTATGAGTCTCTACTTAGAGATAATGTGCTCAATTAAATTTCTCTCATGAACTTTAAATATTCATTTGTTTAGGTTTAAATAAATACCAAACTCTCAACACCTCTCTAAGTCTTTTTCTAGATGGCTTAGGTGATCTTCTATGTGTTTTGAAAAGATAATAATATAATAAAGGTATACCGAGGTGATTTTCTTAATGATCCATTCAAATTTTATATCCATGGCTATTTGGAATATTTCTCCCACATTTTTTAAACTAAAGGACATTTTTTGGTATGCAAAGGTTCCCCAGTTATTGGTGAATGTTGTTTTGTAGTGTTCACACTCTTACACAAGAATCTAGTTGTAGCTTAAGTAACCATGTAACAATGAGAATATATATGAGACTACAATATTCTATAGGATATAGTATATTGGTAGGAGGGGATAATGATCTTTAAGTGATGCCTTGTTCAATTGCCTAAATTATATTCATAGATAGATTTACCGATTCTTCTTATGTATAGGGACCAAATCAGCCACCCATAAGGAATGTTTACATGGAAATATTATGTTGGACTTAATGAGTTTTGAAAGCTCTTCATCATTAAGGTCTCAAGATTGGGGTTAATCAACCTTTATTTCTACCTAACTAGATTCATGTTGGGCTAAAGTTTAATAGTGTGTTGAGTTAATCCTAGATCAAAGCCTCTAAGGTATTGGTAGATCCATGCAAAAATATCATCATAATTCTTATAGATATTGATAAATTTATTAATTTTTGGTGGGAATAATACCATTTTATATCTTAAGATCCTACCTTTAGTATGGTTACTTGCATAGATATATGCTCCTTAACTATCATGTTTCTCTTTTCTCCCTTGATCTATCTTTAGAATTGAAGATAATTTATAAGATGACTAACCCCTTTGAAAAATTATTCTCTTTTAATTGGATGATTTGATCTTCCTATTGAGCTTGAAATTATGCTTAGTTATTAGAACAAAACTTAGCCTCATCTTATAGGAATTATATAATATAACCATCGCTTTCAAACACTTGCTAATTATTTGTGTGTTTGGGACCATTGGTCTTATTATGAGACTCATTAGCTACTCAGAATCCTTCATTACATCACATAGGATGTTTTAATGCACACCTAAGATTATAAGTGTATTCACATTGACATTATAAACTCTTGGTATAAAAATAATATTGAAGGCATAGAATCCTTCAATCATGTCCCACACTCTATGCTTGTAGGCTTTCATCAAGACATTTTTAGTTATGTTCTACATTTGAACCTAGCTTAAAATTAATTTACTATCACCAAATTCCTATAGCATTTTGATCCTTTTCATTTTCATGATCTAGAGACCTTAGATCATTGCCTCATACTCTATATCATTATTCATGTAATTGAACTATAACCTAAAGCTATAGAAGTATTTATCTTTTTGAGGGGAAAGTAACATCACATTACCTCTTGTGCTATTTTTTCTCTAGGAACCATTGAAGTATATTTTACATATGCCTTCAAGATCCTCTTGCACCTTTATGAGCTTGGGTAACATAAAGTCCTCTTTAAGGATTAAATACATACCTATCCCTATCTCATCTACATTATTATATGGGTTACATTCATAATATTAATGTGCCCACTTATCAATTAAATCATATGGGACCTCTTCAAATGGCATTGTGGCTTCATGGAGATTTGGATTCTCCTCATGATCAAACATTGTGAATTTTAATTAGACTAGGTTGGGAAAGAACAAATTAATGTGAATTTTAAATATTATTTTAGCTCTAATGGTTACCATAATCCCTATCTAGTTCTGATAAACATGTGAGACTAGTCTAAAGATAAGTATCCACCCATATTTATCATGAAGTCTCGAGAGAGGAAGATGGTGAAGTAGGGATGTAAGTCAATTATTATGAAGTCTTATATAATCAAAAGGCTTTGGAATGAATGCAATATAAGGTTTATGTCTTTAATGATTCCTATAGTCTTAACCATTATGCCATCCAACTGGACCACTCCCTTTGAAATAGGAGAATATGTGATTCCAAGCATATCTATGATCTTTTTTGACATCATTGTGTTGGTCACACCTGAGTCAATCATGAAATTATGAACTAGGTGCTTAACAATAATCAAAGAGATGTAAAATGGGGGTGTCTTAGCATTATTTTTCACTTCCTCCTTTGGTTGACATAGACTCACAAACATGGAAGGCATAGGTTGTGATGTCTCATGTGCTTAAAAGTTCTCCAGAGCATCCTATAATATTTTTTTTTTAGAAGGAATAGAAAGAGAATCCCAAATTGTTATATTGAGGTTCATCTTCTTCATCTATTTTACTACGTTAAAGTTAATTTTGGATCCCTTTGGCTATAATTTTTTAATAGTATCCTACTCTCATATATATGCACTAGTCTAAGGTTTTTCCTTTCTTTGTGTGAATTGTTTTATGTGCACTAAATATTGTGCAAGCACCCTATCTTGTGTTCTTATGCATATGACTTGAGGTGTTGAAGTTTGTAAGACATCTTCCATTCCCCTCCTTTTAAGTCTTGTGTTGAAATCAACTGGGGTATTTCCTACATTTGATACACCACTCTAATTTGCATATTTAAAATTTACCTCCTACTAATTAATTAGACTAGACCCATCTTATTGCTACATTGGTGTTTGCGTTTCTTCTCCCTATAGTGTTTCTATCTTCGTTTGATCTTAATTTTGTAATATAATTTTCACCATGATCACTTTGTTTAGTATTCCATTTGCATATGTAGCCTAGTTATATAATTGATTTCATGGGAAACACCATTCAGAATCTTGTAAAAGATTATTTTACATGGGTATAAGGGATCTAGAGGCATTGATAGTACTATATTTCTTTACATAAGGAAATTTATTTTATGTGATCATATTTTTTGCTTTTACACTACCTTATTGGGTAGGTTTACTTGATTAATTTATTTTATGTGATCATATTTTTTGCTTTTACACTACCTTATTGGGTAGGTTTACTTGATTGGTATTACTAAGTGAAGGTTTTGTGGGGTATAGAATACTATACTTGCTAATTTTGTAGAGATACAAGCTCATTTCAAAAGATTTGTAGTAGCATTTTGACCTTATACAATTCATTAGGGGGTGCATACAATAAATAAAGTATACTTACTATAATAGGGATGGGTGTTAATTAAGGATATCCAACTAGTTGGCTAAGAGTAAGGTTTATGAATAAAGGCATAGGATTCTAGGTGTAGTATTGCCTACTCGAATTAGATAGCTTTTGGCCCTGATCACAACATCATATGTACTCAAAAGAATGTATCCTCCCATGGATTAAATCATCATAGCTATATCACTATTAAGAGATTTCTAAAAATATAGTATTGGGGGATGGCTAACACAAAGCTAGAACTCTTTCCCAGACTCTTTGGAACATAAAGTTGAAATTAACTAGCATATTGTGCAGGGCTCTGTTTATATTTTTATGTTATTCTATCAGGGAAAAGTGATCACTCCTATCCTCAAATTGCTTGCATAGTTCTTCCTTGAGCTCATCCCAGTTGTGAATGGATTTTGGTCTCGATCCTCAGTACCATTAAAGTGTTTTACCCATTAAAAAAGAGGCAAGTAGTTTGAATATGATGTTGTCCTCAATGACATGGTATACTAAGAAAATATTCACAATATCTTGAATATGCTACACATTATAAGTTGTGTTCTCACTGATGAAATAAGATAAAATTTTGAGTGCCATGACTGGTATGTCATTATAATGGAGTAGAATTAGTGGATTGCTTCCATTTAAAGGCACAAATAGTTAGTTTTTTTACACATTAATTAATGGGATATGGAATAATATTCTTCTAGGTATAGGGAGCCTCCCAAATGGGAGTGTAGACTAAGCTCTAGGGGATGATTATCTTGTACCATTATTTTTCTTGATCAAGGATGAAGATATTCTTACCCTTCTTCTTCTAAAGGGCACAAAACTATCAATGAAATGGAAATCAATACCTTTTAAAGATGATTTCATTTATCTTGGCATGTAGATGAAGTGTTGGTATTTATGAACCAAAAATTCTTGGAGTCACCAAGTTCTTAGATTGAGTGTCTAAAACACTATAATCTAAGGATAACATGAATTCCTCAACTTTTATTTTGACTTTTTCCACTAGGCATGTTGGAAACTATTGTCATTCAAAATTTTCACCCATGGATGATCTACAACATGGAAGGTTTTATGGTAGGGCATAGGGTATGAGTACTTGGTGTAGGGCACTAAAGCATTTGGTGTTAGGTAAAAGTGTTATCACCCACCCATGTGTAGAGCATTAGTTGTCCCATTATAATGATAGGAATATCCCTAAGGTGTAGGACCCTAAAAGTAGGCTAGATTCCTTCTATTCTAATCACATCAGTTTAAGACTAGAGAATAAGCATATAAAGAGGGAAAAAGGAAATATATAGATAGAATTAAACCTAAATATTTATAAAGGAAAATAAAAGGATAAGGTAAGGGGTTTCTATAAGTAAAAGGTGATGTGCCAAGAACATAGTGGACACTCTCATTGCCTTGATGAACACACTAAAAATCATTGAGAATGAGACAATATCACATAATCTTCACCAAGGATACTTCATATCCATAATTATTTTGTATAGAGGTACAGGAACACACTGCAATATTGAGAAGGATGATATTATCCATAGTTAGGATTTACATAAACTTGGGTGTACATAGAATATGACATAAAAATAAGTTATAAGTTGTTCAAAAAGGTGTTGAGGATGGATAATAATGAAAGGGATAATAATTCATCTATAGATAAGGATAAAAAAACATAAATTACACATAAGATGCAAGAATAATGAAGGGATGTGAACTCAATTATCATCAAAATACAAGGTCTATCTAATAGAAGTGTTCTCAGAGGGAAAATTGTGGTAGTATGAGGTGGCCTAAAATGTTGACCCTTGTACAATGAAATCCCTAGGTATTTATAGATATTGAGAGGCCCATGGTTCATTAATTAGAATCTTACCCATTATGAGGGAAGTTACAATCATTAAATGATTAAGGGAGAAGTGATTAAGATCTCTATCAAAAGATATCACATGCCCATGATATGATAATCTTGATAGCCACCCTTTTATTTAATTTTACCCTAACATGGTCCTATTGGATGTTCAATCAAGCCCATCCACTCCTTTCATTTTTAGCATTTGATAACCCACCTAGATTTATTTTCTTATTTGGAGTTGCATATCCTTCATTTGGATTCTACCATGTCATTTATATGAATTAAGAGCCTACACATGTGGAGGGTATGTGCCTTGGTACTTGGATGCATCTGACATGAGGGTATGCATTGAAGGTTATGTAGAGAACAAGATGTTCAATGAGATACGAGTTGGTGAAGGAGGCAGATGTGTAAGTCCTTTATGGGGGTGAATTAACTTTAAATATTTTTCACCAAATTCCCCTTAATAGTTCTCATAACTCTTTACTTCATACTTAGGGATTGTATTAGTTTGTGAAGTGGCATGTGTACATCTTAGATTATGACTTATTACTTGAAAGTGTGTAGAATTTAAAATCAATGATTTGATATGGAACTCCCATATTTATTCATGGGCATGCTTTTTAATAGTGGTGTATAATAATATTGAATATCTTGAGCACACTCTTTACAATTTAGATTTGTTGCTTGTGCACTTTCTCTTGCATCATTTAAAGACTAATAGTTTTGTGCATTTGAAACTACATGATATTTAGATTTTTTGATGAAGGATCATGCATTGGAAAATTTTCATGGGTGTGAATCAACATTTAGTCAATGTGTAGGTTTTCATCAAGTGCTTAGTATATGCATGGATGAGGAATGTCTGCATGTAGGCATTTTATGTGGTCTTTGTGAGTTTTACAAAAGATATGGGTGACTTGGAAAGTCAACAATATTCATCTTTAGATGAACCTTCCTTATCAAATTTAATGAACTAGTTCCTTCCTAGGACATCTATTATGAGTTGAGATAACCTATACCATGTAGTTCTAGTTGATTTGTAAAATATAAAATGATGGCCTTCTACTTTAAGTAGATGTTATAGATGTATTTTTTGGTTCATAATGGATTAATTCCATAATATTCCTCATGATTCACCACGAAAAAAAAATCTTCCAAATGACTTTCATGTGTGAACATGATATCTTGAATGATTTGGATCTTAAGACTAATCAAGGCATCTTATGAATAGAGAGTAAATATTGGATATTCCAATATTTCATCTCCCTTCACAACTCTTATTAGATATACCCTGCACATAACCAACCTTCAAATGTGCTTTAAAATAAATGGACCTAGAGAGACTAATAGATATTTTAAATGGTCAATCCCTAGGTCCCTTTACACAAATCCAAAAACTCGTGTGGGATTATAGTCACATAATATGGTATGAGGTTCCCATGACTACTTATTTATAGATTCAATCCAAGATAGATTTTTTTACCTGATCCCATTGTAACAACTTATCCTTGTTGGTAGCCCACTATATTTATAATTTTTTTTGGAAAAATTATATGAGGATACTCATCTTTTCCTCCTCATATGGAAGATATGCATCCATTTTCTATAAAAATGTGAGGGAACTACTAAATACTTCTTATCAAGTTAAATTTTTAAGATGGTCCTTTCTTATTCAACCCACCTTATTTTAGATGACCCACTTAGAGCCCATTGGGCCCCACCATCTTGGGTGGAGATGGAAAGTGTCATTACTATAGGAACACATTCATGTAGGATCAAATTTCCATGGTGTTTTTTCCCTCTAATCATTTTTTTCCTTGGAGAAGTGGCCTAATTATATTGTAAAATTTTTAATGATGGTTCTCCCTTAATATTATTACAATTATTACACCATAGCATGGCCCATTAAACTTAAACAAATTGTCGTATCCAACAACCAATATCTCCCAATCTATATTTAAACATGTATCACTAACACTACTTTAGATAATAACTCCATTATGCATGGGGTCTACATCATTTTTTCATTATATGATGAGACTATATATGTTATTGGTGTCTTCCATTAATAGGTTAACTGATGCAATATAAGTGGAACCATTAGTAAAATATAATGGATTGATAACACATTTGGTGTCATTCTCAAAAATCATAGCATGATGATTTAACCATGTAAGCCCATGTATATTTGGTTAACACATTGACCTCATAATGTCTATTGATGACCACATCATGCACATCATATCCATTTATGGATATGTTTAACTTTTGTTTCACATATAACTTAGGTGTTTTCATAGATTTAGCACTTTGGATAGCTTATTTTAGATTAGGAGAATGTTTAGATCATGTCATACAATAATAATTTTAACTTGGGAAGAACCCCATATTTCTAAATTAGCTTGAGTATCAAATAGGAAACGTGAGGGTCAACTTCTATATCAAGCATGTCCTTCTCTTGGTTGGTCATGACTTGATCTTGAGTCTTTTTTAGCATCTATGTGGATTCTTGGTACACTTTCCTTTACTTATATGGATTGATCCCTTTTGCATGCTATGTTTGGGTCATTAATTTAGTGGAAAATGGTCTACTTTAGGCTGTATTTACATGATTTTCTATGTTGCTTCAAGTTAACACATGTATAAGTTGAGGTTTTAGGTCTTTACTCTTAATCTTGGTGTCTAAACTAACATGAATCATATTAGGATCGTATCTCTCCTTCCATTCATCCATTAGGTTTATAAACTCCTCTATTCTATGTTCCTTATTGTATTTTTTGTATAAAAGGGGGTCAAATATCAAGTCAGGTGCTCATTCGGTTGTCTAAGTCAATTCAATACTTGTTACAACTAGGCACAAACATGGTATATTTCTTCTACATGTAATCACTTAGCTGTATTGGCATCAATTCACATAAGGTGCAAGCCTTTTGTGCTCACCCAAAGCATAGTAGAGAAAGAACTAGGGCTCGTGTTGGGCTAGTTGTGCCATGGCATGAGACTTCACTTATAAGACTTGGTTATTTCAACATAAGCTTTTCGTAGATTCATTAGTTCAATCCATTTCTAGGCTAAGTATAATGGTCTATAGGCACGATACTATTTTGACTGGTTTTATAGTCTTAAGGGTGAATGCCTTTGTTTCACTATGCTTAGCATCATATAGGCTCTTTGACAGGTCAAAGGAGTGTTTTCACTTCAAGTTTTCATGCTTAGACTAGGACTTGTATTAAGATATCAGTTCTTAGCACAATATTATTTATATATATATATATATATATATATATATATATATGTATGTATGTATATATGTATATATATTAGGGCCCGTGTTGGGCTAGTTGTGCCATGGCATGAGACTTCACTTATAAGACTTCGTTATTTCAACATAAGCTTTTGGTAGATTCATTAGTTCAATCCATTTCTAGGCTAAGGCTAATGGTCTATAAGCATGATACTATTTTGGGTGATTTTATAGTTTTAATGGTGAACATCATTGTTTCACTAAGCTTAGCATCATATAGGCTCTTTGAGTGGTCAAGGGAATGCTCTCACTTCAAGTTTTCATGCTTAGACTAGGACTTGTATTAAGATATCAGTTCTTAGCACAAGATACACACACACACACACACACACACACACACACACACACACACACACACACACACACACACACACACACACACACACACAGTTGTTATACATGCTACCTCTGATGTCATCAATATTACAAGGATGCCATTAATGACATAAACTTGAAGCTTACATACACATTACTTAAAATAAATAAATGAACTTACAACATTATATTCACAATTAAATAATAATATAAAGATGTATAAACTAGATAAAATTATGTATACCAGAACCATTATTTGTCATTACTTAAGGATCAAATTAAATAGAATAGATTCCATAGTAATTGAAATAGAGTAAACACTCAAGCTAATTAATGGACATGAGGCTCACAAGTGAGTTTGATCATATAAAATTTGGGCCCTAATGGAATCCATGTTATATCCATTACTAATGGTGGCCATAATAATATATCTAGACCTAATTCTTTAGAGTTTCACTGCATCAGTGTCACATCTCTATGCTCACTAGTTCAATCTCATTTTAAGGCACATAGGAGCATCTCTTTTCTAGGGTAGAGAGTTCACATCAGGTGTTGAGTTGGATCATTTTTTTATCATTCTACTAACTATATCACCTTCTTCCCCTTATGATATGGTTATTATGTGTTACCACTCCTAAAAGATTACCCTAAATATTTAGGTGCTAGTAAACCACCTACCAGCTAGTACAAGATGCACATTGATTCTTCTAGTTGGTTTTAAGATACCAAAATAAAAATTATTACTAGTGATTGCCTCACACTGAAATGTCTACCAAGCTGGCATGGATACCATACTTAATGAATTAGGCACACAACATTACCCCATAAAAATTTTCTAGACCGCCCTTAGACTAGTCAGTCAAAGCCTTTAGTATGAATATTTTGGGTGTACTCTCTTAAAGCTTAGTGTTGAAGTCCTCAAAAACCTTGATAGTGAGCTTGGTTTCCTTATTGTCACTATATATTTATATAGAGGTAGTGCTAATCATGAGCACTTCACAGTTGTCCAATTCCTTTCTAAAGGCCTCCAAACTTGTCATAGATTTTATCACTCCTCCATATAGGATTGTTCCTTGTTCATAGGCCTTAGTCTGCAAGGCATGGAAGAGTGTTTCTAGGTTTTGTTCCTAGTTCTTTATCTAGGCACATAGAACATTAACCTTTCCCATTATCTATGTGCACTCTATATTACTCATAGAATACACCATCACCATTAGCTCCTCCTTTTCCTCTTTTGCCTACTTGAGGCACATATCTATGATTGATGCTTGGTTGGAAAAACTCATGAAGATGGCATTAGATGCATCTAAACCTTCTTGAAGCTTCATGAAGAGGTCCTATACCACTTTGAGCTTGGTAGTTAGCTCCTTCTATAGCATGTCACATGGGTATTCTTCTTCTTCCTCTTGCATCACCTCTAGTTTCATCCTTGGGATCATTTGCTCCATTAGCACATATAATTTATCAGCCTTTGAGAGGTTATATGTATTAATTCCAACCAAAAGGGATGGTTTAGACATCTTTATACACTCACATAACTACTACAGTTTAAAATGCATGGCCTATGCTTCATCTTCAATATCATTATAGAGTTTTTTCCATTTCCTTACTCGGCCATCATTGATGATGTTCTTTCACATGACTTATGTGGCCATCTAGATAAATGAATTCCCAAATTGGACTAGGTTCATGGTACAAGGGTTGATGATGAGGGAGTCATGCCATTATTTATCTTATTTTACACCCAATATGGCCTTTTGAGGCACCTTAAAGTGAGGCTCATATATATAACTATCAATTGCAAATGCACATTTTTTGTGCATTATATTTATGGTAGATTCAGAGGGCATGAATTCAAACATGTAGAAGTCTTCATCTATCCACCCCTTCTACACCTTTTCTCTGATGCTCAACAAAATGCTTTCTTCTTTGACTATGTCTAACTTCATTTTCTCTTCTTCCTCATCATTGGTACCACCACTTTCTTTGGTTCTTTATTCCAACGACTCATCTTCTTGTTCTATAAGGGGTTTTTCCTTGGAATTTTCCCCTTTGTTCACTTCTTCTTCGGGTCTTTTAAACCTCACATCTATGTATATTCCTTTACCACAAACTTCACCTTATTCCTATTCCTATTCCTATTGGGGTTCCTCTCCAATATCTTTTTTATTTTCCAAGGTGCTAACATCTATTTTTTTTTATTTATGTGCCCCTTCAATACTTGGTAACACCTATTGTGTATCTTCATCTAATTTTCTAGTTGGGACACAATGTGCCTTCTTGGTTTTTTCAATGGCTGGTCTCATGCTTGTGAGAAAATTATTTCTCTTACCCCTCTCTTCCTTAGCCTTCTTTTCCTCAACCTTGGCCTTCTCAATATATACCTAAGTCATGTCCATTTCCTTCTAAGCCTTCCTCTTCTTTTCCAGCACTAGTGCCATCTTGATTAATTCCTCATTTTGGATTTTTTTTCTTCCACAACCTTCTCTTCTCCTCATTTGATTATGGATGTTGTGTGGAGGGATCTTTAGATGAGGTGCTTAACAACTTCCTTGCTTCTTCAAGCATGGTGGTAGTGCCACCTTGGAGGGCATTCTAAACATCCTTAGCATTACACTCTTCTCCCACTTTTTATATAGTGTATGTTTGTGTTCCATCTTCTTATACCTCTTCTTCTATCTCTTCCTCCCTTTCATACACATGGGCCTCTTCCCCCTCCATTTATTCCAATGTTATTGTAGGGAGTACAATGGGTCCCTTAGACTTTTCATTTTTTTGCTTTTTACTGGAGGAAGTAGTCTTTATCGTGAAGGTCACACACTTCTTTGGAGATAGAGGTGTTGCTTATTTGTCAGAGGTGATCCTCAAACATGTTCATTCTTGGATCTCTTTAATTGTCTCCCCTTTTTTGGGGGGGAATACTTCTACTACATTTTTGGAATTGTCTTCCCTTTATCACCAATATAGAGGGGGTGATCATCATATTTTCTAGGGTCTATGCCCTTTTTATATGGCTTCATATCATAATACAACACGAAGATGTGCCTACTTATAACATCCCTTTGGAGAAAATGGAGGTCCATACAGTCAGAGTCATCCTCCTCATCCTTTGTGTATTTCTCTCCTAGGTGAACATACTTGTACCTCAACCTAATCCTTCCTCAATCCATGGCCTTCACTAAGATATCTAGCTACTATGTATTAGGAATCCTCCTTAGTACCTTCCTAACATATTTTTCAAAAAATGTGTAAGGCATTTTGATCTAGCTAGAAAGGTTGATGTTTGTGAGTGTTAGGCACACTACATAAAAATGTTACATGATGGTGAATGTCATTATTTCAAACATATGTTAGGGAAGCTCTTACAAGATGCACTATATAATCCTAAATGTGTCAATGTATTAGTTGTACCACCCTAGCACACTTGTATTATATTTTTAGGAGGAGGGTGGGAAGGTGAAGTCTTGGTATTTCAATGTCAAGGAGTCTTTATGTGTTGAGAAGACCTAAATTTTATCCTCATCACCATCAAGCATGTTGATATCCTCCATCACTATCAATATTAGCATAGACCCCCACCTGAAGGTCTCTCATGTGTTGTGACACTCTAATGCATTCTTTAGCATCTCCTTAATAATGAATTTTGTAATATTTAACTTAACCCCTTGCATCATGTGATGTGTGATGCATAAGTAGGTATTATTGATGTATGTCCACCTTCTACCAAGGAAAATATTGGAACTCACAAGGTGTATCATGGATCTTGTGATAAGGTCCTTTATGTCCTTGATTAGGAAAGTAAAACCTACCTTGCAATAACCAAGGAGTTTTGAAACCTTCTCCACTTCTACATCATCTTCCTTCATCAAGCTGATGTATATGCCTAAGCCTAAGAACCTAATGATTCTATTGATGAGGTGCACTAAGATCTACATGTGCCTTCCTATGAAGTATAATCAATCCCCATGGACATGACAGATGAAAAATTAAACTAATTCCTATAGTTTACCAAAATTTGGCAACTCATACAGTTGGGTCATGCTAGTGGTCACAAGCCTATCTTAGTTGGAGATGTAAAATAGTGTCATGATTACTTTCATCTTTATTCTCATGTCAACCACCCAATATTTGTTAAGATCTTGCACTTAATTTGATCTATAATGGTTGTATTCCTTCAACTTGAAAGTGTGTGTGAAAGATACCAAAGTTTCCTCCATTATGACTTCAAGGGGAAACTACATCTTTCTATATGAAAGATTTAAGATTTCCTCTAGGTCAACCACCATAAATAAAAATCCTTACATAATCTATGCCTTTTTATTTATAGTGACTATTTATTATACTATTCATGCCTTCTTGGTATCCTTCCTTGCTTGGGTTGAACTAGAACTTAACTATTTCTTTCCCATTCTGAATCAGTTAGTGTTGAATCACAATTTGTTGATCTTGTCAAAGCTTCTAATATTTCTTCATGATTATTCATAGTCATGAGGTTTATAAGTATGAATTTATCTCTTGAACTTCATTCATCATTAATGGTAGCCTCAATGTCACTCAATATTTCTTCTATCCTATTTTCTCACAATTCTTTCCCCACACACTTTTATTCTAATCTCAAATGGAACAAAATCTCTCTCTCTATCTGATCATTCTTATTTACCAGTTATGGGTGATAAAGTTTTAACTTTTTATCATTTTATAAATTTAGATCTGGTTTATCTCTAGTTATTCTATACATTTATGTTTAAATTCTTTTAAGGTTTATAACCTAGTCTAGTGCACTATTTGCCTGTTTATACCTTAACTTTAGTTACCCCATTAATGGTTGGTGAGTAATGGCATGGTGGTGCATGGATTTTTTTAAATACACTAAACCCATGAAATATACAAAAATACACTACCACATTCACATTTATTTCAGATCTTTGTGCCTCTATAATCATAGTCATTAAATTCTCTTAATAACTTATTCAATGAAGTGATAGGTGATTCAAATGATCACTTCCTACCAACCTTTGGGTGGGTGCCAACTATCTTGACAATCTTGCTCTTATATTTCATTCACCTTGGCATGAAATTTACCCTTCTTATGGTAAATTTGGCATAGTAGTTCACATATGTGTGATTCAGCCTCCTCGATTCCATCTCTTTTTTCTATTGTGCTTCTTTTTAGGCATGCTTTCATTTATTGGTTAATTTTTATGCACTTTCATGTTGCCTTGGCCTACCCTACCCCATAAAAATTCTTGTGTTCATATTATATCACTTTAATCTTCTCTCTTTATCTCTTGTGCACAAGAATCTTGTGTACCTCCTTTTGTCACTTGGTACACACATTTTTCTAAATCTAGCAACCACCACATGCCCAAAAACATATGTGTCTAGCCCCAAGTGCTTAAAAAGTAACCAAGCTCAACTCACTTGATTGGATTTATGTGTGGAAGCACCATGAGAGTTATTATATAGGCCAAAAATTACTCACTTATTTAGTCATGACAAACAACAACACAAAACATAAGGAAACGTTTGACTTGCACTAGACTTTATTCTAGTCAACACAACATAATTGACTTGTGACTGGGAAGTTGATGTTTGATAGCAAAAAGACCATTCTATTATCTATAAGGCTTCAATCATTTGTCATTTAAATGCTTAGGGAGCATTTCACCTATCAATGTGCATAGTTTGTAGGCACCAATATCTAATATGTTATGTATGACATAAGGGCCCATCCACTTAATATACAACTTCTTGGGGTGATTAAAGTACTTGGAGTCATATAACAAGACCAAATCTCCTTTAGTAAGTGCCTTATGCTTGATGTGCTTATTATGCCAAAGCTTATGGCATGCCTTCTCTATCTATTATCTCCATATGTATTAGGCATGCATCTCATCTAAGCACTCCAAGTCTTTCATCCATATGCTCAAGGAATCTTCATCATCCAAATGACTAATACACATAATCTATAATGAGGGCATTATGAAATCCATTAGTAAAACTACCTCTATGCCAAACACTACTTGAAATGGTTTAGCCTTATTTAGGTGCTTAGACATCATGCAATAGGCCCATAATATTATTGATACATGATCATCCCAACATTTTCAACCCATATCAAATATCATTTTTAGGCATGTCTTCAATATCTTATTGAACACCTTATTGGTACCATTCATTTGAGGATGACAAGGGGTTGTCTTATGGTATACCATCATATATTATATTATCAAGATTTGTATGGCCTCATTGATGAAGTACACACCTCTATCGATAGTTAGAATAAGTGGGAACCCATATAAACTAATAATGTTCTAACATAAGAACCTTGCTATGATGGAGGTTGTATAATTTTTTGTTCCTACTACTTCAGCCCATTTGGTAAAGTAATTTATGGCTTCCAAAAAGTATCATGTACTTATGTACCTTATAGTAGGAGTAATTGGCCCAACAAAGTCACTGGCCCATTTTTTAAATTGCACCTAGGAAAGAATGGGAATGGGTGGCATCTAATTTTAGTGGTTTGGTTTTCTTATGTGTTAGCAAATGTCACATGCCTTGGTATAATATTTTACATCCTAAAACAAAATTGGCCACCATAAGCTTGATTGTAGGACCTTGTATGCTATATCATCTCTAGCATAATGGCCTCCTATTATCCCCTTATGTGCCTCTCATAATATGGAGTCATTATAGTATTCTAAGACACATCACCATAGTATTTCATCTCAACTTAATTTTTACAATTCCACACTAATGAACTAAAAGGAGGTAACTCAAACTATGAGTTGCTTTTTATTTGGTTGTCATAGTCTAGGGCATAGATCTAGACATGATAAATGTGATGACCTTTACCAAGTCTTTTGGGACATGTTGGACCCTGTAAAGTTGTGCATCAATCATATCATCCTCAATAGGCACTACTATTGATGTAGGAAATTGCACCCTTTGGTAGGAAGTCAAACTCTTGCCTTCTCCTCACAACATGGAAACTCCCCTCTCACCTGTGGGACTGGTGAAGTTGGAGGGGAGAGTCTCTAGATAAGGGCTAGCTCCCTTTGATGCATCATGTTTGTTCTAGAAAGTGCTAATATAGGTATATACAACTATATAATGGAGGGGGTGATAAAAAGGGAAAGGAGATTGTAGAAAAACAAACTATTCTAAAGAGGTGATGCACCAAAATAAGTTGACCTTCCCACATCCACACTCGGGATTAGACAAAAACAACATACATACACTCAGACTTGGCAGAAAGACCAAGCTACAAGAAAATGGTAGGGAGGTTCTTATGAAAACATAGGAACATGGACTCACTAAGATGCTATGAAATACATATTGTAAGTGACTTCCTCTGTTTTATACTTCCAAATAGAGCTCTTCTCCTGTTAGCTATAGAGATGGTGCCTTATAGACAAAAAGTATGCTGGTTTGAACCTATGAAAGCATCAAGAAATAATGACTGAACACAAAACAAACACTCAAGACATACTCAGATATATCTATCCAAGATAGAGGTCAAAACTGCATTTATTAATTCAGGTGGAAATTTTGCCAGGTCTATGCCTTACAAATGTGGAAGATTCTTCTTACAAAATGACAAGTTCGCAATATATATGAGAAGCAAGGAGGCCCATTCGGTGTTCCTTATTTACAAGTGGCCATCATATCCCTTCATTGGGAAGAATAAGTCACTCAAAAAATTAATGATCCATGCACTTTGTCTTGTCTAAAGCCTACCTTTTTAAGGTCAATACACTGTTTTTCAAACCATTAAATGTAAAATGGAGAAAACTAATTGCATTGCTAGTTGTTTGCATCCTTTAGTGATCAATTTCAAACACTATTTCACCTACTAGAGTCACTTCTCAAATTGGTGCCACTTAGACTAACTGTTTGCCCATTCCATGCTTGTCTCCTTGTCTTTTCTTAATTTTGTCTCATCTAGCTCATTCGGCCCCTAGGGGTGAACATTCTGGCAGGTCACTACATTCTAGGCTTCCTTTTCCATGGTTAACTCTTTCTTAGTTGAAAACAGATGGCCATTTCATTTCATGAAATTTGATGTTCATGTAGCCGTCATTGGTTTGAAAACCAACGGCTAACTTGTTCTGTTAAACTTGACATCCTCTAGGATGTCATCAGATCCTTTGTTGGCTTTGGGCCTTCTTTACTTCTCTGCGGGCATCTTTCCTTTGTTATTATCCTTTCGTCACCTTCCCAAAGTGAAGGTGACCCTTCATCCTTTGAAATGTTCCTTTTGTCTTTTGGCCAGAAGTCCCTTGCAAGGGCACCTGCCCTTTGGGGTCCTTCGACGAGTCTTTGTTTGCCTAAGACTTTTCCCTGAGTACCCGTAGACAATTTTCTCAGGTCACTTCGACTATGTGTATTTTACACAAACTTTTGTCTGTAAACATTTTCCCATGGACAAAAAGTCCACAGAAATTCCTCCCAACCCTTTGCTTTTGTTTTAAGCTCTGCTTGAATTCCTTCAGACAAAAAGTCTAAAGGAATTTGGGACTCAGTCAAATTCAAACAAAATTGAACTCTAAACTTTGAACTGAACTTGCCTGATCCTTTTCTTGAAGCACCTACCCTCCACTAGGGCATTTCAAATTTGAAGACTCCCCTTCGGCCAAGGGCATACCCTTAAACCAAGCCCATTGAACCAAAAGTGGTTCAACGGTTCAAGGGTTCAATCATGCATGTCGATGGACAAGTGAACTAAGGCTGAAGACTTCTTACGTTGAACCAAGCCTATTGAACTTTATCTATTGAACTTTTCTCATTGAACCAAGAGTGGTTCAATGGTTCAAGGGTTTAATCATTGAAGAATCGAGATGTTAAACTTGAAGATGGACCTTTGAAGCAAAGGTCACTGAACCATTTAAACCAGGCCATGAACCAAACTCATGAACCTGAAGATGAAAGAACCAAGTACTGAAGAACCAAGACATAAATTTGTGTAACCTGAAAAAAACTAGTACTAAACAACAAGAGAAGAAGGGGACCAAATATTTTGCCTGTGGGCAAAATTGGTCAATGGATTGGTGACTCACAAAGGAAGCATGCCTGCTATGTTTAGAATCCAGTTGCCTTGCAGTCCATTGGGTGCAGAGTCAGATGCAGCTATGAAAGAATTAGTAACATCCCTGAAAGATCTAAGAATCAAATATGAAGCTTTTACCCCAGACATGAAGGGAAACACACAAGGCTAAAAAACACTACTTATGTAAACTACACTTAGGGAAAATATAAAAGACAATTGAAAACAAACTATTATATATAGCTAACTAGGAATGTTCACATCCCTCCTAGATCAAAGGGAAAAAATCTCAAGTCCCCTTCTTGGAAAGATGACTTATGGTGCTGAGAAAGTAGCTAAATGAAAAAGAGAGTTGGTGACCTGCTCCTCCTACCTACCACCTAAGTTGGCTTGTATCTGAGTGGGTCAGAATCAAACATGCTTCTGACATATATATACTTTGCTTGTCCTTGGAATCCTGTTGAATGCTAGTCCTTCATATTGGTGCTCTTTACCAAGAAATCAATGGTTGTTGGCTCATCACCATAAGTCCTTTGATCTACACATTCCCTCTGCAATGTATCATGGTTCGACCCATTTCCTTCTAACTCATTGATGACCCTATCAAACTCATCCTCTACTTCCGTTTGTCCTTCTTGAATAAGGGTGACTATGGTGATATCTAAAATGGACTCACAAAATGATTGCTCATCCCACATAACATCACCTCTCTGTTCAAAGCTCTCTTCCTCAAGGCATTCCTCCAAGAAGACAGACCTCTCCTTTTCCTCCTCCAACTTAGGCTCCTTAGTGTAGTCATTCTCCTCATCAAAGTAGTAAGGAAGTTCATCAAAAAGAGGGGAAGAGAGATCACCATGCATCTGTTCCTCCTCATATTGTTGGAACATCTGCATATATGCAAGACCTGCATCTTCTCCATTGTTGATAAGGTCTTCACAAGGAGCATTAATGATGATTTCTTCTTTGTTATCACTCATGACAACATCTTGAAGAACTATAGATTGGATCTTCTGCTCCTCACTCACCTCCTATAGAACAAGTTCTTCCTTGAGAAGGGGTGAAGTGGAGAAAACATGTGGAAGAAGAGGCAGGCCTTGAGCTAGAATTGAATGATTCTCCTCTTTCCATTTGGTTAACACTTCATCAATATTAGGTACAGCTTGATATCTCTCTGAGAAATGTGTAGGTGGGGTGTGTTTAGACACAAAATGTGCCTTTTGGTCTGAACCATCCATCACGCATTGGCTAAGGAATCTCTCTCTAAATTCCAACTCTACAATTCTCCTAGCTAGATCTTCTTGGAAATGCCTTTCCTCGAGGTCAACAGCATCACCGTGAGTAGGGACAGCCTTAACTCCTTCAAATTTTTGATAAAAACCTTGCTTCTCCTCCTTCCTACCCCATGATTCTATTATTTTCCCCCAATTCAGGATCTCAAAATTGGAATTTTGCTCCTGTGAATAGGCAGCAACTTTGTTTTCTCCAAGGTCCCAGGGCTCCTCTACAAGGTCTAGAGTTTTATCTCTATTTCAAGAAGTAGCTTCATCCTAGCCTCTAAATCTTCAATTTGTTTGGCTAGGTTGTCCTAAAAGAGTCTTTCTTAGAGGTCACCAGCATTATCCTCTTTAAAGCTCTGAGCTAGTTCTTGGCATTCTTTCCTCCAACTTGGAATTTGTACATCACATTAAAAAACTTGGGGAGGCTGAGGAATGCAAGGAAGAGACTATTGATGCACTGGAAGAGTCTCTAAAAGAGGGACATGCTGGCTGGTGGTACTCCTCCAAATGGAAGATTCACAATCTAAGGATTTTAGAAGGTTCATCTCCATGGAAGGTTGCTCTGATGCCCTCTGGTGTTGGAAAGTTAGGCACACGGGATTGAGAGTAGATGTATTTGATGAGCTAGAATGAGCAAGAGCTATCTGATAGAAAGGATTTGTTGTAAAAGAAGGGGATTTCTTCAAATTAGGAAGGGGCATGCAAGGCTAAATGCCTTGGGTAAATGGATTTGTCTATTTTGCTACCTCCTCCTCCATGGATTGTAAGGCCTATGCTTGCCTAAACAAACACTCCTCTTTATACATTAGCTCCTGCTGATACCCATACTGCTCCTCCAATCTATCAATCTCCATTATTTACCTCTCAAACTCCAACACCACCTCCCTTATCATTGTAGGGCAATTAGGAGAGCTACTTCAGGGGATTGCATAAATATCTAGAGCCTAATCATAGTCATATGAAGGAATATAAGGTCCATGATTCTATGTAAAAGAATTATACATATAAAAAGTGATTTCTTAATGGCACTAGGTTGCTTAACTAGCTGATTCAACTCAGAGTCGCCATTGGTGTTTGATGCAAAGCCTCCAAAGGTTGGTCGATTGAAGAAGACACCAAAAATTCTTTAACTCTTTGGACACAACTTGTCCTAGTTGGTCCCACTAGGCGTGCCAAAACTGTTGACTCAAGAAATTGTACCTTTTGGTAGGAAGTCAAACTCTTGCCTTCTCCTCACAACATGGAAACTCCCCTCTCACCTATGGGACTGGTGAAGCTGGAGGGAGAGTCTTTAGATAAGGGCTAGCTCCCTTTAATGCATCATGTTTGTTCTAGCAAGTGCTAATATAGGTATATACAACTATATAATATAGGGGGGATGAAAAGGGAAAAGAGATTGTAGGAAAACAAACTATTCTAACAAGGTGATGCACCAAAATAAGTCAAACTTCCTGTAGACACCTAAAAAGTGTCTAACCCTTGGTCTTCCTCTCTCCCCTTGGTCCCTTGCCACTTCGACTATCCCTAACCTACCTAGGTCGTATTAATTGAAAATAATCATCTATTGTTAATTAATAAGTCCATTTTTCCCTCTCCTTGCCACCTCGCCACCCTAGGATACCCTCCTTGGATCCCCTTCATTCCCCACATGGCCATTTAATGCCTTAGACTCCCATTCCAACCTCTCCTCTCGCCCATTTAATCACCCGTCGACCATTTCATCCTCGCATTCATTTGACCTGGCCGCTGGGAAACAGATAGAAGGCTATTTTTAGCCTTTTTCTGGCCTTTTAGCCGCTGACGTCGGTCAGTCCTCGGCTGACATCGGTGATATTGCTGGCGTCGGCACCCTTCATAATGGTTTTCTTCACCGTTATCTCTCTCCCTGGTTCCGCTTGGCTCCTCCTCTTCGCTCTCGACGTCTCCCTCTCTGGCATCCTGACTCTTGAACCTTCGTATCAGACCCTTGCATCCGTCCTCCCACTTGACCTCCCTACCAATCAATCTGGCTCTCTCCCACAGGTGCACAACAAGCTTCTGCAAGTGAACAATAGGGATTCTCCATCAGCAACAGGTTTCACATCCAGCATCATCAGCAACAAGATCACCACCTTCTTCAGCAGGACACCGGTATGTTCTCTATTTGTTTTCTTTATGCTTTCTAGTCATCTACTTTTAAACTAGATTTAGCACCCCCTCAGCCCTGACTGTCACCCAGACCCGGATTCCTATCTCCCAGATTGGCTTCCTCTATCTCCCTGTCCCTCTCTGTCCTTCTGACTAAAACCATCCTCAAACCAGGCCCAGAGCAGACTCAGACCTTCGTCCACAGACCAAGCCCGGCCCGGACTCTGTCCAAAACTCGACCAGACCTGCCTAAATGCCATCCAAGCCTATTGCCCCGACCGACGCCGGTCATTACCCCGACCGATGTCGGCAGACTAACCGACATCGGCAGACCCAACAACCGACGCCGGTAGGACCACCGACGCCGGTGACTGTGACCAGGCTGACAGCTTCTTCCAAGTAAGCCTTTGCTTCCTTTTCTCTTTCAGTTTGCTATCATTTTAGTCTATTTTAGCATTCTGTCTTTTTATCAGTCATTTATCTCTTTATCAAATAGTGGGTTGACCTCCCTTAAGGAAGTTCTTATACTTCTGGGAACAGGCTTTCGCTTGGCAACCCACTGCCTATCCATCTAACACCTTTTTGTCCAAGTTTTCTTCTTTTGTAGGTGTCATTCCTCCACAGCCAAAGAGGAGTGCTCACAAGCGTCTAGATTTACGGTGCGCAATCTTTAGTCCAGGTACTTCCCATGCCTTGTCCATTACTTTTTAGTTTCTTCTTTCTCTTAGATCTAAAAGTGAATTTTGAGTAGAAACATTCTGGCACGCTCGGTGGGACCCTAGGTTCCTCCTGGGTTCCTTTTTCTTCATTCATTTAGGAGCATTAGGTTCTTACCTTTTCTCCTCTTTCTCTTCTTCTCAATGACACTATAAGCAGGACTAAAACGAATCTTTCTTCCTTGCATTTCTAGACTAGTCTAAACATCATACTCTCAACCCTTTCTCAAAGCTTGTCTTCATCACAACATCACATTTCGACTTGGGCATTAAAACGTATTGCACTTTCATTTCTGCTTGTGCTTACATTAGTCCACATCTAGTAATGTAGACACATATTGAATGAACCGTAGACACTTGATGTTACACTACCAAACCACATGCACTAAACAAACATAAAACATACCTGAGACAAGGCCCGACTGGGATTTCATCCCCCAGTGGATACCTTACCCGTCCCGGTGACCCTACTTGGATTTCATCACCAAGGGGGAAGCCCACTCTGTTCTCTGGCAGAGTCTAAACTCTAGGCGAGGTATATCTTGGCTAAGCGAGACCAGCTAACCACTGGAATCGTGAAGTGAGGGGAGCTTGCTCCTTAGCACCAGGCCACGTACCAGACCCTAACATAGATTTTTGAGCACCTAAAACAACACCTAAAACCATCTTTAGACTGCCTTCTTCTAGGACCCATTTTTCAGCCAATCTCCCCAAACATCCATTTAAGGCATAAGCCACAATTTCTAAGGTTAATTCCTAGGATTTATCGCTTAGGCTTGTCTGTCTCTCTCTATTTTCCTCTTCTCATCTGATTGTTTGAGTGTGTGAGGATGCTTTCTTCTTTGTTTTTCCAAGAATCATCAAACCTTTTGGTTCTCTGGAAGACACAGTCACCGACATCAGTTCTTTCACCGACGTCGGCCTTCCCTGTCACCGGCATCGGTTCTAATACCGACGTCAGCTTCATCTGTTACCGGCATCGGTTATCTGACCGACGTCGGCCACATTTATTACCGACATCAGTTTTTAAACCGACGTCGGTCTCTGTCACTGTCCTTTTTCTTCAAAACCAGCAGCCTGAAACCTATCCCTTCTCTGTCAAAAAAAACTCCATTCTGGTTTTCTGAGACTGCAAAAACACAGTTTCTAGAACTAGGACTCTCTTCTTAACCACTTTAGCCAACAGCCACTTCCGTCTATCCTATCTCTAACCAGTCCTATCATGGAGTTCCACTCGGAGACTGAAAGAACTCCTACAGGACCGACCCCGACCCCGACCCTGACTCAAATTCCCATCATCCCTGAAGGGGACCAAGATTTTGAGAGATTCTTGGACCTCAATACCGCAGCCCTTCAAAACTATCTCACGAGAAACCCAATGTGAGACCTTTCGGGTGACATGGCGACGACATCCACACCATTCGCCACCCAACCCTTTATGACTCAGCCTTTCGCCTCAACTATTAACCCAACCATGCCCAATACGCAAAGTTTGGCCTCCCCGTCTATTTTTAGACCGACCTCCATCGGGGTTCCATTACCCCCTCAACTACCTGCAATTCAACCAAGTTCTACATCATATTAGAACTTGATTGCCTCGACCCCTCACACTCTTGCGCCCACAAATGTAGGAGTGCCAACCTGTCTTTCTACCAGTGCTACCATTCAACCACCTTTGGCAGTGCCCAGTCAACCTATACCTTTGACCTTCGTAACGCAACCACCTCTAGCCTCCACTTCCGCCCCTACGACTAGTCATCCGTACATTGTACAACCGACTATGTCGCATGCCTCCTCTAACCTCTTCCAAGCGCCTTACAACTTAGGGGGTGCTCAACCCACCAATCCGTCAGCAGATCTTATCAAGATGCTGATGGATAAAATGTCCAGTCTCGAGGCCTCCATTTTCGATTCAAGCAATACTTTGTCATATGAACAAATTTGCAATGAGCCCATCCATCCTTCCGTCCCTATTCGACCATATCCTAACCATTGGGAGCTTCCTAAATTCACTCGCTTTCAGAGTAAGGAAGACCCACAACAACATCTATGGGCATTTAGACATGCCTGTTATCTTATCGCCCATGATGATGTGTTACTTCTATGCACATTCCCTATGTCCCTTTCTGGCCCTGCCCTTGACTGGTATAGTTCTCTTGCCAGACACTCTATCTTTTCATTCATCCAACTCACCCAACTATTTCTTGACCATTTCTCAATCAACATCACCAAACAAGTCTCAATCATAGACCTTTACTCCATCAGGCAATTTGACGATGAATCAATTGTCGACTTTGTCGCTCGTTGGAGAGGTCTGATTAACCAGCTCTCCTTTTCTTTACATCAACCCGAGCTCATCGAGCTCTTCTCTCGAGCATGTGCCAGACACATCTCTTCTACCTTGCGAATTCAGACATTTTGCACTTTTGACGAAGCTTTCATCATGGCTCAAAAGCTTGAACTCCTTGCCCTTGAAGAAGATAAGGTCAAATTACATAATACCAATGCAAAATCTACTGATCATTCTTCTTCCAGACCTTCTTATTCTGCCAACTCCAAGTCTAAAGGAATGGCCAACACTGTGGTCGTTAGATCACCATCCTCAACAACAACAAATTACTCTCAACCTTCGACATCTTCCAGCATCACCAAACAATTCCAACAACGGTACATTCAGCGTTCTTACACTCCACTTGGAGAACCATACGCTTCCATTTTGGAAAAACTTCTCAAGCAGGGGGTCCTTAATCTCCCTCCAATCTGACCACCTCAATTTGACCCCTCTAAGGCCATCCCTACATGGTATAGGGAGGCTGACTTCTATCCCTTTCATCGCATCCAAGGCCATGACATCGACAACTGCCGAACTTTCAAAAACATCGTCCAAGACATGATCGACAAGGGGGATCTTATTTTAGATAACCTGAACGCCCCACCTAATCAACATATCGACATCTTTAAACAACCATTTCCAAATCATCGGCCTACTCAAAACAACATCCAGACTTCGACCAATGACCCTCAAGACCATGACATTCACATGATTAGCACTATCTTGCCTCTTGTCCTTGACCAACCTCTTCCATTAAAGGATGAGGAACCTCCTTCTCCTACTAGTCCTCCATCTACCTCTCTTGTATCGGAGGACGCTTTGACCACATCAACGCCATTAAGCCCACCTTCATTCGAAGACCCTACCTTACCTACTCCTCAACTACAAGTAAAAGGCACGATCATCCATGCCCTCTGCCCACTTGAGGAGCCAGACTCTCTTATTTCTTCTCCACCAAGAGAAGAACTAGTCTCTCCACCCGTTTCAATCGAGGAAGACCCAGTCGTGGTTTCCTCTTACCCTTTGCCTAAGATTGTTACATCTCACTCACCTTCATCCACATCCAAACCCAAACCCACATCTAACCTCACCTCGCACAACGGTGGCCCTTGACCCAAACACATGAAAGCTACTAGACCACACCGGAGAACTCCTCCCCCACCTTCGTCATTACCTTCAATCTTGGGCCTGCATCCATCCACTTTAATAGGAGTGCTTCCCACTCCCATCCTTCATAGAGGCACATCGCCTCCATTACTTCCTCATCCCATCAAACATACATCTCATCCGAACCTTCAACCTATGCCTCTTTCACCTCTCAAATCAACGTCATCAACTCTCACTGCAATAAAACATCCCGACCCGTTAGCAGGTTCATATGCCTTGCTCTTACGGCACTTGTTGCAGTCCTCTCGTATCGACCTCCTGCCCCTTAGACAATATCAATCTCTCAAACCTAAACCACCATGGTTCGATGACACTCGCATTTGTGCGTATCATCACACGCCTGGGCACGACACGGAGCATTGTCATGCCCTCAAGGTCGCCATTCGCCAATGTCTTGGGAATGACACCCATCTTCTCGACCACGTTATCAACAAACCTTCAACACCGCCCCTCTCATCAACTCTCGGATCAAGACCATCTTGGTTCGATAACTCCACATTTTTCCATTATCATCACACTCTAGGACATGACACTGAGCGTTGTTGCGCTCTTAAAGCTGTCATTCGTCAGCACCGAAAAAAGGATTCCCTTCTCATCAAGGGTCCTCTTGACCACCTTTTTGACAAAACATCAACCTCGACTCATGCCTCTCCAACCTCATCACCTAAATCGGGATCTCCATGCCAGACTATGGTCCCTTTGCCACCTTTGACCCCCTTATTTGACATTAACACCGTCCATCTGACCACTAAACCTCAACCGACCTTAACCAACCTTTCAAACATTCTCCCTACCTGTTGGGGGAAAACATCCTTTATTCAAACCTCGACCAACTGTTCAACCCAGTCTCTACCACATATCAATCACTCATTTTATCTTAAAACCCGACCAAGTATCCACTGACCCAACCCCCGACCAATTATTCGACTAGTCTCAACCAAACTTCAACCAAATATCAATCACCCTGACCTCTCGACCAAGCATTCAACCTTTCTCAACCAACCAACGACAATGTCAACCAACTTCACATCCATCAATCAACACCTGACCAATCTGGAAAGAGCCAAATGGGGCAGGTTTGCTCCCAATTGACTCAGACCTTAACATACTAGCATGGCCCAGGGTCTTATTAGACCTTAAACCCTTTTTCTATGTCTTGCATCTTCGACCATTCTTTTGTTAGTCGAGTACTCATCTACTTGACACGTAACTTGAGCTCGTCCCTTGAGCAATCCTCGTCCTCTTAATCCTCATCCCTTTCAACCCTATTTCCCTTTAACAAGTCCTCTACAACCCTTTTATGATGCATGGATGCTTTGTCCTAATAAAAGGGGCGTCCTTGAACTTCTACAACTTTGTCCATGACTCTAAATCAAAAATATATCAAGATATCAAGACATATCCATGGTCACAAAATCAAGTCAAAATCAAAAAGACAGACTGCTCCCTCGAAGGACAGCTATACTATCATTGCTGTATTACTAGACTGATCCCTCGAAGGACAGCTAGGCCAACTTATCAAACATTATTAAGCAAAAATATAGACCACTCCCTCGAAGGATGGCTATGACTAATCTTGCTACAAACATCAACCTTTCTTAGAAGCTTCCCGCATTGATCAGCTTTGCAACATGACCACTACAGCAAAAGACATCTCTATGTAGGCTTCCCGCATCGATCAGCCTGCACCCAAAAAAAAAAAAAAAAAATGGGTCATGGACTTGGCTTGTAGTTGTCTCAGAGTCTCCTATAAAAGGGGCAAGGTTATTCCTGCTCTTAAACTGGGTTACCCTATCGTCCTCCTATCACCTGCTCAAGGGACTTCGAGCTCACTTTAATGTCAAAGTGATTCGATTACCGTTCTAACTCAACACTGGTCAACGACGTAATGCATGAACGGGGCTTTTGTTCTAATAAACCCCTATCTATGCTTCCTTTCTGGTCCTTGTCAATGAAAGAGCGATTTACCTTTCATATTTTCTCTTCGCTTTGGTCACATTTAACCGCATCAATCGACGTCTCATCTCAAACCCAGCCATTCTTTATCATTTTCAGCTGACATCATCCTAGACCATTTCACATAGTTTCTATGGACACCAGTACACATGGAACCTACCGACTAGACCCAATTTATGTTAAGCATAAACCAATACTTGCTGAAGCATAAATAGACTTCTATTCATTCTTAGCATACATCCATCGCGACTATGGAAACTTGCTAGGGATGAAAGACTCTCGACCAATTATACAGAGTACACCATCTGTAGCATCATTTTATCCTCATCTTACCCTCATCATTTCAACACATGACCAATCTCATCATCGACCAATCTTCTCAATTTGTCTGAACTACATTGGTCTGAGGCCCTATGACCAGGGCTATGTAGGCAGCACTCAGATAACACATCCTCTGAGGTTAGCTCGACCACCCCCGTTTGTTCATCTCCTTGATGGACAAACCTTCTCTTCTGCGACCTTGCCCTTGACCACGCCTAGTCTATTGACAACTTTGACCAAGACCAATCATCAACTTTGACCAAGACCAATCATTTTCTTTGACCAAGACCAATCATTTTCTTTGACCAAGACCAATCATTTTCTTTGACCAAGACCAATCAATCCCTCTGACCCTCCCTCCTTTTTAGGGAGAACTACATCGGCCTGAGGCCCCTACGACAGGGGCTATGTAGGCAGCACTCAGTTGACATGGGGTCTTCTGGGGTTAGCTCAGCCGCATCCTTTCGTCCATCCATCCCCTTGACCAATGACCATCCTTCGACCTTCGACCACTTCCAAGACAATGTTGCCTTGGTTGTTTTTGCGTGTGTGCTACCTCACGGCTGGTTAGCAGAATTGTCCACAGACTATTTTTGACCCTTCACAAGTATAGGATCACGAGCCAATTGATCCCTACTACTTGTGGCTTTTTCGTGTTTTTGGGAGCACTTCCTGAGCCCTGGATACCTGGAACACGAGACCATTTGGAGCTTCAGCTTAAATTGAGTGACCTGATCAGTAGACGACTAAATGCTAGGGCCCGGTTACTTCAATTTTGGCACTCCTTGACCCTCGACATGCGACAATTTGACCCGACCATCCCGTGATGTGGTATACGCACAATCACAACTTTTGCAGCGTTTTCACTCACTTTTCATCTTTCTCATCCACCTTTTGTCAAATCAGCACCCGACATCAGGTTCCTTCCCTCGACTCCTGCTTTGAGGGGGAATACCTCATCCATACTTTGGGGCAATCCACATCATCCTTCACCTGGGGTAACCACTCCCTGTTTTTGTCTTGCAGTTCATTTAGAACAACCAACAAGACAAAAAGGGGCAAATGTAGACACCTAAAAAGTGTCTAACCCTTGGTCTTCCTCTCTCCCCTTGGTCCCTTGCCACTTCAACTATCCCTAACCTACCTAGGTCTTATTAATTGAAAATAATCATCTATTGTTAATTAATAAGTCCATTTTTCCCTCTCCTTGCCATCTCGCCACCCTAGGATACCCTCCTTGGATCCCCTTCATTCCCCACATGGCCATTTAATGCCTTAGACTCCCATTCCAACCTCTCCTCTCGCCCATTTAACCACCCGTCGACCGTTTCATCCTCGCATTCATTTGACCTGGCCGCTGGGAAATGGATAGAAGGCTCTTTTTAGCCTTTTTCTGGCCTTTTAGCCGCCGACGTCGGTCAGTCCTCGGCCGACGTCGGCGATATTTCCGGCGTCGGCACCCTTCATAACGGTTTTCTTCACCGTTATCTCTCTCCCTGGTTCCGCTTGGCTCCTCCTCTTCGCTCTCGATGTCTCCCTCTCTGGCATCTCGACTCTTGAACCTTCGTATCAGACCCTTGCATCCATCCTCCCACTTGACCTCCCTGCCAATCAATCTGGCTCTCTCCCACAGGTGCACAACAAACTTCTGCAAGTGAACAACAGGGATTCTCCATCAGCAATAGGTTTCACATCCAGCATCATCAGCAACAAGATCACCACCTTCTTCAGCAAGACACAGGTATGTTCTCTGTTTGTTTTCTTTATGCTTTCTAGTCATCTGCTTTTAAACTAGATTTAGCACCCCCTCAGCCCTGACTGTCACCCAGACCCAGATTCCTATCTCCCAGATTGGCTTCCTCTATCTCCCTGTCCCTCTCTGTCCTTCTGACTAAAACCATCCTCAAACCAGGCCCAGAGTAGACTCAGACCTTCATCCACAGACCAAGCCCGGCCTGGACTCTGTCCAAAACTCGACCAGACCTGCCTAAACGCCATCCAAGCCTATTGCCCCGACCGATGCTGGTCATTACCCCGACCGATGTCGGCAGACTAACCGACATCGGCAAACCCAACAACCGACACCGGTAGGACCACCGATGCCGGCGACTGTGACCAGGCCGACAGCTTCTTCCAGGTAAGCCTTTGCTTCCTTTTCTCTTTCAGTTTGCTATCATTTCAGTCTATTTTAGCATTCTGTCTTTTTATCAGTCATTTATCTCTTTATCAAATAGTGGGTTGACCTCCCTTAAGGAAGTTCTTATACTTCTGGGAACAGGCTTTCGCTTGGCAACCCACTGCCTATCCATCTAACGCCTTTTTATCCAAGTTTTCTTCTTTTGCAGGTGTTATTCCTCCATAGCCAAAGAGGAGTGCTCACAAGCGTTTGGATTTACGGTGCGCAATCTTTAGTCCAGGTACTTCCCATGCCTTGTCCATTACTTTTTAGTTTCTTCTTTCTCTTAGATCTAAAAGTGAATTTTGAGTAGAAACACTTCCCACATCCACACTTAGGATCAGGCAAAAACAACATACATACACTCAAACTTGGCAGAAAGACCAGGCTGTAAGAAAATGGTAGGGAGGTTCTTATGAAAACATAGGAACAGGGACTCACCAAGATGTTGTGAAATACATACTGTAAGTGACTTCCTCTATTCTATACTTCCAAATAGAGCTCTTCTCATGTTAGCTATAGAGATGGCACCTTGTAGAAAATAGGTATGCTGGTGTTGAACCTATGAAAGCATCAAGAAACAATGATTGAACACAAAACAAACACTCAAGACATACTTAGATATATCTATCCAAGATAGAGGTAAAAACTGCATTTATTAATTAAGGTGGAAATTTTGCCAGGGCTACGCCTTACAAATGTGGGAGATTCTTCTTAAAAAATGGCAAGTTTGCAATATATATGAGAAATAAGGAGGCCCATTTGGTGTTCCTTATTTACAAGTGGCCATCACATCCCTTCATTAGGAAGAACAAGTTGCTCAAAACATTAATGAGCCATGTGCTTTGTCTTGTCTAAAGCCTACCTTTTTAAGGTCAATACATGGTTTGTCCATCCATTAAATGTAAAATGGAGAAAACCAATTATATTGCTAGCTATTTGCATTCTTTAGTGATCAATTGCAACCACTATTTCACCTGCTAGAGTCACTTCTCAAATTGGTGCCACTTGGACTAATGCTTGCCCATTCCATGCTTGTCTCCTTGTCTTTTCTCAATTTTGTCTCATCTGGCTCATTCAGCCCCCAGGAGTGAACATTCTGGCAGGTCACTACATTCTAGGCTTCCATTTCCATGGTTAGCTCTTTCTCAATTAAAAATAGATGACCATTTCATTTCATGAAAGTTGAAGTTCACGCGGTCATCATTGGTTTGAAAACCAAGAGCTAACTTGTTCTGTTAAACTTGACATCCTTCAGGACGTCATCAGGTCCTTTGCTAGCTTTGGGCCTTCTTTATTTCTCTGCAGGCATCTTTCCTTTGTTATTTTCCTTTTAGCACCTTCTCAGAGGGAAGGTGACCCTTCATCCTTTGAAATGTTCCTTTTGTCTTTTGGCCAGAAGTCCCCCACAAGGGAACCTACCCTTTGGGGTCCTTCGGTAGGTCTCTATTTACCTTGGACTTTTCCTTGGGTACCCACGAATAATTTTCCCAAGTCACTTTGACTATGTGTATTTTCCACAGACTTTTATCTGTGAACATTTTCCTGTAGACAAAAAGTCTATGGAAATTCCTCTTAGCCCTTTGCTTTTGTTTTAAGCTCCACATGAATTCCTTCAAACTTTTAGTCCAAAGGAATTCCTTCAAATAAAAAGTCTAAAGGAATTTGGGACTCAGTCAAATTCAAATAAAATTAAACTGTAAACTTTGAACTTTAAACTAAACTTGCTTGATCCTTTGCTTGAAGTGCCTACCCTCCGCTAGGGCATTTCAAATTTGAAGATTCCCCTTCAGCCAAGGGCATACCCTTAAACCAAGCCCGTTGAACAAAAAGTGGTTCAAGGGTTCAAGGGTTCAATCATGCGTGTCGATGGACAAGTGAACCAAGGCCTAAGACTTCTTGCATTGAACCAAGCTTGTTGAACTTTTCCTATTGAACTTCGCCCATTAAACCAAGCGTGGTTCAATAGTTCAAGGGTTCAATCATTGAAGAATCGAGATGTTGAACTTGAAGATGGACCTTTGAACCAAAGGTTGCTATACCATTTGAACCAGGCCATGAACCAAAATCATGAACCTAAAGATGAAAGAACCAAGTGCCAAAGAGCCAAGACATTAACTTGTGCAACCTAAAAAAGACTGGTACTGAATAACAAGAGAAGAAGGGGATCAAATATTTTACCTATGGGCAAAATTGGTCAACAACTACTACATCACTAGATTCAATGTCGGACAAATAGTTTGGGCCCAAGTTATATTTTCTAAGCTTCATAATAATTGAGAATTAGAATTTTTGAGATAAAACTATCCATCTAAACATGCTCCCATAAAGAATGGCCTTATTCATAAGGTACTTAATCACCTCATGATCAGTGAAGAAGATGAATGGGGTTTTCAACAAATACTACCTAAATTTTTGTAGGGCATAGACCATGGCAATAACATCGTACTCAGTTGTTATATAGGTTTGCTCTACTTGGGTTAGTTTTCTACTTATCAAGGAGATGGGATGATCCATTTTTATTTTTTTGAGTTACACCAAAATGATGCCAATTACATATCCAAATGCATCAACATAGATGTGGAATGGATTTGTCTAGTCAAGAAATTATAATATCAATGCACTAGCTAATCTAAGATTTAGAGTTTCAAAGGCATATTCCTAAATTATGCCCCAATAAAATAGGCCATCCTTGTAAGAGATCCTCTAGTAGTGCCAAAATATTTTTATAGCTCCTTATTAACTTTATATAATAGCTATAATGGCTAATAAAGGCATGAATGTCTTTTTACATTGATGGGGTTTAGATTTATAGGATAATTACAATCTTCATAGAATCAATTAGCAGACCATCTTTATATATGATGTAACCAAGAAAGGTGACACTTATTTAGGTTAAAGGATATTTTCAACCATTTATGACTCTTAAACATGATACTTTAGTTTTCATAATGGTCCTTCATTGGCCCATACATAGTCCAGTCATCTAAGTACACTTGGAGGAACTTGTGAATGAAGTAATTAAATGTGGTGATCAGCACTCTAGATAACATGGATGTAAAATTATTGAGTCCAAAGGGTATCATGTTGTATGTGATACAACACTATTCTATTACAAAGGTTATTTTAGGCTTGTCCTCCTCCTCAATTTGGACTTGATGGTATCTTAAGAACCCATTAGTTAAAGTTTATATTTTGTAGCTTGTGACACCATCCAAGAATTCATTAATGAATGGAGTCAAGAAGGGTTTAGTGAAATAAGTGGTGTTAAATAATATATAATAAATGCAAATATATAACCATGGGGCTTACCCATTTAGATTATTGCATAAGCTAAATGACATCTGTAGCTAACATACCATCAATCTCCATTTTGACTTTGGCATGGAGATTAGGGTTTAAACTATTGGGGAACTTCTTGATAGGTCTTTCATCATTAAAAATCTTTATACTAATTTTCCTAAGGGATGGGTGGGTGCCCTTCATATCTCAATAATTTTTAAGGAACAAGTCTTAGAAATCCTTTAGGAGATCAATAATTTATACCATCTCTATGTTAAATCAATATGCATCTAGAGTAGCCTTATTTGGTTCCCCTTCTAATTTAATGTCTACCTTAATTGTTTTGAGTAGTGTTTGGTAGGGTTAATACTTTTCTTGATGTAAATCCTCAGCTTTCATATTGCCCCTAGTTGTTTCTATATGAATATGAGTGGGGTCTTCTTCATAAGGGGTGTTATCCTCAACTTGGCACACTAGCTTATTCTTGCCTATAAATTTAATCCAATTACATACCTTCTAGGTGTCATCATCCCCATCACTTAGGTCACTATTGAGTGTTTTATCTTCATATAAAGTCAAGAGAACCAACCATTTTTTCCCAAACATGTTTTTTAGGTTCTCTTCTAGGATTTTAGTGTCCTTAAACACTACCCTTTGAATGCCCTGTAGTGGCTCAATTAATTCTAGGTTTTATGATGAAAAGGAGAAGGTGTAAATGAACCACTCCTTATATGCATCCTAATTTTTTATCTTGTGGTTAATTTTATTTACAATTTACCATGCTCACATCCATGTCTTCAAGGTCTTATAAAATGCATACACCCATCGGTTCCTTGGGGCATTCTCACCATAGATAGTCCAAGTTTATTCACATAATTCACATTCACTATAGGGTTTGAGTCACCATAGTAGGTAGATATTTCTAGGTCCTCATTAATTTTCCAAAATCTATTGTATATGGTTGCCTTCACATCTTACCAATTTGGTTTTTTTAAGCCTATGTACTACCCACTAATGAGCAGTAATGTTCCTTAAAGTATACACTATTTCACCCATTTTGTCTACTTATTTTAAGATGCATGATTTGAAGTCACAAAAATAATATTCCATGGGATTTATCCCTTCATATCTTTGAATCACCATAAGTTTACCTTTACTCAATAAAAACACTCTCTTTCCCTTCTTTTTGTCATAAAGGACCCATATTTTTGAAGTGTTATCAATCTAGACCCAACCTTATTTATTAGTTTTGGTTCCTTTGCTCACAATAAGTGAAACCTTTGACTAGTTGTCTCATAGCCTTACTTGACCCATCATCCATAGGTAACATCAGTGGTATCCAAGGTTGATTATCCATCTTCTCAAGAAAGCACTCTTTAATCATTGGGGTTGAGAGTCTCGGTGCCTTACACCATGATGTTATATATATGGTTGATCTCATCCTTGAGGTCATCACTCTCTATATATAAGGGGTCCTTTTTCACTTTTGAGGGGGATAAAAATCTCTCCTTTCCAATTTCAAAGATCATATAGTGCCTTTTGGAGCACATATTTATGTTGTTCATATAGAACCATGGCCTTCCAAGAACTATTAGATAATTATCTTATTTGTCTAACTAAGTCACCTTGAGTTCAACATCAAAATTGATGCCCATGATATTTATAATGATGTTTTTCAAAATTATGATTGGTTATGCTTGGGTCTTATTGGCCATAAAAAGAACATGAGGGGAAGGCTTTAAGAATGACCTTCCAATCTTCTCTGATGTCATCTTTGTAAAAATATTGACATCAGTGCCTATGTCCACAAGGACCTCACATACATACCATCCATCAATGTTAAAATTCACAAATGGTTCTTAATCATATTTTTCATTATGAATATGCCTCACTTCTCATACCCTTTCCATGTGTGGCATAGTGACTTCAACTAGATTTTACCCCACATGTTCTAAGAGTAAATTCTTCAATGGGGGAAACAACCCTTATGTCAGTAAGAGGCATAAGATCTTCACTAGATCTTGTATATCAACCTCTTGGTTATTTTGTTTTTTTCAAGATGTAATAGCCTACACTTCCAAGTCTTATGCTAATTAGATCTCTCCTTAAAGATTATCAATGATGATCATTACCTATTATAGTAAATCCTTTTTATACATTGGGTCTAGGTAAGGTGTATCTTTGGGCTTAGGGTAAGTTATGCACTTAGTGAAATTATTCTCCCTATATTTTAAGCATAACTCAGGTGTTGTCACAACTATAATTGAGTTATGAATCCACTATGAGTAGTCATCTACACCTTGACTATCTTTGCATAGGTTGGTTGCACATTCAGAGTCCACTAATCCATTTTTGGCTCATGCCTAATCATTATTACTAATTTTTATACACCAAACATACCTTAGGTGAGATTTTTATACAATTTAGGGCATTCTTGACTTTATGGGTACCTCGACAATACCCACACATTAGATGTGTAGAGAAGTTACATTGATAGTGATATTTAAGCCACACTTGTAATAAAAATGGGGTGGGAATCTTCCACCACCACATCCTTTTCCTTGCCCTCAAGCACTGAGTTCCATCCCAAATCCCGTATTCTATTGGCCATAGCCTTTATTTCCTTGGTTAGCTTTCCCTCTTACTTTTACATTGGCCTACCTTGTACCATTCTCCATGTTATTATACATCTCATCAATCAAACAATAATTAGTTTTTGTATGGGTGTAGGAGTTTCACAACTAACAATAGATTTTTGTGTTAACCTAACTAGCATGTTATAACAAAGAGAAATTGACAACATTATATGCCTCTTTATAGGCTTCAAAACTTAAAATCAATGTGCACACATTCCTTTGAGGTTAGTTATTCTTATTATGGCCTTCTACGTCATAATCAATACACCATAATACACTTAAAAACATCTTGAAAACAATTTATAGTCATGTGGGAGGCCATGGTTTTTATCTTCACCTCCATGAATGGGTTGATCCTAGTATCAACACTTTTGACTACCTCATGTCAATGCATGGATTCAAATGCTTCATGATGGTTTGTAAATATCTTCATGGAAAGCAATATTTTGAATGTAACTAACAACCCTCCAATAAATCATTATGTATGTTGAGAGGGGTGTATATCATTTGGAAGCTTTGATAAGAGAGTATTGAACATTACATCATACAAGTGCATGCTCTCTGAGAGTCCTTGGGTAACCTCCTTGAGTGTGGTGATGCTTTGCTATTCAAACTTTGTTATGTTTAATTGCATTATAAATGCCTCCTTTAGGGTGTCATAATCTACCATAACCTAGTTAGGGTCAATTTTTTTATACCAAGTATGGGCATGATCAACTAAATTTGTTGTAAATTGGGTTGCCTTATACTCTAACTAGGTTATACCACAAGCACCATTCTAGTTCACATTTTAGCACATACTATGTAGCATTTTCCACATTGTGATAATCTAGTAGGCTCATTACCATATCATAATAGATTTTCTATGGGGTATAACTAGTATTTGAGGTGTTTTCCTCCTAAGATATATCTTGGTGGTGGTCCTCTAATGCCTCTAGCAATTGGGTTAGGCATTGTCCCTATTGTTACTACTAGCACTAAGGATGATGATGGATTTGTACTACTAACTTGTGGTATTAAACCACTTCCTATGAGTTATCACCCAATTTATGTAGCTAACATTCACTGAGTTAATATGCTTTCACTCATGTTTTTTTGTGGAGAGATAGTGCCCAATGGTCTATAGGTACTCTCAGCCAATTCCACTTAGGAATAACTTGTTCAATAACAAAATTACACCCAATCCCATGAAACTTCTAAAATCTATATTGATAATAGGTTTAGTTCTCACTCTTATTCTTTTTTTAAGTGGGGTATCCAATGCATGAGCTTGCATTATAGGTTCAAATGAGGTAGGTGCATCAACCATATCTCTAGTCACCAAATTATGTAGGAACCCAACACATTATACACCCATCAACTATTAAGCTTGATTTATCACTTCATTATTTCTCTCCTCCTCTCCCAATTATAATTCAAGAGATTCTTCCCCATGCCCTTCCCACTTGCTATGGGTTTTCTTGTTACTTATAGGTTATATATCTTCCACTAGCTTGTGTTGCCTCTTCTTATAAGTATATCTCTTAAGCTCTTAGGTATCAATCTAATCATCCCATTCCAATATGATTCACCTCCACATCCCCTTCTCCCCATTTGCACTAATCATACACAAAAGGAATTTAGCCTTCCATTAGCAAAGTTTCAAATCCATAATCCACCATTAGTTTCTTGAGTTCTATATCAAACTCTTTCTCAAAAGTACCTATGGGTTTGTGCAAAAACTGATACTCTACTTCCTCAAGGTAGCAATATGTCAAAATGACAAACTCAAGCATGTAATTGTTCAATGCTCCTTGCTACCATTTGTCTATTATTCTATTCCAAGTGGAATTTAGGGTCTCAATCCTCTCTAAGCATTACTTCATCTAATTAAGCATTATCCATAGCTTCATCTTTTATGGGTCATATAGGTAGCCAACCATTGATACACATTCTTAGGTAGTTTTCAAAAAAGATCTCATCCAAAGCATCATATAGGTTGTTATAAACCCACTTTCTTGGATTTTATCCTCTATAGGTTGGATTCTTTAGCATAAAATTATATTTCACTTGTTTCAACTAGAAATTGATGTTTTCTATGGAGATTTAAAGCATCATTATATAACACCATTGTAACAAAAAAATTCAACATGGGTCCTAACAACAGAAACAAAATATTATAAAAAAGGGGTCAAATATCAATTCAAGTTCTCATTAAATTATCTAAGTCATTTTTGGACTTGTTACAACTAGGCACAAATGTGGTGTATTTATTTTTGTTGAGCATGGTTATTGGTGTCTTATATTGTCATTAATGTTAATGAGAGCATGTGGTATTAAAGCATTAATGTCAAAGTGATCTATTTGATAAATTGAAGAGATATGGCACCTGTGTAGGTATATAAGGACAAAGAAAAGGTTGTGAGGCATCCATAGATGTCTTGAAAAAGATGTGGTATGTTTTGTGAGCATTTAGAATGAGAAAAATGCATATTCTAGCTTAAGAGTTTCTAGACCATCATTACACATCATGCAAATATGAAAGATCTAACAAGTTTGAGCATATATTTTAGGTATTTAGAAAGTTAATATTGGTCAAAGGATTACATGGAGATGTTTTCTATAGTGAAAATAAGCTAACATAAAAACTTGGAATCTTGAAGTGATTTCTATCTCATGTTATAAAGCTTAAAATTTGCTCTAGCAGACTATCATGGGCCAGAGACCATCAAATTTAATCACGTTAAATTTTGAGGTCATTGGTCTAGAAGATCCAATGGTGAGTGCTTAATCATACATATTGAAATAAATGGTGCATATGAAGTCAAAATTTCAATTTTTTCACATACATGTGACAAATTTCACAAGCACACTATTTTGACAGAAGATTAATGGTGAGTGGCAATTCATACTGACAAAGATCAATGGTGTGGGACAAGTCAAAGACTCAATAATACACATGAGACTCAAAAGTGTAAGGGACTATCATTAATGTGCTTAGAAGGCATGCAAGGGTGAAAAGTTTTATTATCTCAAGATTTTTGATCAATATCTAATTATGATCATTATAAGATAAAGACTGGGCTAATTAACAGAGATTGATGGTGCGCATGTGGTCAAGGTTGCTAGAAATCATGAGATGAGGTCAACATGTTTGAGGTTTAACATTTGGAAAATGGAGAAATATGAGTTAAATTTTGAGATACATCCAAATAATATAAATGGTGTGAGTTTATAAAATTGATAAAGAACATGAGATGTGTTCTAAGTGACCAAGGTTTAACTGTGACTATTTTGATTTAAATATTTGAATTTAATCAAGGAAATACTAGTGCTTGGTTTTTGAGCCATAACATTCACTCTATTTATAATTTTATGTTATATTAAAGATAAAAGTTGTAGAGTACTTCAAGGTTCTTATATCAATATTTATTTAAAGGTATAAATCTTTGTACAATCAATTTACTTTAGCTCCAAAGTTGACTATGTGCTCATTCATGCTCTACAAGTAACCCGAGAAGGGTAATTGAGTTATTCTTGATGGTATTTCAATGTTTTGAGATTAGAGAACTAAAAGAGAGTTTTTTATACTCCATGAGGACCATCTATATGGATTATTAATGTTTTATCAATCATATTTAGTATGATCAAAGGCTTAGAATGTGATTGTGTGTTTATTCATGGTGGTTGTGTGCATAGAATGTTGTTTGAGTGAATTGAGCTTTAGAAAAAGGGTGATGTGATGGTTTTGATAACTTAAGGAAGAATTATATATTATGTGTCATGTTTCCATGTATTTTAAATTTTTCTTGTGTTATTATTTTTCTCGAAGAAGTATCAAAAAGGAGAATGGGTCTTCATAGGACCTAAAAGGTGATTTATGCCTATTAGAAAGTGGTTTGTGCTTAAATTTTACCCATTTTAGATGAATTAATGGTGAAGGAATTTTTTTGGATAAAAAATAAGGTTGTGATCATAATAATCATGAAAAATCTATAAATAGTGGAGACCAAGGCAATAGTTTCTAGACTTATGGGGAATGAAGAGAAGAGCAGGTGTGACATTGAGAAAAGGAAGCTTTGAAAGAAAAGGTATATGCTATTTAGGACCATCAAAGAGGAAAGTGTATCAATAGTGTAAATTAATAAAATTAAAAATCCACGAAAATAAAACTTAGAAGTCAAATTTCACTCTCATAGGTTATTGGACCTAATAAGCCTTAAAGAGGCAGATTGAGTGAGTAAGTCCTAGAGGCTGATTGAGTGAGTGTGGTTAGTGGATGGATTGAAGAGATGAGTAGTTTTTAGAGTGTTTTAATGATCTACATTCCATGTTATTATTTTTTTGATAGAGTTATTTTATGTTTTATGATTGTGAAGAGTGATCCAAAAGGGTGTTTTGGATACATTGTATGTGTGTGCAAGTTTGTGAGAGTCTAACAAAGAAAGAGTGAAAGTAAGATAAGTCCATAATTAGATGTAGAAGACCTTAGATAAAATTTGGAGATCAATTAAAAGTATCTAAGTTGGTTCTTGGTTTCCTACGGGGTTGTAGCCTCCTTCATAGTTAGAGATAGCTAAAGTTCAAATGGGTGCTTGACTAAATTAAAGGGGTGGGTGCTCTTTGATCAAATGGTTCTAGTATAAATGTTGAATCTTATCTTTAAAATAATATTCCATCTTGTAAGGTTTTGTGGTTTTTATCCCCCAAGAGGTTTTACCATGTATATGATGTGTGCATGTGATGTATGCTTTGGATGTATGTGATTTAATGTTTATGTTGCTTGATCAAGTTAATGTATGTTGAATGTTTAAGAGTTGTGAACTATATTATATTATCTTAAATAATTTATTCACCCCCCTTAATTAATTTACCTCCAATAATTAGCATCAAATGAGGACCTTCCATGCAATTTTTAACCACTTGAAGGTGATCCAAGGTACAATATGGCTAAGTAATTGAAGAAAGAGAATCAAGAGTTGAGTGCTCAAGTAGAGGTTACTTATGCATGTCTAAAATTATGTGAAGAAAAATTTAATAAGCTTAAGGCACTTATTGAGAAGTAAAATGGTAAGATGAGAAAGTATGATAAATAAAAATCTCAAAAAAATATCATTGTTTCAAACTTTAAAAATACTATGGATGAGTGCATCTAGCTCAATGAGGAGCTAGAATCCTTGAAGAAAAGAACAAGATAAAAGGATGATAAAGAGAAGATCAAAATTTTAAAGGGTCAATTAAGGGTTAAAAATAAAAATTTGAGCTCAAAAAATAAAGTTTACTGACATCTCAAGAGTCAACTAGAAGAAACAAATGCCAAGTTGAGTTCAAACCAAGAGCAAACATGTATATTGAAGGATGACATGGCTAAGGGAGCTAAGATGGATAAGGAGACTATAAAAGTTATTATAATTTAGTTAGAGGTTATAATTTCAAGTATGAGAGATAAATAGGATGAGAGTGTTTAATTAAATACCAAGCTAGATTCATTGAAGGATGAGTATGAATAATTTGTTATCAAGATAAGCAAGATTAAAGAAGAAAAAAAGAGATTATAACAAGACAAAGAGGATGGTAACATGAAAGACAATAAGTCAAATAAAATCAGAGGAAAAATCAAAAGACCAATTAGATATCCAAATGTATCAAGGAATGAAAGATATTTTAATGGTCATTATTATGTTTGTCACAGGTTTGGTCATAAGGAAAGAAACTGTAGAAGAAAGAGCATCTGGTCAACTAGAGGTATGGATAATATTGTCTAATATAATTGTCATGACATGGGACATATTTCTAGATTTTACTGTAGAATGCATGGGGAAATACTAACCTAGGAATGGACACCAAAGACAATTAATATTGAGCATAATGAACCTAAGAGATAAGATGGTATGTTTGTTGACATCCATAATATTCATCAATCAGAAGGTATGAATGATGTTATTTGTTTTAGTTATCATAAAATTGGTCTTATTTCAATATTGTGTACAAGCAAGATCTCAAATCATACAAAGGATCATGGACATCCTAGTGTGCTCAAGAAAGGTCAATCCCTGTTATGGAATTGTAAAGAAGTGAAGACTAAGAAAGCTAATTCAATTCAGCTGAAAGATCAAGATGGACTTATTGATAAAGAAAAAAAGGAATAAGATTTGAATAAGGTTTGTAAATGCCAAGAGAATGTGTCATCTATCTAGATATAAAATGAGAATCAAAAGTTAGTTCAAATTAAGCTCAAAGAAAAGACCAAGGTGATAATTGAGACTAGTTTTAAGGTATGTATGCATCCAACAAAAAATCCTACTATTATTGAGTAATTTCCATGAAAAGAACATCTATTATCAAATACCATTGATGAGGTTCATTATTTATATGAAAAGGTATGTCATGAATCTATGTTGTCTCCATATGTTGTTAATTCTATCTTAAAATAAAAGGAGAATATTGTAGTGGATGAGTATGTTACTTCTCTTAAGCATAAGAAGAAGAATAAAAAATATCTGTATTAGATGAAAAATGAGGGTAAGGAATATGAGGAGTTGTGGGAAACTCCTAGTTTCACATTATTCTTAGACATTGTGGGTTTAGGTGTCTCTATCTAAGCTTCAAGGAGACACTTGACAAGAAATAGGAAGCATGGTGGATGCTAGTTGAGCTTAAATTGATGTTGAAGGATAATAATATCATTTGAAGATTGGTGTGGCTAAGGGGGATCATATGTGAGATGTTACCATCATGGTTGAGATATGGATAAGTCTGTTACATTTGTGAATTCAAGAAGAATGATGTTCCAATAAGGTATTTCTTTGTGTTGAGAGATGCATTAATCTTTTGGTGACTTCATAATGTCATGAGAGCATGTATTAGCCTCTTATGGAAAGACATTAATAATTTCAATGATATGAAGGTGATTACTTTTTGAGTTGTTCATTTCAAGATGTAGACTACAAGTATGTGTGCTCAAGGTATGTTCAGGGATTTTGATCTTAAAGGTCTATAGGTAGAGTATGGAGATTTTTGGGTGTAATTTGAATAATTGAAAGTTATCAAGGTGTCTTGTGGCATAGAAAGGGTTTATGAATTTATTAATATGTGTTCGATGTGGTTTAAATCCTTGAAGGTTTTATGTGTGCAATTGGAGGGTTTTTGTTTGATATCAGGTTTCTCAGTTTCTGCTTAAGGGTATGCAGGTCAAAAACCATGGTATAGGAAGTATGGATTCCAAAAGGAGTCTAAGATAAAAAATTTGGTCCAAAAGAGTGCATTGGTGACCTATAGGTGTGGAATAAGTTTCAAGTGATGGTTTTGAATGGAAGATAGTATGTTAACCAAGTTTCTCTTATAAACCTAGTGTTTTAGTCTTTGTTGGAAAAGTGATTTTCCTAATGAATTGAGGATTGATTTTGCTTAAATAGTTGAAATTAAAAAATAGGTACTCAAAAATTCTTTCATTTTCTTCTAGAAGTGCATGTTTGGTTTTATAAAGAAGGGGTTGTGCAAGTAGAGGGCTAATTGGCTAATAGGTTTGTGAAGGAAGTATGTTGCATAGGAAGATCTGAGTGTTGAGTTTTGACAAGATCGAGGGGACATATTATTTTACCCCAAATATGAAATTTCAAGCCATGAAAATTCATACACAAAATTTTATGGGTTCTACAAGGTCTAGGTAGGGCTATAAGGCCTCTAAACAAGGCTAGTATGAATAAGTGGATTTTTTAGTCATTTTATCCAAAAGATAAAGATGGTTCAAACATTATCATGGGGTTAATAAGTTAAAATAACCTAGGGGGAGTCCTTATTAGTGTTCTCAAGGTGATCTCAAGTAATTTTTGATGTTCTAGTGTGTTTTGTCTTCATAGAGCAAAGTATGATCAAAAGAAGAGTGTAGTCATGGAGCATATTTGAGAAGTTCAAGGTAAGAAGTGGTATGCATAATGTTGGGGGGGGCTAGGTGGTCCTTTAATATTTTTGGCCTTGAAATAACTTTTAAGTCTATAGGATTATAAAATAGGCCCTTTGTCATTAATGTCAAAGGGGGAAAAAGATTTGAATAAAGTTTGATGAGGATGTTTAAATATTAAGAAGTCATTTTGAGGGTGTTTTGACAGCAATGACAAAGGGGGAGATTTTTTAGAATTGTCATTGGTGTCTTATATTGTCATTAATTTCAAAGAGAACATGTGGTACTAATGGATTAATGTCAAAGTGATCTATTTGATAGCTTGAAGAGATATGGCACTTGTGCAGGTCTATAAGGAAAAATAAGAGGTTGTGAGGCATCCATAGATGTCTTGAAAAATCTCTAGTATGTTTTGTGATCATTTTAAAATACCAAAATGCATCTTATAGCTTAAGAGAATTTAGAACATCACTACATGTCATGTAAATATGAAAGATCTAGCAAGTTTGAGCATTTATTTTATATACATAGAAAGTCAATATTGGTCAAAAGATTACATGGAGATATTATCTATGTTCCAAGAAGATATGTTGAAAATTTGGAGTCTTGAATTTATTTATATCTCAAGTTATAAAGCTTCAAATTTGCTTTAGTAGACTATGATGGGCTAGAGACCATCAAGTTTAATCACATTAAAGTATGAGGTCATTGGTTTAGAAGATCTAATGGTGAGTGCTTAATCATACATATTAATATTATTGGTGCATATGAAGTCAAAATGTTAGAGGTTGCATGCAAAGGTGATAAGTGTCATAAACTTGCTAGTTTGATAGAAGATCAATGATGAGTGGTGGTTCATACTAATGAAGATCAATGGTATGATATGAGTCAAAGAGTTAACAATGCATGCGAGACCAAGTGGCACAAGCATAAGGGACTATCAGTAAAGTGTTCATAAGGCATGTGCAGTTACTGAGTGTCATAATATTAGTTCTAAGAAATATCTAATAGTGAGTTCTGTAATATAAAGACCACGCTACTCAATATATATTGATGGTGTGTATGTGTCAAGATTGCTAGAAAGCATGAGATGAGGTCATCATGTTTGAGGTTTAATATTTAGACAGTGGAGAAATATGAGTTAAAGTTTGAGCTACTTTATAAGAAGATATATGATGTGATTTGAGTGAGTTGAGAAAAAACCACAAGATTTATTCTAAGTGATTGAGGTTTAACTATGACTATTGGATTTTTATATTTGAATTTAATGAAGGAAAGACCAGTACTTGGTTTTTGACCTGTAACTTTTGATCTATGAAGATTTTGATGTTATAGTAAAAATAAAATTTGTATAGGGCTTTAATATGATTTTTTAAATATTCATTTAAAGGTCTAAATGTTATTATAATCAAATTTATTGAGATCTAAAGTTGACTATGTGTTCATTCATGCTTTGTAAGTAACCCGAGAAAGGTAATTGAGTTATTATTGATGATATTTTGATGTTTCAAGATGAGCTTAATATTGGAGAGTGTTTTAGACTCCATGAGGATAATATATGTGGATTATGAAGTTTTGATCAATCATATTCATTATGATCAAAGGCTTAGAAGGTGATTGTGTGTCCGTTCATGTTGGTTATGTGCACAAAATGTTTTTTGAGCAAATTGAGCTTTAGTAGAAGGGTGTTGTGATGGTTTTTATCATTTAAGGAGGATATATAGATTTTTTTTCATGGTTCCTTGTGTTCTAAAGTGTTCTTGTGTTCTTATTTTGCTTGGAGAAGTGTCAAAGAGGTGAATGGGTCTTCTTAGGACCTAAAAGGTGACTTATGCCTCTTTGAAAGAGGGTTGTGCTTAAAGGTGACCCATGTTATATGAATTAAGGGTAAAGTCATGTTTTCTAGCTAAAAATTAAGGTATTAATCATAATATTCTTGAAAAATATATAAATATTGGAGACCAAGACAATGGTTTCTAGACTTATGGGGAATGAAGAGAAGAGCCGATGTGACATTGAGAAAAAGAATGCTTGAAAGAGAAGGTACAAGTTAGTGAAGACCATCAGAGAGAAAATAAGATTAGTAATGTTTATCTAATTTATTTGATGAATGTGAACTCATAGGTTATTAGACCTAATAATCCTTAAAGAGGTAGATTGAGTGAGTAAGCCCTAGAGGGTGATTGAGTGAGTGTGCTTAGTGGATGGATTAAAGAGATGAATAGGTTGTAGAGTGTGTGCATGATATATAGGTCATGTTATTGTTTTTTTTTATAGAGTTATTTCAAGTTTTATGATTGTGAAGATTGATCCAAAATGGTGTTTTGGATAGATTTATTGTGTGTGCAAGTTTGTGAGAATGTAAAGGAGAAAGAGTGCAAGAGAAGCCCATCATCAGATGTAGAATACATCATATCAAAGGTGGAAATTAGTTAAAGGTATATGAGTTGGTGCTTGGTTTATTAGGGGGTTATATCCTCCTATCTAGTTGGGTATAGATAAATGTCAAGTAAGTGGTTCACTAAATTGAAGGGGTGGGTGCTCCTTGGTGCTAGTCTAAATGTTGAATCTTGTCTTTATAGGACTATAGTCCATCTTGTAAGGTTTATTGGGTTTTATCCCCTAAAAGGGTTTCCCATGTATATGATGTGTTTATGTGATGTATGCTTTTGATGTATGTGCTTTAATGTTTATGTTGCTTGATCAAGTTGATGTATGTTGAATGTTTAAGAGTTGTGAATTATATTGGATTATCTTACATCACTAATTCACCCCCCACCCCTTTTAGTTATTACACATCTAAAATTTTTGTGCTCAACATTTAATCACTTGGTTGTACTAGCATCAATTCACATAAGATGAAAGCCTTATACACTCACCTAAAGTGCAATAGAGAAAGAACTAGGGCTTACATTGGGCTAGTCATGCCATGGTATGAGAATTCACTTATAGGACTTAGTTATTTAAACATAATATTTTTGTATATTCATTGGCATAAGCCTTTTATGGGCTAAGGCTAATGGTCTATAGGTACAAGCCTAGTTTGGGTGGTTCTATAGTCTTAATGGTGTAATTCATTATTTCACTAAGCTTAGCATCATATAGATCTTTGAGGGGTCAAGAGAATGAACTCACTTCAAGTTTTAATGCTTAGACTAGTGGTTCTAAAAATATATCAATGCTTGGCATAGGATCTATATATACCTAGTCTCCATACATGCTACCTCTAACATCATCAATATTACAAGGATGTCATTAATGAATTAAACCTAAAACTTGCATACACATTAATACATAATCAATATTACAACATTATATTTGTAATTAAATAAAATTGTAAAGATGCATAAACCATATACCATCATGTATACCATTTTGCTTAAGAATCAAATTAAATAAGATAGAGTCCATAGTAACTAAAATAGAGTAAACACTCGCTCAATCTAAATAATGGCTTAGAGGCTCATAGGTGAGATTGGGAATATAAAAGTTAGGCCCTAATGGTATCCATACTATATATATTACTAATGGTGGCCATAATATTATATCTAGATCTATTTATTTAGATCTTCATTGCATCAATTTCACAACTCTCTACTCACTAGTTCAAGCTCATTTTATATCACATAGGAACATCTTTTTTCCATGGTGGAAAGCACACACCAAGTTCCATACTAGAGCCTTTGTTGATCATTCCACCATCTCCATCACCTCTAACCCTTCACACTATGGTCACCATGTGTTACCACTCCTAGAATATGCCCCTAAAGATCTAGGTGTTAGTTAACCACTTGCTATCTGGCACAAGATGTGCATTGATTCCTCTAGTTGGTGCCAAGATACCAAAATATAAATCATGCCAAGTGATTTCCTCATGATGAGATGTTTTTTGAGAAGTCACATATCCCATTATTATAAATTAGGGGCCCAATAGTAGTACCTACAATATGAAAATTTGGGACATAGTTGATTAATGTCTTTAACTTCTCCATAGATATAAAATGTGACATGTCTTTATTGGGCATTACCTCTACCAAATACTCTATGTCCAATGTGTTTGCCATAAATTGATAATTCAATTTATTTCTTGGTGGATATTGAAAATATCTGATTATTACACTGGTATTTAAGTCTTTAACTAACAACACTTCTAGCTATCATGTGTAGTAGATTCATAGACCTGACACTAAAAGTTAACCATAACCAAATTCATCTATATGTAGAAATGGGAAGGTGGATGTATTAGACATTTATGGAAAGTATCAAATTGAGGTATTACTAGTGGGTTTTTAAACAAGATGACAACCACCATATAGACTCTAGGATATTCCAACATTTTATTCCTTTCTATTTATAAATCTACCCACTATAGGTGTGGATTTCATTCTAGTTAAGTTGTATTAGAAAGTTTTTCAATCTACAAAACTAATTCCTCAATTTGATCTTTGAGGGGGTCTATTTGAGAATATATCTAGGATATCAAAATACGTATGACCTCAACATTTCCCCAAAAGCTTTCTTATGAGAATAATATGCATTTTAAACAAGATCACATTATAAATAATTATATAATGCTCTAATGAACCATTCTCAATGAAGGGATGGGTCTAGATTACAAGGGATTTTTTACAATATATATTTGAACTACTAATTTTATGAACACATAATATATCATAGGGAGTATTTATTTTTATTTATTTCCATGATATTATGATACTCCAACATGGGATATTCAAAATCATTAAGAAAATTTGTTTGACCTCTTCTATCTAAATACATGTTATAGCCATGTTAAATCAAGAATATTAGTCTTGGGTGAGACCAATTAAAGTGGATAAAAATAATTTAATCTACCTTAATGTGTTTCTTATGTTATTGGAATGTTAATCTATCTCACAAGATTTATAATGTCTCATCACATATTTTACTCTATAAAATTTATTGACATATAGTTATGATGGTTTTATATTATAGTGGTGATGGAATGTTGTGAATCTCCATTAATACCACCTCCCAATCCATCAATGTTACCTGATCCTCACAATCCTCCATATCTACTTGGTCTACCTCCCAAGTGTTTAGATCCTCTACTAGTTCCACTTGAGCCTCCTTATGATCCAACCTCATTATTACCTAGGGGTGATATGGTACCTCTATCACTTCCACTAGAGGATTATCCTCATTTATGGTTATTTCCACAATATCTTACACCATCCCCTAAAGGTGGGGTGTTATACCCACCTATGGTTAGTGTTGTCACCAAATTTGTAACCTATAAGAAGTTGTTCATGATTCTTCTAGATTTGAGAAATATGGGAACATTTCTAGGTATGTGGATGTACTTATAGTGGAAATGAGCCTCTAGATTTTAAGGGCTATATCCCTAAATATATCATCAACTATTTATTACTTAAACTACTACTTATTTATGGGGAAAACAGTTAGAAAATGCGTAAATTAAACCTACTCAAAATGAGGTGATGCAACAATAATTTCTTCCACATGACCATCATATTTATACCATGATGAAACAAAACATACAGACTACTCTCCAAGCTTTAATGGATTCTAACTTGAGTATTTCAATATAGAGGCAAGATGTCAGAAGAAACACAAGGAAAATGAACCAAACGGTAAATTTTACACTTTAAGGAAAATTATACACTTGAAAAATCTTTACACCCTAGACTAAACTCTATATGACCTATTAGACTATGAACTCTTTCTCAAACATGAAAGGATAAAGGATGGAAGGATAGAGAATTATCACATATCATCACCATAAATAACTTACAAACTTATATAATTATTCAAAACTCAAGAACAAACTTGTATTAATGTTTAAATTCAAAATATAACATCAATCCAATAGGGCTTCCCCATACATGGTGTGGTATAATTTACAAGGGTCAAAATGGTAGCTACTTATAACATATAAGAGAGATAAATGGGAAACAAGAAGCCCCAAAAGGGAATCAAATTAGTTCAACCTCATTAACTATGGTTGTAACTACTTTTGTAAATATGTTCATTCAAGCTTCCTAATTGATATAGGCTACTTCAAGTGGTTGCACAATTAAATTATTTTTTCATTGATTCTCCTTGATGGTTGTAATGGTAAGATTAACTAGTTTTGGATTGAGTTTTGGCATCAATATAGTTAGAATAATTAGATCCATCTATTATAAACTTATCCTAGTGTTAATTGATCCAAACTAGTTTGTCATGATGTGTACAATTGAGAGAAGAGGTATATTTCATGTAGTTGGTCCTAGAGATGAAACCATTGGAGCCTATGTGTATGCCTTCATGACATCCATAAAAATTCCAAATCTTGTTCCAACTATATCATGATCAAACTGGTCTCCATGCTCATGGGTTTACTATAGATAAAAAACCAATCTCAGACTATTAGTTTTCTTGGTATGTCCAAATAGACTATGCACATTTCCGTCTAATAATGGAAAACATAGTTGCATAAATGATCCTAAAATCCATAAATATATCAAACTACAGTTCCACACTAAGCTCCAATAGTGGTCCTTTATATTTCTTATACTCGACTACATAACTTTGACCACTCCATGGCATTTGAACCAGATTCAATGGTGTCAGGATGACCTAGTAAAACCTTATTTCCATTGGTCAAAAATGGCTTCTCAACCTATGTCAAAGATCCTGGGTTGGCCTTTGTTTTTATTTTCTATTTAAATCCATCTCATCTCATATACATATTGACTCATCTCGCTCTGTCGATTTCAATTTGCATAATCGAACAATAGCCATCAATCCTTTCCTAGTTGAATTAACTATTGAAACTTATCATACACATATTTTATCTTGATATTTTTTGACCCCTTTGACCTCTTCTCACCATTAGATCTAAATATTTTATTAAATACCAACTATATATCTATTAGGACCCACTATTTGAAAGCTAATGGCTAGATCATGATTTTAAAATTAACATCCTCACTCCCCTCGAATGATGTTTGTATGACTATAATTAACATCCCATAGAACATTAAATTTAGGCTCATATGGATTTCCTTTGATATGTCTAAAACTTGATGTTAGCATGAATGTCTTATGATTTTTAACCAACTTTATAGATATATATCTTGAAGCATAAGGTCAAAACTTTCAAGAGATGTTTTTGAGGCTAAAATGAATGAAACCATTTGATCCAATATTCCTAGAAGCCTTCTAAGTGAAGATATTAAATTAACAAGTTAGATGGTCCCCTTGATCTTTCATGATGTCCTATCTCAAAAATGGCTAAGTATGGAAACTTAGCAGATTTTGCTTGAGGAACCAACTTTGAACATGCATAACTTTTGTTTCACTTTAAAAGATGATCTAAAACTTAGCACATAGTAACTAGGGACCAATTTTGACAAACCCATGTGATCAATGTATCCTAAAATTATCACATGTGTGAGATATGTCCTTTTCAATATGCTCACTTATCTCTATTTGAGCTTCTTCAAAAATAGCTAAGTATGGAAACTTAGTGGATTTTACTTGAGAGTCCAACATTGGGTCTTCATATCTTTTGATGTGATTTGGTGGATGAATAAAAACTTAGTGAATATGTTCTTGGTATTAATTTGTATATAACCATATGACCAATTCTTCTTAACTCATCCATACATGGTAATTATGATGTCAGTAAACTACCTATTCAAAATTTCTACCACTTAACCCAAAATGTCTTGATTAATACAATGAAAAACTAGATGAATGTTATGCACTATCATAATCATTCCAAGAATTCTTTAAATCACATAGGGTATATAAAAAATTGTTATTTTTCTCATCCATTAGCAACTTGATCCATGCTCTAACTGCATTGATCACCATAGAGACTTGCCACTTACATAAATGACTTTAAGATGGTTCATTAGACACCAAATGACATAAGGACCAAGATATACTATGAATAAAAATTATAATGGCATATTAAATGACATAAAATGAGTTGAAACATACCTTATAACATTATAAAAATACACTATATGAGATCCTAACTATATGGGGTTAACTCATTTTTGGCCTGTGGGGAAAAATTGTCAATAGTTAGGATAATAGTGTTTGTTAATAATATTGTATTAGACCCAATAAACATATTATTTTACATATATACAACCATAATCATGTCCCTAATTACATCTTGAACAAATTTTGATAATGTTTGATTTTATTAGGTTATAAATTAATGAAATACCTCTAATGATCTTTTTTATTTGATAGGTTAAACTCATGTTTTACAAGGACCTAAAAACCATAGTTCATCATGAAAGAAGTAAAGATAAAATAAGAATTAACAAGGCCAATGCATCTTATCAGACGTAAAATCTCAACAAAGTTTCAACAAAATAAGAACCAAAAAATGTAGACTGAAACACAAATCCACTTGTTATATTTCCTTAGAGTGGGTCTCTTTCCTACTACCACCTATCTTATTCTTCACATCACTACTTAACATGCCTCTAGTTTATGTTAATGGCCTTCTACCATGTTTCTTATGTGTTCACTTTATCCTTTGTCCTTTTTTATTTTGTTTTTCCTTTCTTGGTGTTTTATCTCCTTGGGGTGATGGTGAAAATTTATTTCCCTTTTCTATTTGGAGTTCCCTCTAGATTTATTTTGATTCCTTCTACCATTTTTGGGTCCCCCATCCCTTCCCTTAGCCCATCCACTTCCTACTTGAAATTATTCTATTATTTCACAATTGACACCAATTTCCTACCCATTTTTTATAAAATGTCATGGAACTCTACCAACTTCTACCTGTATCCCTCTAGAAGCTAAGCCAAATCACCATCCCTATTCGATACCTCTATCACTTTTAATTCATGGATTTTAAAGTTAGGGTTTCAAACACCTTGGGAGAAATGGAGACTTTTATTAACCTTATTTCTTGAGCTCTTCTCTAGGGGAGAAGAATACCAGTATTTCCTTTTGTCCTTATTCTTGCCCTCCCATGGGTGAATAGGGTGAGGGGAAGGGGAAACCTAATCCTTTTTACCCTGAGCTAAGTTATCCTTATCATAGTTCTTATCTTTAATTCTTTCCATAATATGTTTTTATTTTATCCTCATGGGGGTTGCTCTTTGAGTGAGTAAGATAATTAGTCCTTGGTGGATTATGTTTGTAGTGGTTTTTTTTTGGAAGGATAGTATTGTAGACTCTAGTGACATGAGGAGATAATATGAACAACTATTCTAATTACATTTAAAATAGTTCAACAATAAAAAATGGTGAAAATATATACGAGTAAACTTTCCTTCTAAAGTCAAGTAGCATATTACCTATAAGTATACATCTAGCTATTTCCTTAGAAGATCAACCTTAGGAAATCCCTTCTTGTCTATTTATAAGATGACAATTGTATCAAAGAAGGCCTACCTGAACTCATATTTTTGCCTCTTTCCTTTGAAGTCCTTAGTTCCTTTACAAGACATTTTGGTGACATCCCCAATAATCTCTTTAGTGACTTCCACTATGACTCCCCTAAAAACAACATGGTGTTATTTTCATTTTTCCATGAAATCCATAGAAATTATTTCATCACACCCTTAAATCTAGAGCATAAACTCTATGATTCCACCTTTTTTCAAATTTCTCCAAACATTATAGTTTAGTTGAACTTCTACATAATAAATTGGTTCATATCGGTCCCAATTTTCCCCCATGTTGTTGATCTTATTTTTGTTTGGATGCTAAAAGTTATAATGGACTAAGTAGTAGTTTAAAATTATAATATTTTGTTTTATCCCATATCCATTTATAGGATCCTTTTTGACATGAAATGTTTCTCTATTGGATTCAAATTTAGTTTCATTATTATGACATAAAGTGTGTTTTAACCTTTGATTGGGCATGATTATTTTTCTTTTGTGCATCCCCATCACAATCTTGAGAGGCTTGTAATTTTAAATCATTATTGATCAAGGGTTAGATAAGGATCGGATTTTGAGGCATATAATATATGTAGAGAGTTATAAGTTTAGTATGCCCATATTTTCAAGAGACTCAACCACCATGTTTCCCTATGGGAAGATGTGTGAGATCATACACTTAGTTAAGCAAATGAAACATTTGTAATTGACTATGATTTGGTTGATTATGTGGGATGGTTTTATCTTTCTAAATATGATATTTAAGATGTCAAGTGAATCCCCTTCTATATCTAGTTTAGGAATGTTTATATGAAAATATAGTTATATGTACCAAATGGTAGTTTGGCCTTATCAATGTGGTTAATTTAGATACCCATTGACCCTGCATATATAATAATTATGATCCTTGACTCATAACTGATGACTCCACCACCCCTTGCCTTTCTAAGATTTCTTCTCAATAAAAATTTAAATTCCTCCACCCCTTACATGGGCATTCCAATTTCATGAGACTTCTATCCAAAGTCGGTCTAGTGGGAGGGGGTATGAGATTTCACTTGGTAAGGATAACTTACTCAGCCTCGTAAGCTCCCAACTTGTTGTTAGGTATTTCCACCTACCAATTTTCCATGATAGTATATTGGAGCCTATGGAAGGATATCAAAAGGTTAAAATATTTATGATCAAAGATACATGCATTTATTTTGGACAAAATAAGCTAAAAAAGGTGGGGAAGGGATAAAGACCATAGGAAGACCAAATAGGGGAGTTTTTAGGGAGGTTTTCATTAGATGATGAGCTCTAAAATGGAACTGGGCTTGACCCAAGATAAGTTAAACAATTGAAGGATGAGGTTACAAACATGATATTTAAATGGATAATCAATAAACAAATGACTCATTGATTCCATCACTAAATTTAAAATATCACACCTATTAGGGATGGTCATCCCCTATTTTAACAAATTGTTAATTGTATGAATTTTTTTGAGTTGTGAGATAAAAAAAATTCACCTTGGAGGTAAGTAATTTAATCCATATATTTTTATAGTAGGCCCAGTCCTTTGATTGATCCAAGTTGGAAAGGAATCCCAATTTAATTGTGTATTCTCCATTTTATTCCATAGGTGAGAAGAGTGTATCCTCCTTTAGAAACACATCTATATGGATTTGCTAAATTTGAGAATAAGGTTGGAATTTTTTTGAGTTATTTACACGTTGTTAGTCATAGTAGGTAAAGTTCTCCTTTTTGTTAATCCTTAGGAGAGGGACCACTATTAATTCAACTTAAGGCCTATAGAGGATTTTTAGGTATCCTTAAGGGTATTCCATGGGGGAGAAGAAGTTAGGGGAGAGGGAGAGAGTCAAGGATCCTCCCAAAAGTCCACCTTTTCTCCATTTCCAACCTTACATCTACTTCCCTTCTTTAGTAGGGCCTTAGAGATTGAGATGGAATTCTAAAAGGTAGAACCATCTATGGATCCTTCTTCTTAGATAAAACTATCTTCATCTCAGTCCTCTGAATATTTATATTAAATGATCTTGGTCTAGTGATTATTATTTCATAACTTTTTGCCCAAATTTAGTAGTCAGGGCTTGATTCATGCTTTTAATTATTCTAATACAAAGACCTCCAAGGGCCTTTAGAATTAAAAATTTATCCCATGCAAGTAATGTTAATTGAAATCTATCTTACATCCACCTTGACATAATTTTTTTTTGTATCTTCTTAATTATATTTGAAATTTTATTGGGGATTTAGAACAAGGTCATGAATTAGATAGGGATACTTTGTAATGAACTTTTAAGGATTTGAATCTTCCATACATATGAAATGAGGTTTATTTTCAATATTTACATATTTTTATGGATTGTTTCTACCAAGGGATTCCACAATTCCATTTTCATTTTTCTCTCAAATAATGGCATGCCAAGGTATGTTGAAGGAAGCATGTTGTTTTTGCATCTTATGATTCCCACCAATTTTTTTTATGGGATGGTAGAGTATTCAGGAAGAACGAATATATTTTGTTTAAATTGATAAATTGGAAGCACTTTCATGTTCACTAGGATACATTTTAAAGTTAAAGCCTCTAAAATAGAGGCCTCTCCTAGAAGAAAGGTGTCATTTGCAAATTGTTCATGGTTAATCGATACCATGTTCTGTGATACCCTTATTCCCTAAATTATTTTTTATTATCTAGCAACTAGAAGACTTATGCCTAGTGTTTCAGCCATCAAAATAAATAGATAGAGGGAGATGGGGTCTCCTTTTATAATACCCCAATTAGCTGAGAAAAAGACTTTAGGGACTCTAATGATCATTATGTAGTTCATGGTCATCAAAATACAATTGTGGATCATACCCATAATATCTACTTTGAAGCCAAAAATTTAAAGCACCTTGTCCAAAAATATTCATGATACTCTATCATGGGATTTATTCTCATCAATTTTAAGAAACATACCTACTCTAGTGGAGTTTTCCACCAAGTGTACAATTTCATGGATAATTATGATTCCATCTATGATCTATCTTCCCTCCATAATTTTGTCTTATTGTTCCACTATATCCCCTTATATTAAGCATTATGGATGAGTGGCCAATTTTTTTAGGCTGTAGAGCAAAGGATTATAGGTATAAAGTATTTTAGTTGATTTACACCTAGTTTCTTAGGGATGAGAACTAGGAAAGTGTTGTTTAGTTCTTTTAGGATAATTCTTACCTTGAAAAATTCACATACCATAAACTCCACATCTAGGTGGATTATGTCCTAGATTTTTTATAAGAAGGGAGGTTGGGGGGAAGCCATTACTCAACCTCAAATGCCAATTCACACGTAAGATATTTGAATAGTACTTTGATACTAATGAATGTAATTCATAAAGGTGTTGCATATATGCTCTTTTATATCACACTATAGGATGTTTCTTATGATTGGGTCCCCAACCTTTCAAAAAATTCAATTGCCTCTTGGCATCACTGTCATAACACTTTCTTTGATTTTTTTTACAAGTTATTAGTTTGAGTTCCATATATCAACATTTTTCCAGTATGATAAAGGAACCCTATGAACCAATTTATGCCTCTAACATAATATTCCAAAATATGTATAGTCATGTGGATAAAAGATATCAAATAACTGATGCATTAGCCTTGGAAATGTATAATAACACCATATATCTAATGAATAACATTTTATTACAATGAACTCTTAGAATTAATAATTTGGTAATAGCTTATACTAAAGCCATCACTATTCACAAGAAACTAAATCCATTATTATAGACTCTATTTGTGCCAAATATTAACAAGGGTTTTCCACTTCTAAATCTCATTTTGAATACTAATCAGAATGTTTTTTATTCCAACTAGAACTAGATACATCCTTACTGGCCTTTCTCCCATGCTACACCAAACTAGATTCTAATCTTTTTTAATAATCATGTCAAAGTAACAAATCAACATCTAAACTAAGCCTTTTTTCTAGTCAATACCTCAACTACACAAGTTATATATACTAATTCCTCTAAATATGAGATAGATGATATTCAAATAATGGTATAAAATGTGTTCAATAACTTTGTTGGCATGTAAAAGTGTATAGGGAACACTACAAGTCAAAACACCAATCTAAACTTTACATTTCAGAGGTATAATTAACATTTTAATAGACCTAGGAATAATATATAACATCAATCACATAATAAGATGTATGATATTAATATCATGGAGACATCACTAGCTAATTGGTGTAAGGTTCATAACATAGCATATCATGATGAGTTAGATTGTATATAATTATGTACTACCTTTGAAATATTTTAGAAAGAAATAAATAGGTATGAATTTGTTCAATAATATCCATATCCATATAGCTCCAATTATTCAAATTTATATAGTAATGTAATGGTATTTGAGATGTATGATTTACCATTCCTAGTGGAGGATGAGAATGACCCTAAAGAAAACATAGAGAAAATTCACACATTTTAGTAGTTTTAGAGTAATTACAATATAAATAAAAATAATCCTATTACTACTTCAACACCTCAAAATTATAATGCTACTAATCCTCCATATCATAAAGAAAATAATAACCCACTCCTCTAATGGGAAATGATCAATCATAGAATACAAAACCACATAACAAGGGTGGATATAATACTATCAATTATATGAAGAAAATCAATGTGAATAGTATGCTCTATAAACTAGCATAAATTATGAAAGAGAGAGAGCTCTAATTAAAAGATCTAATAGGAAAACCTATGGTTGAGAAGTCAAAATTTGCACACACCAATTTAGTGGTATACAAAGATAAACATGAAGTACCACCTTTTTTAATGGCATTCATAATGTTCAACAAGAATCTACATAATTTTCTTATTTATTCAGGTGCCTTAGCAAATGTGATGCCTATAATTGTCTACAATAAGTTGGGTTTAACTCTAGACAAGTCAAAAAAAGAGGTTTTATAACTAAATAAGCTAGTAGTTCTAGTTGCCAGAGAAATGACTAATATTCACATGTAACTTGCATTTCATCCATGTTTTTACAAGTGCATAGATATTTTTTTGGTTGACATTATAGAATCCTACATCCTGATACTAAGTTGTGATTGGTTAAAAACACTAAATGGATACATGGACATAGATCTCTCAAATATGTGACTGCCTTGGAAAGGAGTAGTTAATTAGATTATATTTGATAGGGAAGCAAAGATGAAGTATATTATTATAGAATAAAACACAAATAATGAAAACATAAACTTTTATTCCTCACATGTAAGTGTGTATACTTTTACTATGAAACATGATCAACATGAATAAGAATTTGAAGGTCCTTGACTATGGAATTTATACTTTGATGGTGCACAATCTAAGAAAGGACCAAAGCATTGGCATTTGATTAATTGATCTAGATGATAAGAAATTATTGGTAGCATACATGCTCCAATTTCCTTGTACTAACAACTAGGTTGAATATGAGGCATTGATTCTAGGTCTACAATTTTCACTTAAGCATAACATTAACTAGCTATCAATTTTCACTTAGCATAACATTAATTAGCTATCAATCTTCAAGGAATCAGATCTATTTGTCAATCAAATTATAAGTAAGTATTAATGTAAATTATCATATATATGAAGATATAATTATAAACCTTGAGATTTGATTGAAATCTTTGATGACTTAAATATCAGATCCATTCCAAGAGAAAAACTAGATAGTAGATTCATTAGCATCTTTAGGTGTTAATCTAGCATCACTTTAGGAATCGAAGATGTATACATTTTTAGTGGAGTTATCCCCATGTCCATTTATCCCTGATAATGTGGGAAACTTATAGGTGATTTATGATGACCAATAGATTCTACAGTTTATGACTAATTCTTAGAATTTAAATATCAGATTATAAATGAAAATGACTTCAATCCCATCAATAAAAAATACCTAGGAGAATATGGCATCTTATAGGTGAAAGAAAAAAATATACCTATGAGAATGGTTTCATTAGAATGATCCTTTGACATGGATATATAAGCTCAAAAATATAAATAGTCTAAAATGAGTGAATCTAATTTCATCTAAGATTTGGTAATTAATGATCATATTCAGTATGGAAATATTGGCTTGAGTTGCATTGAAAGTGAGAAATAAAAATTAAAGGATCTGTTGATAGTATATAAATATTTGATGGTTTAGACATATTAATATCTAAAAATATTTAATCTCAAGGTCATCACACATACTATCCCTTTAATCCAAATCATAAGCCCTTCAATAAATGATAGAGATTAGTGAATCTAATTATAAATCCTCTCATCAATAAATAAGTTATAAATTTAATAGATGCCAAGATTGTATTCCTAATTAGACACTCTCCTTGGGTGTTTAATTTAATACTAGTAATAAATAAAAATGGTGAAATTAGGTTTTGCATTGAATTGAGGAAAATAAATAAAGCATCAAAAAAGGATAATTATCCTTTGACTTCATTAGATGAGGTAATTTAGATAGTTAGTGGTTTAGATAAGGTGTCTTTTTTAGATGGTTTTTAAGGATACCATCAAGTGTTGGTAGAAGCAAAATATTGCATGAAGACAATTTTTAAAACAAAGTGGGAAATTTTACATATAAAAGGATGTATTTTATCCTAATAAATATAGGGTAAAATTTTCAATGGGCCATGGATTATGATTTTTAAGGATTCATCAACAAGTTTATTATCATATATATGGATGATCATGTAGATCATCTCTAGAAATTATTTAATAAATGCAAAAGATATGGAGTGTCTTCAAATCCAAAGAAAAGAATATTTTAAGCTACATAAGGAAATTTACTATGCCATATAATTATAAAATGTGTGACTTAAATAAATCCAAAGTGAACCCAATCCAGTTATGAAATAATACCTCCAAGGAGCAAAAAAGAACTAAAATCATTCTTTGGTAAAATCAAATTTGTGTAGAAGTTGATTTCTTGTTTTGTATAAATTGGGAAGCCCATGAACACTACCTTAAAGTAAAATTCCAAGATTGAGTAGACTATTTAAGCTAAAAAGGATTTATATGACATTAAGTATGCTATTTGTTAGTCCTAATTCTAATTATCCCTAATTTTAACAAATATTTCCTAATATACTCTTTCACTTTAAAGCACATGATAGTTGTTGTACTCACATAGAAGATAGATGAAAATGAACATCTAATTGCCTTCATGAGAACCAATTTAAAAGATATAAAATTAAAATATTCATTGGTAGACAAACAAATCTATGATTAGGTTAAAATAGTAAATAAACTGAGGCATAATATTCTATGAAATAAAACATATTCCATTCTTTTAGACCCATCTATGAAGCTCACACTTGGCCATAATGAATTAGTTGAAATAATGGGAAAATGGATGGATAACGTGTAATAATTTGACCTATAAATCAGTCCTACCAAAATGGTGAGAGGTCAAGGAATCATCTAGCTTGTGATTGAACCCAATCCATATATTCACATCAAGAAAATCAATGAAACATTGGTAGTTGGTGGTGACAAGTATGCCTATATTATCCATTACCTACTCATGGATGCATGTCCACTTTAGTTAAATAGAGAGTAAATGTAAGCCCTCAAGATTATATCAGCCCAATATATGATCAAAAATATAATTTTATATAGTAAGAATTATGAAGGCATCTACTTTAGGTGTGTCTCAAGAGAAGAAGCTAAGAACATCCTAGATAATTTACATCAAAATATAGGTACTAGACATCCTTCTATAAATGTCATACCTCACAATATCATGATGATATGACACTATTGGCCTACCATTTTCATGTATGCCCACAATCATATTAGAACATGATATGAATGTTAAGTATTCCAAAAAAGGGAATTACACACTACTATGCCATTACAAATAGTCAATAAGGGATGCCCTTTTTCACAATGGAGCCTTGACTTCATTAGAGTAATAAATCCAAACTCTTAATTAGGGCATATATTTTTCCTAACAACCACCGATTATTTTAGTATATGGACATAATCTATGACTACAAAAAAAATTAGAGCTTTAAATGTCATCAAATTTATAAAATAAAACATATTGACTTGGTTTGGGACACTAATTTCCTTAGTATGTGATAATGATCCACATTTTTAGTCGATTAAATTTATATAATAAACCCATGATAGCTAAATTACAGTCAAATTTTCATCCCACAAGGATATAGAGTAGTTCAGTCTACCAACAAGAACCTAATGGATGCCATTAATCTATTATCACCAGCATACATATCTTAGATAAATCTATGTAAAATACACTTATAGATATCATTCTCGAGGTACTCATAATTCAATATGATAGAGGTTCCTCTAGAATGATATCTATCAGTGTATTTTACATAGATTTATCTAAGATATTTATGCTAGTTATAATTATCTTGTATTGTGTTTTATTTGTTAAAGTTATTTTTTTTATAGGGTTTGGTATTAAAAATTTAGATGTTTTAGGTGGGTTGTAATCCAACAGTGAGAATGATAATATAAAAGGTATTGTCTATAAATCCATTAAGGTACAAATTATAGGAAATATTAAAAAAAATATGAGGTCTAAATCATGCCCAAAATGAATTTGGCATAATGGATACCCCTCAATCTTTAACATTATGCCAAAGAAATATTTTATACATATAATCTATGTAAAATAAGATTCAATATAACTTTTTTTCTTTTAACATTGAGTGAGGTTACTCTGACAATCTATAATATATGATGTCTTGAAGCATTCCAATAACAATAAATTAAACATGAATTTTTTTAAAATGGATGCCATTCCATGGAAGAGGCTCTTGATCCTATTTTTTATTCCAAGATTGGTGCTAAGAATTGGAAAGATAAAGCTAAGGAATTAATAGTAATAAGAAATCTAAGAATTTTTTTTTAAGGCAATTTCTTTTTAAATATTAGTAAATGTTTATGACATGTGATAGGAATATGGTGGGTTATAAATAAAATGTCACCAATAGTAGGAGTTTTTAACCAATCTACATCACATTTATATAATTTATTAATAAAGGATTAATACAATAACAAAAAAATATTTTAAAAGTAAAATTAAAGTTCAAATTCATATGTAATATTACGATTTTAATTGAGAGAAGTTTTGGCTAGAGAATATATGGGACCACCCCAATTGCAAAAATACCATATTCATGGCTTTTGATTTGAGGGGAACATAGGGTTGCAACATAATTTCATAATTTTTTAATCTATTTAAAAAAAATAGTTTGAGAGAAAATTTCTATAAATTTTAGGAGAACCATTTGATTGAAAAAGCTTAATTTTTTTACAACATAGCTCTCTTTCATGAAATAAAAGTTTATTTAAAGTAAAAAAATAATAATTTTATAAAAAAAAGTTATCTATCTTCCAAATTAATATTTAAAATATATAATTAAATTATATTTCCATTGTTTTCTTAAAATATTAATAGAATATATAAAATGATTTAAATTATTAAAAAAATATTTTTATAAAATGCAAGATGGGTATCCACTCTCCTTTATAAAATTATTTAATTGAAAAAGATTTGAAAAAAATATATCTATTTAGATATATCTGACGTTTTATATAATTCAATAATTCTATATAAATATGATTGTTGAGACAGGTAAAAAAATAAAAAAAAATAATAATTTAATAATATTGTTTTATTAAATTTTAATTAAAAAATATATTTCATATATAATTTTAAAAAAATAGATAATTTAAATTTATAAAATCATAAATAAGATTAAATAATTGATAAGTTGAGGAATAAAACAAGGTTTATACTAATTAATATAAACAAATACTAGAAAATGTTAAATATATAAACTTTTATTGAGTGTGTTAATATATATTTCATTGTTTCAAATGTTTTTTAGTGCTTTAAATTATTTTTGTCCCTAAGAATTTTTTTTTGCTATAGGTGACTAAGAAATATAAAAATATTTATTTGTGTAATATGTAAATATTTTATCAAAAATATAGGAACCTGTATAATTTAGGTAGGAAAATTTCAACTAATATTTGTAATGAGAATAGAAGTTTGTAGGAGATGTTATTATAAATAACATTTTAACAAATATAAGGTTATGGGATCAAAGAGTTTTAAGAGCTGCATATATGGTCTTATTTTGTTGAAAATATATTTTAAAACAACTCCCTAAACTTCTATAACAGAAATCTAACATTTCAATTTTTGTGGGACTATATAATTGTACAAAAATCTCCCCAAGTTTCTATGAAATACTCATTGTAAGCTTTGCATTCCTTCAATTTTGGCATTGACCACCATTTACTTCAAAATAGTTAACACTTTAAGGTGCAAATTTCGGTTAACCCTTCTGATAAAATTAACTCTGAGCTAAATTTATACTTATTACCATTGTAAGACAATCTTATACATTATAATAGTAGTTGCAAAATTTTGAACGACAAAAAGCTACATTAATTTACGTTCACCATGCTTGATCCATTATTGTAAACAATGGATTGAACATCTTCCATATCATCCATTTCAAAAATAATTCTTTACCTGAAAAACATCATATCTTTGCTAGATACAAACATAATCTTTGTTGACAAACACTTTCTACTATATTTTTTATTAACTGTAAAACTTCACCATACATGTAAAGATTAATTTGCCATGAATAACTGAAAAATAGAGATTTGGAGTTCATAATTTTTTTATACCTGTAGACAAGATGAGTTATGTTATGTTGATGAAATGGTGCAAATAATGTGTAGACTTGGGAAAACAAATCGAGTTAAAACATTTATAATTCAAATTATTTTATCATATATATATATATATATATATATCATTTTTTTAAATGGTAATATTCCTTAAAAATCCATCTTTAAATTAATTAATTACCAACCCACTCATGCCATTATAACCTTTCACCCCCTAGATGCTACTATAGGGAACACTTATCGGTGTAACAAGTTAAATCTAGAGAATAACACTTTTTTTTGAAATATGCATTATGGGTAGATAGAACCAAACATAATAAATATCTCCAAGCTTCACCTTTTATAATCTATATAGACAACAACTAGTCTTCCTTACTATCTCAAGATACTAACATATCAATTTACATAGGAATATATGGGGGACGATGAAAGAGTTTGATATAGATTTCTAGACATTGTTTAGATGAAGGATGCATGAATATAAGTATTAAACAACTTCAACCAACATTAGGGAATTTTTAACAGATGGTTTGACAAGAGATCCAAGATAAAAACATTCATAATCCTAGACCAATCCTCTAATTAGATAAGGCACATGATAATAAAGGTAAATGTGACAAATTCACTGTCGTATAGATTAGACCATACAAAATTTCTAAAGTTATAAGTAACAATGCCTTTCACCTAAGGAAACTCCAAGGTAATTACCTTACTTGTCTATTAGTTGGATAGTTTTTGAAACATTTTTCATTGTTTTTCCAATTGGTGATACTCCTAAATAACTTTAAGTTCTATTGTAGAATTAGGGGTCACTTAGGTTATCTTCTTTATAGATTAGATTGTGTGATTTATATTATTTACTTCCTTAGATATATTTCATGATTTCCTAGGTTAATATTTTCAAGCTTTCCTAGATTAGTTTCTTATTTTCACCATTTGTTTCCATAGCTGTGTTGCTTTATTGACTAGTTGCTTAAGTTTTCGAATAGTTTGATCAATTTCATATGCTAGAATCATGAAAATACCTCACAAAAGAAAAGGGGATAATTAAATAGGTACACAACTAGAATTTATTTATACTTTTTCTTGTAGTACTTAGGATATCCTAAATTAATATATGTGTTATGACTAAAATCAAATTTTAATCTAAATTGAATAAGTTCACCAGGTCTTTGAAAGTTGCTCTAATATAGTCATGTAAATTTTAGAAATACTTTTAATTTTCAAAGATCAACTACACTTTTACATGATAAAAAATGTATTTGATATAATAAAAACTAAAATGAATGTATTCCAATAAGGACATAATTATAAAACTAAGTTTTATTATATATTCACCTAGTTGATGGTGGTTCCCAACCCTTTTTTCCATTTATGTTTCAAAAAAAGAGAAGATCAATTAATCAAATCATATAAGCTTATGCAAAGAGGGTGGTTCAAGTAAAATCTATCAAGGATATGGATGTTTGGATAGAGATAAATCAATTCTTATAGTGAAATCATAGATAACGTTTTTAGGGTTATGGATGCTTGGATGGAAACATATCAATGCTTAGGATTCCCTTACTATTGTTTATCAAATCAAGAAATTAAAATTGAACCTAGAGTGTCTATCTAGATCTTTGTCAAAACTATCATAGCAAGTGGTAAATGAATTCTACACACACACACACACACACACACACACACACAAAAAAAATTAAAAAAAAAAAAAATTAAAAGGTTTAGTATGTTGCATGAGGGAGTTGGACTCTCTTTCAGTTATCTAGTCTATTTGTTCTCTTCTTATAAGGTATGAAGTGTTAATATAATGCACTAACTAAAATTCTAGGTTCCTAAATATTCTAGAGTCTTTCCCCACTGAGTCACCATTTTTTATGCCCCAACACATCTCATTTTAAAAATTCAAATAGAGACCCATTATTATCATAAAATATTTATTTTTTGGTCTATATGAACCTTAAAATTGAAATATTAAATTAATCCATGTAGCCTAAGGTTCTTTTGGGTTTAATTTTGCATTTCAAAATAAAAATTCAAAGCTTGGTCATGACATAGGATTGTTTTATTTATCATATTTTATTTTATTTTGAATGCTTAATCCAAGTTGAATTTTTATATTTAATTGACTAATGAAGATAACAAAGTTTTATGCTAGTGTATTTTACCCATTTGACATACACATATCTCTTTTAAGACTTAGGCTTATGTTGACTCAATTACATGTTTGCATCTCATTAATAGAAGTTATTAGTCCATACTTTATCAAAGTCCTTTGAATAACCAAGATCTCACCATGTGTTTTAATAATGGTACCTATAATATATAGTTTAAAAATTAGGCCTATTTTATTTGCATACCTTTTAGTTCCTTGAGATTTAGATAGGTGGCATCATCACATCAACTTGGAAGTTTAGAAGCTATTCAAGGGAAGTACAATATAAAAAATTTCAAATAACCCTAGAGCACCAATATAATTCTATATGGAATGATCCATTTCACTCAAAACATAATGGACCACATTACACAAATTTATCTCTAAAGTTTTCTAGATTAATATAGACCATCCACATGTCATGATCCTATTCACCTAAACCGTATTAGAAAGAAGGTACATTGTCATAATTTTAAGCTATTAAAATCAATGATATTCATCCAAGAATAATTGTATAAAAAATTTCCATCTAACATGTCTAAGTATAACATCAACTTTTCAAATTCCCTAGATTGATGAGAGTCATTCACATGGCATGATCTTGTTAACTCGAAGCCTATCAATTGAAGGTACATATTAAGGATATATGTTCTCTAGATAAATGAGATTAATCCATGTGTCATCATCTTGGAAGCTCAAAACTTGTCAAAATAAAGTAGAATATTAAAATAAATAATAACCTCTTGAGTCTCTAGGACCATCTATGTCTCACTATCATGTTTACATGGTTCCTACTAGGAATAGTGTACATAGTTAATAGTAAAAAAAAAACCCTAGATTCTTGAGTTCATGCCAAGTGGAATAATATCATAATTTTTTAGATTATAATGGGTATGAATAAATATTATATAAATATATACTCATAGGTAAGTGAGATTGTGATAAATATAACAAAGATTCATAACTAGAATATAAATGCAAAATTTGACATCTAGATAAAATTTGATGCATAAGAAATGGACACCTATCTTAATATAATGACTAAGCATTCATAGTGAATGAAAAATTACCACATGGAAAAAGGTACCAACCAAAGCTAACTATAAAATTCAAATCAAAATGAGAAACTAAACTAAAAACCATTATTTTATTAACTCTGCATGAACTGAGAATTGAAGTGTTAACATTTTTGTAATATGTATAATTTTTTAAATGATGTCAAGTCACAATTTACATAAGGTAAATTTTAGTGTCAATTATTCATTAATTCAAGAATATTTCATTCTTAATAATCATCATTTGGAAATTTTAGGGGGGTTAATAATGTGGATTTGCCTAAAGTATCTTGGTGTACATTAGTTTTCCAATTTGGCTTTCCTACTATTTAAAATAAATTTCATACATATAAATATAGTTTTCCACATGTCTAATTTCAATATGATATTATTAACCATTATGTATAAAATATAATAATTCAAGGACTAAATTTATGAAGCATATCAGCCTAGCATGCCACCAAATGATAACATTATTGTTGAATGATAACATTGTTATTCAAAGATAGCATTAGTATTGTTTGATAGCATTACTATTGAATAATATCATTACTAACATTCAACAACATTATTGTCAAATGGAAACATTATTTTTAGATGGTAGTAATATTGTTTGATAGTAGCATTAATATCAAATAGTAGCATTACTGTCACATGGAAGCATTACTATTAGATGGTAGCATTGTTTACAAATGAAAACATTACTATTAAATAATATTAATTCTACCATTTGATGGTAATGTTATCATTTGAAAGAATTATTTTTAAATGACAACATTACTACCATTCAATAGCAATGTTGTCATTTGGAAATAATGTTTTCAAATGGTAGAAATGTTTTCATTCAACATCAATGTTGTTGAGTGATATAAATACTTCTAAATAATAACATATATTTTGTACAACATCATAACTATCATACAATATAAAACTACTACCACCCACCTATTGGTTTTTTATGTAGTCATGCATTAGTAGGGCTTATGCACGCCATGACATTTTTCTTGTCATTTTTACTACTCACCTAAACACCATATGTTATATTTTACCATAATTTTGAAGAAAATACTTAGAGATTCACCATAAAAACTAAGTTCATTTCTATATGGGCCACTAAAATTTACCCTACATGACTCTTATTCACGATTCCTTTAAGCATGTAGGCTTAACTCTTTATATATGTCATAAATAATACACATTAATCTTAAATTCAATTCTAAAACCTATTTATGTCACTCTCATATTATTTCCCATCTCAATATAGTTATTTGTGATTTGGGACAAGTTTGTGCTAGGCCGCTAGGTTCATTATTATGAACATGTCCACCTAGTGTGGCCTTGTCATGTCTTATTTAATTGAATGACTATTTTACAAATTCTAAAAAATTTATTTGGGCCTTATCACATGTTTCATAAGGTTAGATAAAGGAAAATTACAAAAAAATTCACTATAAATATAAATGAAATGTCATTCATTATTCTTAGCTGAAAAAAATTACTTTATTCTTCTCAAATTCAAGATCATTCACAATGAAAATTCACAAGCCAAGTTTGAGGCATGTCAAATCAAGTCGAACGATATAATTCTCAAGTATCAAATACAAATTTATAGTTGTATACATATATTTAAGGAGCATAATTTTATAATCACTCTAGATGTGATAACTATGTGTGGTTTGATTCCCTTCTCAAATTATATGGATACATAGGCAATAGTCAATCATAAAATACAATGATTGGGTTCATATAATACCATTACACTTACCCTCTCTTTTCTCAAGTCTCTATATCTCAAAATCACCCTTATGGTTTACAAAGTAAAGAGAATGAAAATAGTGAATTTGTTTGGCACTAATAGGACCAAAATATCTCAACCTATTAAGTAGACATAGGCATAGAGGGTAGAGCAATTATAGCTTCATCATAGTAAGTTAGAAAAGTCCATAGTTAATGGACATGAATAGTCTACATTTTTTTATACTTAGAGCATCCAATAATAAAAAACTTTGCCTCTAGATTTAAGTTGGCATAGTCTTGTCTTACTCTAATTTCCACTGCTAGATATTAGTTACAATCCACCTAAAACAAAAAAGGCAAAGTATATTATATTTGGTTGTAATTTCAATTTTTATTACATGTAACTTGAAAATTCTAATTTATATTCAATCAATTATAATTTCACATTCATATTTAATGTTTAAATGACATATATTTCAATCTAAATATATATATCAAGTTGTATACTTATTAAACAAATATTTTATATGTTAAATCAAAAATAGGGTAACACAATTGTTTGTGAATAGATATTTGATTATATCATATTATTAATCTCATATATATCACATCTTTTGATATCACATTATTATATTTAGCATGTGTATTGCTTGTTTTATTATATTTTACCATGTGTTTTACTTTTTCTACACTTTTTTTGTTTAGCATAGTTCTTATAGTTACACATATTTATTCAGCCATTATTCTTTTGTAGTTCTTTGGTACATTTTTATCCCCATATTTTGATATGTTTTATTTTGTTCTATAGTTATCCTCTATTTCCATTTTGGATATTTTGTATCACCTAATTTTTTTATGAAACCTTGGTATCCTTTTTGGACACCTTGGTACCTTCTTTTATAGTTTTTATATCACTTATATAGTCATCTATTATTTACCTTATGGATATGAAACCTTGGTCTCCTTTTCTAGATTCCTTGTTACTTTGTTTTATAGTCTCACATTTATATTTTCACCATTACTTCCTTTGTATTTTTTTAATGATTTTGTTGTACCCCTATTTGGGGATGATTTATCATATCAATGTTTTTGTTAGACACCTTATAGGTTTTTATAACTTCCCTATTGACATTACTATAATATTTCATAGTTTTTTCCTTCTTAAGGCTTACATTTCTATGATTTGAATTAAATTTCCATGTACTTAAAAATATTCTCTTATGCCTAGTCACTTTTGAAGCAAAACTCTACCTTTTTTTATCAACTATTAATGTATGCTCACTATATCACCTTTTTCAATAAATGTATCTTCTATGATCTCCATTTATCCATTTCTTTTCAATTTGATCAATTTTGAGATTTCACTCTTTTCTAAGTTTAAATTCTAATAGTATCTAGGCATTATGGTCTTTAGGTTCTCCTCTTTAGCATCTAGGTGTAGGCTTTCTAGTTTTAGTCATCTTTAGAACCCATTGTTAGTATTAACATCCATATGGAAGAGTGAAATATAAAAATATAAAATATCCAAAGTTGTATCAAATTAAGAAAATATCAAAATATCCTTTAAAAGTTAGATCTCACCAAAAGATGTGATCTTAGTTTTAACATGCCCCCTATTTTAGTTAAAGATCAAGATCCACACTTATCCTCATGATAGAGCTAGGATCCATTTGGATTAATTATTATAATATATTATTTTAGGAGTGTCTTATATAAACTACATCTTAGTGCCACATAATTTTTCACACAAATACCTACTCCTCATAGTAGACTAACAACTCTATAAGGAGTCTTAAGGAGTGGGGAACATGTTGTGAGAAGGTAGGATCCCTTTTAATTTTCATTAATTTATATTTCATGATGAAATATTTATACTCCACTTATTAGCTAAATACTATGTTGGCTAGGTGAGGTTCTCTAGGTCTTTGTTGGTGTAAGCTCTTAGTCTTGTCCACTTGATTGAAGTGTCATGTCCATGCTAAAAATTTATACATCACCCTTGTGGAAATTTTATTCATTATATATCCATTTTTTCTTTCCAAATATCCCCTTAATATAAATTTTCATTATTTGATCACATAACTCTTCTTTATATTCTCTTTTTCTATCTATTTGTGTCAGATTTGACTCTTACCATTTATTATGATGCCTCTTGGATTTTCAATTTAGAAGTTGCATTATAAGGCCTTAGGGAATATAGCCAATCCTTCCTCACAAACTCTCATCCCTTTCATATCTATACCATATATGTCATCATATTTATGTCTATATATGGTCATGTCTTCTTATATTATGCTTTATCATAAGCACTAATTTTGAGTTTTTCCTCATTAGAATCTTTGCTTCCTTTATTTTTCATGTCCTTGCTTAAATTAAGTTTCACTTGTCTTATATTATATGGTTTTAAAATCATTATATAATTTCCTTCATTTTCTTTAAGATTTCACTTGTCTTACATTGGGTGATATTTCAGTCATTTCACTTTCCCTATGTGATTAGATTTATCTTTTCTTGCATTAGATATTTCTTATTAAAATTATTATTCTCGTATTATATTTTGTTTTACCTTAAATTTTGATGTGTTTATGACATTTTATTTAAAATTTAATACATATCTTATTTTTTCCCTTAATATTTTTCATATTTCATTTGGCATGTTTTAAATTCATTTATTACACATCTTTTGCTTGTTGATTTTTCTTTCTACTTAAGACGACATTTTTGCATTTAATTTTTGTTATTTTTTACCATGAATTTTATCACATTTTATATAAAATAATAAAACATATATATCATGATAACATCCTCATAACATAATATAAGAGCCATAACATATGTTAATTTAAATGTCAAAATTTAAACTCCATATATAAAATAAGGAATTATAACTAGTGATATGTATGTGTGGGTGTGTGTATGTATGTATGTATGTATGTATATCAGAATTATTATACCTCAAATATATTGAGTTAAATTTTAAGGGGTTATGGAGTTTAAGTCTTGGGTTCTTAAAGTGTCTAAGTATAGTAAATCAAGGTATAAAATATGTAATAAATACAACCCTTGATTTGTGAAGGAACTAATATAATATAATATTTATAATAATATCAATGAATGATATAAATAATTTGTTAGCTAGAAATTACCTAAGATGAAGGAACTAGAAGTGAAAAACTAGTATAGGAGTTGTTTTGAGTGTCATGAACAAGATCCAAGTGTCAAAAAACCTCTTGTACATTAGTGTCATACCTTGGATAGTAGTGTTTTGGTGCTAATGTTAACTTTTGGTGTTAATTTCCTCTATAAAATAATTGATATATACTTCTAGGAGCACCTATGTCTAAGTCCGCTAACTTGTTCCTATGTAGACAAACCATATTTCACTATTTGTGACCTATTTTAATTAATTTTATATACAAACCCTAGACCCCCATGGGGTTAGGTCATCTGATTAGCACAAGTGTAAAAAGTGTTATGTTAGCTAGGTAGGTTTGACATCCTCAACACCTCACTATGATGAGAGTTTCTTACATACCAATACTCTGAGGAGGGATCAAGATCGATTTAGTTCTCCTTACCTAGGTGATAGTGCAAGTTCAAGTGAAGTTAATATGAATGTTATTTTGAATGATTTGAGTGAGTCTTGAGACTATAAATCTATGTATTATGAGATTATGGGGGTTGTAGATTACTATATACAAGTATAGGGTAAAATATAGATTAATAACCTTGATTATACATAACTTGTTCTAAGCTTGTTTGTGTATATTTGCATCTAATCTTCATCTACTAAATAACAAGTTAAAATTCATGTATATATACTAATATAGTGCTTTTATAGGGTTTGAAATATCTCTAGGCCAACTTTATATGTCTTTGGGATTGAAAATATATTTGTTGGGACTAAAAAGAGGGAAAAGGATAATATTGACCAACTAGGACACTAGCATGGGTTTTTAGTGTCCAAATATGGTGTTAATGTCTAGGTGGCAAAACCTAAGGCACTAAGGGCTTGGATGCCTAAATAAGAGTCTAAGATTGATTTTTATATGTTTAGAGATGTGTAAAACCTACACAATATATATATAAGTGTCCAAATATGCCCTTATATAGTTCTAGGGCTAAGATAGGAATACTCTTGGTACTCAAGTGACATTTTATATGACTACATTCCCCCCCTACTTTATTATAAAAATGTAATAAATAAAAATGACTAAGATAAAGGAAAATAAATGTACCTAGACTTACCTAAGTGTTGAAGCCCATGAGTCTTTATTTGAGTATGTGAATCATACTCTATTGTGTGTCCTATAAATGAAAGGTGTATAGAATCAGTCCTTACTTAAAAGATGTCTAAATCAAAGATAAAAATTAGTAAAGAGATAATAGATAGGAAACGAATGAATATACCTCACTAGGTACATGAACAAATGCATAAACTTAGTAACATCTTATATGTGTAGCTAGTGACTAATCAGTGGAAGGCTTGGATTGAGATAAATGGCTTGCTCAATCCCCTTATGTGGGTCTCTCAACTCAATTTGGTCTTGACTCCATCATTTCCCACCTGTATTTGATAGTTCACGGCTTGTGAATAGCTTGGATTAGACTAATAGCTTATTGAACCCTCTTATGTAGGTGGTTTAAGAAATCAAGTAGATTATGGCTCCATCATTATCTACCTCTATGTAGTAGATACGTATGTAACTAAATTACATAATTTAAATAAATCTATGTGACTATAAAAAAAACTATATATGATGGATCAACATCCACTAAGGAATTCCAAAATGAAATTGACTTATAAGCCTCTCAGGCACTCAGGTATGTAGCTCAAGAACTACTCATTAACGTTAAATATTTTAGATAGAGTAAGGCATCAAATCTAGTATAATTTGGTTCAAATGGTATTTGGATTAAAAATGTAGAGAATGACATTGAGTTTTTGATTCCATCTGATCAACTAGTGTAAAAGTGAGCATTTGGAAATATTGTGTTGCACACATACCCCCAAATCTGATATCTAAGCATATGGATTATAGATTGAGTTGTAATAATATGTATTTGAGTGTTTAAAAGTAAATTATGAGTGATCATGTCATGCATGATGCCCCCAATATGAGAAAATTGGTATAATTTTATGTAAAACTAAGCATAAATTGAAAATATGTAACTAAATTTGTGAAAACTTGGACTATACCTACTATACTTTTCTATCAAATCTATATTTTATTATTTCTAAGGATAATATATAGTATCACAATACCTTGGATAGTAGCATTTTGGTGCTAGTGTCCACTTTTGGCACTAGTGTCTAATTGTGTTGTTTTTCTACCAAACTGACTCTGATATTTGTTTGAAAATTTTACACTACACTTTCCTGAAATTAAGATGTATATTCTTTGCATGTGTGCTATAAATTATACTCTGAGTGTATTCAAATGGCCTAATCTCTATGACAGACCTCTATGAATGACCCATATTTTGAGGGGAGTTTTTGAACCTATACATTAATAATCCTCAAAATAAAAAACTCTATATGATATGTCTTAGCATGCACATTTATGATATCTATGTAATAAACCAATATAATGTGTATACATGACATCAGAATGTAAGATAATTTGAGCATAATTTGGTATTGTATAATGTATGTTAGATCTAGCATTCAAAATGCTATCAAGATAGATACAACAAAGTAAGCATGTGTATGGATAACAAATCTCATTATTAAACTAAGTAACTACCTAGGGGGATGGGTCATGATTTCCATTAAGGAACACAAGGAGGAAGGGGAGACACATGAGTTCCCTTATGGAATTGAAAACTAGAGTGTGTAAAAAATAAGATACAAGTGTCATGGCCATGATGAATACATGAAAACATACATACAAGACACATGAGGGATGCAAATTAGGCCAAGGGGCCATAATACAAGGGACATGGAAACATGTCACTAAATATAAGAAATCAATACATACAAGGACATGTTCAAATGTCCACATACGTAAATAGAAATCAAGTTGGTGTAAATCCACATGAAATTACATGTTCAAATGTCCACATGCATAATCAAGAAGGCACACACAATGACATGTGCACATGTCCAAAGCATGTATATAATGAAAGGGAGTGGCATAGAGCCATAGAATAATGGCATATTTAATTTCCCTCAAATAGATGTAGAATCATAGAGACATAATCAAGTCTAAACTAGTAAATCTAGAAATGAAAGTATGTATGAACATGTGGTATAAATTTGTATAAAATCAAAGATTTAAATAAAATGAGTCTAGAGTAGTATTAGTTAGTAAAAAATATATGGTGTAGGATGATCAATATCAAGATATAAAAAATGTTAAATTTGTGATATAGAGTATATAAAGATGTAACTTGGAAATCAAAAATGTGTATAGGATGCCCCCAAATGGGTGAATGTGTCAAATGATAATTCTATGTATCTATTTATGTGCCCAAATTGGGTAGATAATGGAAAATATAGATCTATGTGGTGGACCTGTGTCTTGTAAACATTTGAAAACACTTTAAAAGAGCAAGTGAAGCTTTTATGTATGATAAAATTAACTATACTAACATAGATAGCATATGTAGTACATGATGAGTATAATAAATGTAAGCATGGAAATGCATATAATCTATAATTTTGATTTTATGAGTGATATTTTAATGTTTTTATATTTTTTTAGTATATAATCTATGTATAAGTAATCATGAAAATGAAACTATACATAAGGATCAAGGTAAGAAGAAATATGTATAATTAGGGAAGAACATACTGACGAGTGAGTCTTGCAAGAGACCCACTATCAACATGGTCTATTTCAAAAATAGGAATGGTAATCCTTTGTGAAGTAAAATGGATGTGTTGTGACTAAATCAATGTGTAATATAAATCTAAGTATTTTTCATTGTTGTTATATTGATAATCATAATAAAATGGATTGTTCTACTCATCATTATCATCTTGATTTTGAAACAATAGAATGTTAGTGTTGACTTATGTCATATCTAGATATTTTACCTTTATTAATTATATCTATGAACTATTTACCTTAGTATGTTCCATAAATCCCAAACCTTGTTGACCAACATTATCAATTGCTAGAATAAGAATAGTGATGTGTTGGCCATGCTTGCCCAAACCTTGAATGTGATAATAAAACTATTGTAGATATTTTCACCAAACCCATACTACTTTGAAAGTGGAACCTCATGGTGGATATGTATATTTTTATATTTTACTTTCTTTAATTTTGATTATTGTATGGTTTTTTGCTCTGATTGTGATTTGTAAACTTTTTGTTATTATGAATAATGCTTTGGTAACCAATTTTGTATTATTTCTAAATTTGACCCTTTTTGAATTTGTACATGTGCCATTATATGTTGTTTAGATAATGTGTCACTATTTGAGTCATATGTATCAAGTACCTATTTTATTTTCCTTTTCAATTTTAAACATGAATCAGTGTGGTGCACATGCATTCTATGATATACATAATAATATCTAGATCTCCTCATTGGATGTATAGGAGGTAGGTTGATCAAATGATATTTGATCATTTGCCTTAAAATATCACTTAAAATTTTATTTTATCTTTGAGTACTTTTTAAATCACTAGTTTTAGATGCACTTTGTTGTGATTTATTGTTTTATATATAACATTTCTTGCCACAAATTGACTAGCTAAAGATGCATATACATGATTGACACTAGTGTGCCTTGGAAGTTTTTATATTGAAATATTATTTTATAATGTTTTAATATTTTAATGTAATAGTTTATTATGAGTTTGAAATTATGAAATTAACCTAATCATACTAATAATTTGATCCCCTAGAGTCTCACAAGTGTAAATCCTAGTTGCCTCCAATTGAACATGGAGGCACACACCTTGTAAAGAAGAGTTGGAAGCATAGATAGGCTAAGTATGGGCCTTAGTAGAAATATTATAGGATAATTTATCTCATGGAGGATTGATAACATGGACCTGGTTAAAGGGAATGTATTTATCACCCTCATGGAGATGAGAAGGAGAAGGAGATTCTTTCTTGTGCATAAAATATGACATTGAAACTTGAAACATGGTTGTTAGGGTATTAAATTTATGGAATAAGTCAAATAAACTATAGTGTAGTTTATATATGACATCATATAAATATTTTTGCATATATTATTTGAATTGATTCCAAATGAAAGGAAACAAACATGCAAATGAAACTAGAAAACTTTACATTAGAAAGTGATAAACATCTTCTATCATTATTATCATGATTAGATGATAATAAAACTTAGAAAATATAAGTATATTAAATTTGAGTCTAAGTTCTAGAAGGCTAGAAATATAAACTCTAAATGTAGTATAGGGTTAGGGTTTTTATACTGTTTGAAATAAGTTAGGTTCACAAAATAATTTAAATTTTAAGGGGCTATGGATTTTAAGCCCTAGGTTGTTAAAAGGTCTATTGATGATTTAAAATTTCACTTGATTCTAATCAGCAATAATGGGAAGTTTCAAGATGTGGGACTTGCGTCTTGAAACAACCTCCAAATTTTAGAGAAGCTGGTTCTTCTTTAAATCAAGTATATATTGGGAAAATGGCAAGAATTTTAATAGAAACACAATGCAAGAAATAAAATCTAATCTATGGCGATGCACCTGAATGTATTTTGACCTTAATCCTAAGCATAGTGAGACTATATGTAGGATTCATTTACATTTAAGAGAAAACAAGTTCATGATCAATGTAAAAGATTGAAATAATAGAATCAAAGGCTCAAAACATAGACTTCTTTTATTAAGATATAGAAAATGTCAACAAATGCATAGGGTTCAATCTTCTTATTTGAATTTTCCAATCACATAAAAGGCATAGAAACATGTACAATTATGTAAACCTTCCAACTCAATAAAATGAGACAAAAGCAAATGACATTCCTAATCAAAACTCTAGAAAATATAAAGTCTAGACTACTTTTGCAAATGACACAGATAATATCAACAAAGGCATAAGGTTAAATCTTCTTATTTGAATTTTCCAATCACATAAGAGGCGCAGAAACATGTACAGTTATGTAAACCTTCCAACTCAAGAAAATGAGACAAAAGTAAATGATATTACTTAGCCAAAGCTCTAAAAAGTCTAAACTTGTTACAATAATTCTCTCTCAAAAATTGTCTCTGATAATGGATTCCCTTTTTGGTGATCTCTGCACCCTTGTCTATAGCCTCAGATTCACTCTAGATTGTCTGCTTGTTCCTAATCTAATAGCCCAAATGAAATATATCCATAACTAAACATTTCTAATAGAAGATATCTTATATATTCTAAAACGCTCCATCTTCTAGCAGTTCATTGGCTATAACAGATTGCAGGATGCTCCCTTCTCTTAAATATTAGGTAACACTTAGCCAATTTTCTTATTACTTTAGGAAACATCAGAGAATGATACTTGTCATGTTCCACATCAACTATAGAAGACACACGACACTTTCCACATAATTTATACTCTTTTGTGTCTTTACTCAGGAGTGTTCCACCTTTTAACACTTGTCACCATCTGCTTCCTTGAAACTTCAATAGATTGAAAGAAAATAAGACCCACAACATCTCTTACCTGAGTATCTTTGAAAAGGAGCATAGGGACAGGTGGCAATCTCTACTTGCTTTAACATAGGATATGTGGCAATCTCTACTACTCTTTAGCTATATTATGGAAATGTTTGGGACACATGTTAGGCTCTTATAGATGGTGACACTTGGCAGCTTCCACAAACTTTTAGAAATAAAACTTGGGACCCACCATAGTCTTTATTCAAAAATGAAACATGAAGAAGATCTTTCGTATGATGACATGTGGTAGCTTTCACTACTTCTGGGAAGATACATGGTGTCTTCTGCTACTTTTGGGAAGATACGTGGCATCTTTTGCTACTTCTGGGAATGGAGTAGAAAGGGCTTGATAGATGACACTTGGCAGCCTCCGCTTGAATGGTTTAGTTGCACCTTACTACCTTCCGAAAGGGCACTTAACCCCTTGGTTTTTTGGGATGCTCCTTTGAACTGCCTGATTGTACTAAGAAATTGAACCAACTTATTGAACCAAAAATGGTTCAATGGTTCAACACTACGTGTCATTTACACATGAACTGAGGCATTAAACCAAAAATATTAAACTAAGGCTTTGAACCAAAAATTGAAACAAGGCATTAAACTAAACATATTTTGGATGCTGACACATGGTGACTTCTGCTCTCTTTAGCTAGGATACGTTGCAACTTCTGTCACTTTTATAAAAGCAACACTGAGACCTTCCACTATTGCCACTTGGCACTTTCTGCCTGATCTTGATACTTAGCTTTTTGAAACCTTCCACTGCAAAGAGATAAAACATGGGTGCTGATATGTAACCATGGATGTTGACACTTGGTGCATTCCACTGAGCCGCTATGAGACACGTGGCACATTCTGACTAACTCATAGAAAGTATGAAAGGTGCCTCAGATGATGACACTTGACATTTCCACTTGAGAAAGGATGTCTCGATCAATGACACTTGTCAACTTCCACTTGATTTCAACACTTAGGAAAAAATGAATCAAAAGAAAAATAGAGACCATGATCTATATCATGACTTCACCATCTTGAACCAATGAATGCAAGGATATAATTTTGCAGCGTGTGACTAAAAAATAGAATGAAACGTAGATTAAAATTTTACTCTATAGTTACTGGTGACCCAAGGACTTTTGAGCTTGCTTAAAAAGAAACCACAACTCCCATTAGATCAAAAATTCAAAATTATAGCTTCAACAATGTTGTCTGGTAGGTGGACAACTCTTCATCAAATAACCCTTGCTTACTCTATAATTCATTGAAGGCTAAATCAAGGTTAATAATATCCTTGTGTGAAAAATGTTACAAAATTTGAACCATAGCCTTCAATTTGAATTTGAGCTAGGAAACAGGAACCAAGACAACTTCTACTTTAGGGACTGATGAATCATTCCTTAGATTCTAGAAAACTGTTTGATCTTTCTATTTGGCCAACAACAAAGGTTCAATTTCTTCTACCATTAACACAATGTTGTCATCAGGAAATGGAGAAGGAAAACCTAGTTGCACTAGATCATCAACATGTTATTTCATTTCATTGATTCCTTCCTTCATGACATCCAGAAGCTCCTTGCAACTATTAGTTATGGAATTGCAATTAAGAACTTCATTTACTCACTTGGCAGTGACCATTTTGTCATTGATTCTTGTTGCTGATAGTTTTGCATCCATTGCATCATATAGCTTTTGCAGCAACATTTTTGAGTCCATTATTCTCTTAGAGACTATAGCCAGAGTATTTACAATTGAACTCTCCACCTTTTTACACAATTTCTATGCATTTAGCAAGAAGGTGAGAGATGGCTTGAGCTAGATAATCTCTGAAGAGATTCTCTTCCACATGGATTCATATAGCTCCTTTACCAAACTTAACACTCCAACACTCTTTGGCCTATTGTCCAGTTCTAGTGTCAATTGTGCTACTCTTTGTTGCTCTGAGTGAAATTGGGCTATTATGACCATAGCTTTATTCTATTTAGTCAACAATTTTTATTACAATTAGGTAACTTGCAACAAGTGTTCCTTGCATTGTCCTTGTAGCGTTGCCTTTTCATGCCTGAGGGTTGTCACCACATCTTTGACCTATATGAGCCTTGCTTTTAAAGAATCATTTTGGGCTTGAACTACCTGGTGAGTCTAAAAAGAAATAGTATTTTATAACTGTTTATTTAGATTCTCTATTTCATTATTTTTACCATTGATTTCTAAGGTCAAACTATTACAATTTGCCTTTTCCTTGGCTAGCTCAGTGTCCATATTTTGTAGCCTTCTTGATATCTTCAAGTAGTCTTTAATAACTATAGAAGTGGATTCAGTTAGTAGCTCAACTTTGTCCTATGGCCTAAAGAGTATATGTCAATGGCTATTGCATTCATCGTGTAGTCCTCTAGCTGCATTTTCTTAGCTAGCTTTATTACATTTGGTGACAAATGGGTCACCATCAATTGTTGTTGAATGGGATCAAATTGTGACTACAAATGGGGTGTAGCCAAAGCTTTATTCTCCTTAATCTTCTTCTTCTCTCTTAAAGCTTCTCTTGCCTTCCTAGCAATATCTGCTTGGGTTCAAAAGGTGGAAGGAGAGGCAATGTGCCCACTCACAAAAGGATGTCCTTATGGAAGACCATATTCAATATCTAATTGTTGGCTATGGGCAATCTGAGGGAAAGGTTTCTTGGGAATAGAAGGGGATAAATGAGGTAATGTTAAGGCTTGAGGTGGCACTGATGGGGTGAAATTAGAAATGGGAATGGCAGAAGTGGTAGGGGATGTCATTTGACTAGATGAAGTCATCATGCCAACAGGAGAAGAAATAGACTGAGAAGGAGAGGGAGAAGTAATACTTACTTGAGGAGCAATTACAATACCTTGTAATTAGCGTTGTGTGGTTTATGTCTCCTCTTCTAAACTAAATTGAAATTGCACCCTCTTTCATTACTTGGATGTCTCTTCTTCTTATTACATCTTTTTTCCTTCCACATATACTTCTTGTGGAGAACTAAGAATATCTATAACTGAGGCTAATGGGGAAACTTGTGATGATGAAGGCACCACACTTTATTGAATTTTTATGGCACTGAGAGATTGGGGCCAAACTGATACAGTTACTACAGCTGTAGTTTGCTCTAAGGCTTATGATTCTTGACTTGACTCAGCCCCAGCTTCCTAATCTAAACTTGGTGTGAACAAATTACCTGTCTCTGGGCTAGATACAGGGGAGAAATGGCACTCATCCCATAGTTCTTCCCATCTTTCATCCATATCTACATTCTTGAAAGAATGGGTTGTTTGATAAATTTCCTGCCTATATTTCTAATAGGCCTCTATCGTTTCAACATCCCAATCTTTATTCTTTAATGTTCTTCTTAAGCCAGAAGTCATTTTGACTTTAGGATCATAGTCCCTTTATTTTACATAGAATGTCTCCCATGGCCTATTTTATGGAAGTGGCAAGTCTGTTAACTCAACATGAAATCTAGGATTGTCTTCCCTTGGATTTTTCCTAGTTTCCAAAAAAGGGTGGCCCTTATGTGCAATTCTGATTGCAACTCTGTTAGTTCATATCCAAGAGGCTATGAAATCATTTGGGTCATAAATCCATTTGTCCTTTATTAAAAGGAAACCTAGAAAGGCTTGCTTTCTAAGCAACACAACTTTAGCATCTCTAGTTTCCAAACCCATGCCATTTGTCATCCATGGTAGATTATACATTTTCCTCTTTCTCTTTCTTGAGCCAAATTCATTGTCAATTATGGATACCTACCTGGTGACCTCTAGGAATGCTAACCTAAGATTCAAGATCTTAGGTAGCAATATTGGTTCCCCATAAAAACCATGGACTCTTATAATGATATGGTGGGATCCAAAATAGAAATCGCAAGGAATTGGGAAGCTAGCCAAAAGATTTGAAACATTGGGGAATAAGCTATTCATAATTGGTTCAAGACTGAGATGGAAAAAAGTAGGAGTGACAAATAATTCCTAGAACTCATATGGGTCACTAGTCTTTGACAAAATGTGTGTCCATGCAGACACAGCAATGGTCCTTTGAAGATCAAAATTTGGGTCATACATATTAAGATACATATATTGGGCAAAGAGTTTAGAGTTATAAAAAAGCATGAGGTGGAACAAATAGGAAGAATACCTAAACACTCCTTTTGATCTAAAATGAGCCAATTGTTCTACCATTGAGAAAGTAATTTGTTTAGAAAAGTCAAGCTGATACTCTTGGGTTTTGTCAATGGTCTTCAGCCTGAAAAGGATAGCCATTTGTTCTGTATACACTACCATGTCATCTTCCATGCCAAAGATGAGAGCCATCATAGACAATTTGTCTTTTCTAGCCTATGTGAGTTGAGCTCTTGGTGTAAGGAGTGTGGGTACCATAGTGTCATCATCACCCATTTGTAACTCAGATCTCAAGAACCTTGTCTGAGTGTTGATATTTGCCCACATTCTTTGTATCTTAGCAATAGTGGGAAACATAGCTGTACTATCAAGATGTAGGGCTAACATATCCTTGATAACTTGTGATGTGATTTACACTGTGAATGGGCCTCATTGAATGATGCCTGAAGGTGCATGGAGCAAGTCTACATATAATTCGGCCAGGTTGGGGCATGAATGCACAGCTGGGATAATGAATTGAGATAGTTCGAAGGTCCATATTCTCATGGTGAATGTTTCATATTGCCCTACTCTAGTCCTCTATAGACACCTTTGATGTGCCCCTTCTCTAAGATTTTTGCTACTAGCTCTTTATAAAATTGTGTCCATGATGCCATCTACATAATCCTTTATTTTTGCTAAATCACTTACTGGACCAGCTTCAGGAAACCTGGTCCTTGGATAGGTCTTCAACAACTGCATGGGAGCTGAAGCATATGATTTACTTGCAAGAAATTTATCAATGGATTCATACATTCCAGGTCCTTGTTGTGAAGATTGTGCCCCCTCCATCTCTATATCTTCTCTATGGTAACTTGTATGAATTCTTGCAAAATAGAGACACTTTTGCTAAAGCAATTTACTAAGCATAGAAAATGTAATTAGGAGGATATTTTTGTAGATGTAGGAATGTTTAATAACTTGTAATTTTAAACCTTGCTAAGAGATATTTATTGACCTATCAAGTCTCAAAATGGCATTAAACTTGGATAACCATTAGCAGATCCTACTCAATCTTTATGGAACAACGGGATAGACACATTATGCAAGTGGCAGTGCAAGGTACCTTGGGGATTTCTAAAGATTTGGGAGATATTCAATGCATTGGAGATTTTTTTAGAAATTTAAACATTCTGAGTTATTGACTACATGTTCAAAGAACACTTATTTAAAAGAAAAGTAGGAAAACAAAGCAATACGGAAAGAGAAAACTACCTAACTACATTAATGAAGCATCTTTATCTCCCTCTTGGATCAAAATAAAAATTTCTAAATTCTCTTTCATGACAAGCCAACTTACGTTGCCATACAAGTGATCAAATTGGGTATAGCTTTGGTGAATTTCCCTCTGTGTATGCCTCATTGATTTGTCTACATTCAAGTGAGTTTGAGTTAGACATGCTTCCAACATATATAGACTCTTCTTATTCTTGGAAGCTCATCAAATATCAGCTCTTGATATTGGCATGTCTTACTAGGAAATCAATTATTGACTTAATTACTTCTGCTTAAAACTCTGATTCTATTGCATGATCATCTTACTTAATAACTTCAAAATTACCAATATCTTGAAAGGATAATTTTGAAAGTTTGCAATGATTTTGCACATGTAATTTAGGCTCAATGTTGTTTTGTTCCTCTACAATCAGTTCACAGCTTCCCTGAGAAATAGTATACCCTGATCCAATGATTTCAAACAAATCATTTAAATCATGGTCTAGGAAATGTTCATGCTCTTCCACATTATCTTGAAAATTAAGAAGAAAATAATAAATTATTTCTTCTTCATCAGAGGTCAAGATATATGCTTGTGATTTCTCACTAGGAATTTAAAATTCATAAGAGATGTCTTCTGACTTTTCTTCCTCTAGAACATTGGGGATTTTATGATCTTCATCAAGTATAACGTAAGTGCCCAAACCAATAGAGTCATAATTTCCATATGGGTCACTTTACATCATAGCTAATAAATGATCATTTTCTTCTTCATGATTATATTCAGTCCATTCCCCTAGCTCTTTGACAAAAAACCTTTCTTCTTTATTCATCATAACATGGGATGCCTCTAACTTTATAGTGGGTTCATTAGTGATGTGATATTTATATAATGGTTCAAACAATATCTTCATCTTTGAACCATATTTGGTTTTTAATATGAGATGAGACCAATCAAGGGACATATATCCTCTTATCTTAGCTATAAAGTCTCTTGATAAACATAAGCCAAAAATAGGAGGTATATCTATCACTACTACATCCTAATTTACAATTATATTAGGACAAGCATATAATTGTAATTGGAGTTGTTTGATTCTCCCTATGGTTTGTACTAATTTTCCATCTAGCTGTATGACTCCTTTAGTGAGTGGTTCATACTTAATCTCTAAAGCATTAGCTATCTGCTTGGGCATTACTATAGTACTAGCCCCTGAATCAATCATTACATTATGCAGCAATTTTTTGCCAACTATTAAAGTTAAATAGAAGGGATTTAGTTTGGATTTGCTTACCTCTGCTATATTATTTACTAGGGTTATTGTCTGTAGATGGACTATATCTTTGAGTTTTTCTTTTTCAGCAAGTCTTTCCTTGATGGTAGTACCTTTTGGCATTACTTGGCCTTGTAGAGCTTCTTGTAGTAGTGTCTTCTATTCAGAAATAGCCAAAATATCCCATATTGATACTTATGCTGGAGTCTTCTTTAATTGATCCACCACATTTATTGGTCCCAAAGACTAAGTTCTTTGAACATAAGGATATCTTGTTTTTTCTTGAATTTGGGCAGGAATCCCTTGATTTTGCACTAGATGAGGCACCTCTTATCTGACAGCTATATTTATTTATCCTTGAAATGAAGGATTCTCCATGAATTGACTATTTACAATCTCAGGCTATTCCACCATCCTTCTCTTCAATTTGGTGTAATAATTAGATTGCACCACTAGTTTTTTGGAGTTATATGCTTCATTCAAGAAAACTGAATCTTCATCTTCAACCCATGAGAACAAGGCATGTTTTGGGTCTATTTCTTCCTCTTGTTGCAAGGACATCCCTTGCATCTGAGCCACTATGACTAAATTTTTCATACCAAGAGATTGGTAGGCCTGATTGTCACTAGAACTTGCAAACTGACCATCCATTCTTCTTTGCTCTGCCACCTTTTGTTGTAGATTACCCATAGGACAATCTCTAGGTGTATGAGCATTATTGCAAGGAAAACACTAGGCATTAGTGTTATCTGTAGAGTTATTTTGTCCTGGAATAATCTCCCTATTTAAATTGGGAGGAATAGTCTATGAGGGTGTGGGGAATGCAACCAATTGGTTTACTGCATGATGGTTAGTTTGTCTTGGAAGACCCTAATATTGGTTTGACTGAGATGAAAATCTATTTCCTTGATAGCCTTGATATGGAGGCTTAGAGAAAGTATTCTTCTATCTTTTTATATTGATCAGCTCATTAGAAAATGTCCTTAGGATATTCTTGATATCATCCAGCTTAAATGACTAAGTGGGGACAATTTCCTTAGCAGATTGTTGAGGGTAAGTGTACATAGACATAGGTGGGCTTATATATTTAGGGACTTCTTGAGGTAATGGCAAGGAAATTTCTGGGAACATGGGCATGGGAAGCCTTGGAGGTAACTTTCCAGCATCTATTAAATTATTCTCAGCTCTAACCACATATTCATAAGCCTCTGGGAAAGTGTGTCCTCTAAGTGACTGAATCATAATAGATATATCTAAATTTAAAGCCTTAAGATAAAACACTATGGCCATACTTGGTAATGGTCTAGTTGTAACAAGGATTCTGTCCCAAGTCTTTTGAAATCTAGAATTGAAGCCAGTCATGGCTTCTTGTGGTCCCCTTTGAATGGTGATTAACTACTATAAAAAAGAAGACTTATCACCCTTCTCTACAAATCTTTCAAAGAAAAGATCTCTGAGCTAATCCCATGTAGAAATGGTATTTGGGGTTAGGGACATGTACCATTCTAGAACCTTCCGTTTAGAAGAAGCTACTAATAATCTTATGGCCACATTTTGTTGTGTGACAACATGTATAGCACAGACATCTAATACATCCTGAATATGCTCTTTTGGTGTTTTAGAGTCTTGCCCACTAAATTTGGGTAGAGATTTTGGGGCATTCACTGGGATAGGGTCCCAAGTGTCTAGTGGTATTGGGAGAATTAAAGGACTACCAACATTCCAACTTGCATAATTTCTTAGGGGTATAGGGGCTCCCATATTTACTCTAGGTATTGGTACAAACTGCTTAGCTCTTCTTCTTGGACTTGTTACCAAAGGTGGCAAAAGAATACCTAGATTTGTAGCAGATTGTGATCTAGTTACTAGTCCACAACTATGACTCCTCGTGGCTCTTTGGTTCATATGATCTTGAAAGAGACTTTAAGATTGGTCCCATCGGGCATGCCAAAAACTATTGATGATTTAAAATTGTGCTTGATTCTAATCAACAGTAATGGGAAGTTTCAAGATGTGGGACTTGCGTCTTGAAACAACCTCTAGATTTTAGAGAAGCTGGTTCTTCTTTAAATCAAGTATATACTAGGAAAAGAGCAGGAATTTTAATAGAAACACAATGCAATAAAGAAAATCTAATCTATGGCAATGTGCCTAAATGTAATTTGACCTTAATCCTAAGCACAATGAGACTATATGTAGGATTCATTTACATTTAAGAGCAAACAAGTGCATTATCAATGTAAAAGATTGAAATAATAGAAACAAAGGCTCACATCATAGACTTCTTTTACTGAGATACAAAAAATGTCAACAAAGGCATAGGGTTCAATCTTCCTATTTGAATTTTCCAAACACATAAAAGGCATAGAAACATGTAAAATTATGTAAACCTTCTAGCTCAAGAAAATGAGACAAAAGCAAATGACATTCCTAATCACAACTCTAGAAAATCTACAATCTATACTACTTTTGCAAATGACACAGATAATATCAACAAAGGCATAGGGTTCAATCTTCTTATTTGAATTTTCCAATCACATAAGAGGTGCAGAAACATGTACAGTTATGTAAACCTTCCAACTCAAGAAAATGAGACAAAAGTAAATGATATTACTTAGCCACAGCTCTAGAAAGTCTAAACTTGTTACAATAATTCTCTCTCAAAAATTCTCTTTGATAATGGATTCCCTTTTTGGTGATCTCTACACCCTTATTTATATCCTCAAATTCACTTTGGATTGTCTGCTTGTTCCTAATATAATGGCCCAAATGTAATCTATCCCTAACTGAATGTGTCTAATAGAAGATATCTTATAGATTCTGAAATGATTCATCTTCTGGCAGTTCATTAGCTGTAACAGATTGTAGGATGCTCCCTTCTCTTAAATACTAGGTAACATAGCCAATTTTCTTATTACTTTAGAAAATGCTAGAGAACAACATTTGTCATGTTCCACAACAACTATAGAAGACACATGGCACTTTCCACATAATTTATACTCTTTTGTGTCTTTGCTCAAGAGTGTTCTGCCTTTTGACACTTGTCACCATCTGCTTCCTCAAAACTTCAATAGCTTGAAAGAAAATAAGACCCACATCATCTCTTACCTGAGTAACTTTGAAAAGGAGCATAGGGACAGGTGGCAATCTCTGCTTGCTTTAACAAAGGGTACGTGGTAATCTCTACTACTCTTTAGCTATACTATGGAAATGTTCAGGACACATGTTAGGCTCTTATGGATGGTGACACTTGGCAGCTTCCACAGACTTTTAGAAATAAAACTTGAGACCCACCACAATCTTTATTTAGCAATGAAACATGAAGATCTTTTAGATGATGACACATGTCAGCTTCTACTACTTTTGGGAAGATACATGGCATCTTTCAATACTTCTAGGAATATACGTGGCATCTTCCACTGCTTCTAGGAATGGAGTAGAAAGGGCTCAGTAGATGACACTTGGCAGCCTCTGCTTGAATGCTTTGGTTTCACCTTACTACCTTCTAAAATGGCACTTGACCCTTTGGTTTTTTGGGACACTCTTTTAAACTATTCAATTGTATTAAGCCATTGAACTAATCGATTAAACCAAAAATGGTTCAATGGTTCAACACTACATGCTGTTTACACATGAACCAAGGCAATGAACCAAAAATATTAAACCAAGAATTGAAACAAGGCATTGAAATGAACATATTTTAGATGCCAACATGTGGTGACTTTTTCTCTCTTTAGGCAGGATACGTGGTAGCTTCTGTCGCTTTTAGAAAAGCAACACTAAAACCTTTCGCTATTGCCACTTGGCACTTTCTACCTGATCTTGATACTTAGCTTTTTGAAACCTTCCACTGGAAAGAGATAAAATGTAGGTGCCGATATGTAACCATGATGTTGACACTTGGCATGTTCCATTAAGCCCCTATGAGACACGTGGCACATTTTGACTAACTCATAAAAAGTATGAAAGGTGCCTTGAATGATGATACTTGGCATTTCCACTTGAGAAAGGATGTCTCGGTCGATGACACTTTTTAACTTCTACTTGATTTCAACACTTAGGCAAAAATGAATCAAAGGAAAAATAGATCCTATGCTTTATATCACAACTTTTCCATCTTGGACCAACGAATGTGAGGACAAAATTTTGCAGCATGCGACTAAAAAATAGAATGAAACGTAGATTAAAATTTTACTCTACAAGGTCTAAATATAGTAAATCAAGGTATAAAATATGCAATAGATACATCCACTAATTTGTGAAAGAATTAATCTAATATTATATTCATAATAATATAAATGAATTATATAAATAAGTGTTTAGCTAGAAACTACCTAATATGAAGCATCTAAAAGCTAAAAATAGGTGCATGAGATAATATGAGTGTCACAAACAAGATCTAGGTATTAGAAACCTTCTTGGATAATAACATCATACATTGGATAGTAGTGGTGTGGTGATAATGTTTAATTTTGGTGCTAATGTCCTCTATGAAATAAAATGATATATAATTTTGGGAGTACTTGTGTCTATGTTTTCTAAGGATATTCATTTGCAGACAAACCCTAATTCAATGTTTATGACCTTTTTTGACTGATTTTGTATGTAAACCCTAAACCTCCATGTGATTAGAGAACTGGATTGGCATAAGTATCAAAAGTGTGATGTTAGTTGGGTAGGCTTGACATCCTCAACAACCCACTATGATAGCATTTACCTACATACCAATACTCTAAGGAGGGATCAATCCTAATGTATTTATCCCCACCTAAGTGTAGGTGTAAGTGAAGCTAGTATGAATGTTATTTTGAGTGTTGTGATTGAGGTTTGATATTGGAAATCTATGTATTCAAAAATTAGGGTGGCCATAGATGATTATATGTAAATATAAGGTATAATAGGGATTAATAACCTTTATTATGAATAACTTGTTTTGGTCTTATTTATGTATATTTGCATATGATTTCCATATACTAAATAAAGGGATAAAATTCATGTATATATACTAATTGAGTGCTTATGTGGGGATTGAGATAGGTTTAGGATGACCCTAAGTGTCTTTAGTATTGATAAGATATATGTTTGGGATAAAAAGAGGTAAAAGGATAATAACACCAATTGGGACACTATCATGGGGTGCTAGTGTCCAAATATAGCACTAATGTCTAGGTGGTAGAACCTAAGGAACTATGGGCCTTGATGCCTAAGGAAGGGTCTGAGATTAATTTTGAGATGTCTATGGATGCATAGGCCCATATGAAAGATAGATAAGTGTCTAAATAGGACCTAAGATAGGTCAAAGGCTAAGCTAGGGATGGGTGGTCTTAAGCAACACTCTTGACACTCAAATGAAATTTTAGATGACTACATATATAGTAAATACATCTATATCCATGGGTTATCTTCCTTATCACAGTTGATTTCCTCTACAAACTATTTAAGCATGAAATGGTAGATTGTGAGACTAATAATTGGTAGTGCTGATATTTATTTCTAAGTTAGATTTGTATATGTTATTTGATTGATAGTTATATTACTTATTTTATGATCACTATATAGATAGATAGTTGTTTCATATGTCTTATTATGTTTATGAATAGATTGACTAATTTCATTTGTAGATTGATTGTAGTCAAAAATTTATTTATGGTTATATCTTGATAATTTTTATGATAACCTCAAAATAACTACCTATGTATTTAATTAAGGTTGTTATAAGAATATTTTACCCTCACATGTAGTATAAAGGTAGATTATAATCAGAGAGGGGGTTGAAAATACCAATAGTGGGGGTTGAGAGAAAGCTTCACCAAACTCATGCACACACCACTTCTAGTTTCTTGACTAAAAATGAATATTACTTATTATGGATTTTGGTAGAAATTGAGTCTTGTTACTTCATTTAGTCGATCACAAGTGTGATTTTCTTAAGTATGTTTTATCTCTTCTAGAACCTATTGCGTTGTGTTGATTTTGACTATGTTATGATTAGATAAGTCATGAGTGTCAATAATCTTATTGATGGGTCATCGTGATTTGTCACATTGTGATTTTCATGGAATAGTATAGAAATGTTATTGACCTTGTTATGATTTTTAATTGATCTCTTTTAGCTAGTTGTTTATCAATCATGATGATGGTTGTATTTCCAAGAATCTTATATAAGAAACTAAGACTGTTAAGATGTGATTTTATTGAATTCCTTTATACATTTGAATTTTATATATATTAAATAAGGTGTATATTTTAGACTAATATGCCTTTTGATAAAATATTTTAAAGGGAACCCAAAATATATCATCTTAAATAAACTTTGAAACATTAGATAATGCTTTGATTATTCATATTCATTGGTATGCATTATGTAGTTTGAAATTAATAAAAAAATAAGTTTTCATTGGGAAGTTTATATACTATGTTATTGTTGTCACTTGGATTTACACCCATTGAGGAGATTCCTAGCTCTCCTCATCCAAGTGGCATAATGGAAAGATCTCTCTTTCTATGGGTAACAATTTGATGAGATGAATCTCTAGAAGGGCTAGTTCCCTTGATGCAATCTTTGAAGTACTTTATTGCCTATCAAATTTAGATGAAAATGGTTAAGAAAAAAACTAATAAATATAAAAAATTTATGTACCAATATTATATTTCCCCTTATTAATTGAACTTATAATAATACTTAGATCTAAACAAGGCTTCTTTCACACAAAACTCATAATTTAAGTTGCATTATCACATCATTGTTTCATAAGCTAGGTTCAAGAAGGTGTTTTGATAATTAAGAGTGTAATGAATGATTATTTTGTGGATTATAGTCATAAACCACTTATACACTTAGAAAATAACACTAACAAAGACATGTAACAATTGCTCTTCTACACACGTGGTTAACAATCAAGGATAACATGCTACAAAAGATCATCTTCTACTAGACAAGACTAAGAAGATTGAAATAACACTAAATTTTACAACATTTAAGTAGGAAAAATAGATTTTTTATTTATTCAAGAGTCATTCAAGTACAAAATTGGCCAGGGTTTCACCATCAACCAATAGAGGTCACTAAAAAGAGCGAAAAGAGTCAATATTTATTGTCTTTCAGAGAAAAGCAAGACAAAATAAGTCCAAAGGTCACTTAGACACTTTTTAATCTGATAAAAGAGGTTAATATTTCAATTTAAAGAGTTATAGGATGAACCATGTAATTTGAGGAGGACCAAGTGTCAATACAAGTCATGAAACTTAAGCAAAATATCATAAAATTCTTAGTCTTGGCTCAAAAAACTATCTTCATAATTTAAACCTATTTTAATGTCCCATAACCAAATAGGAATAGGTATGATTATTGGTATAATATGGAATTCCTTTATTTATTTATCTCTATGCATTGGTTGCATTCTAACTCACCTAGAAACTCCTAGAAGGAAGCCATCACTATCTTTAGGCTTAAAAACTCCTTTTTTAGTCACCCCTCACACTTGGCCTCAAAAATGTCTTTAGTTTTCCATTAAAACATATGGGATGTATTTAATTACACCATTTAAGACCCTCAATGTCCTTATATGCATTATTCATGCTTTAAAAAGGCTCACACTTAGAGTGTACACCCTTCTCACCCTTGTGTCCACTATGCCAGTTTTGACTAGCTAAAAGGAGAGATGTTATTTGAAAACTTATAATTTTTCCATTATAAATAAATTACCATGAGGAGTGATAATAATTATAAATATTTCCTCCAAAATTGATTTCACCTTCTTTAACCTCCTAGAACCTACAAAATAAAAATGTGTCAAAAACACCCTATTTTACATGTTGTCTATATAATTCAATATAGATAATATATATGGGAGTAATAATAAATTAGTAATATATAATTTAAAATATATTATATGGTCAAACTATTTCATTTGGATGGATCTCCAAGCTTTTTTTCTCCATCAGGTCCTGGCTGAGGGTTTAGTAGGGTTTTAGGTAGTTTTTGGTATTAAGCTTTGTTCATAAAGATTTTTCATTGAACCTACCACTAAACTATACAAAATTGATTCAAATGGACCCTTATAACACCTAAAAATTCCTCTACTTCCCATGAAAATCCTTATAAAATATATGAGTATTTGAAAACTCCTCATCAAGCTTGTTCTTGCTTTTCCTACATGCTTATACTTTCTCTAGGATATAATTGGTTTTCCTATAGGTTAATATAAATAATAAGAGATAAAACATGTATATATACACCTACATAACATTCATAAATCATATATACAGTCCACTAAGAGTTATAAATGAAGATGGACCCCTAATTAGTTTTAGGTCTCCTTAAGGCCTAATAGGTTTAATATGCACCCTGCTAGATTTAGATACTAAGACTAATATATTATAGCTAGTTTAGTTTATTATAAATTTTAACATCCAATTTAATCTTAAAAATCCACTACATAACCCTCCAAACACTTGTATTCCATTTCTTCTCTCATTCACTAACTAGGCTTAGTGAAGGCTTGTTTAATTGGATTGTATGCATGGGTAATTTAATCACCTTGAGGGGTATGAAATTTATATATTACTTATCAGAAATTATTAACCTTCCATACACCTTAAAAAAAATTTCCTAATGTTCCAAAATATTTATGTCAACTCCTTTGACCATTTTACACTCACTAGCTCACTTTGCCCAAGCCTAATTTTCATAGACTAGCTGACCTATGAGACAAAATAGTGAGATATATCCCTTATCTCCATGAAAAATTTAATATTTTTATATTTTTAAAAATTCATAATTATGATATTTACCAATTTTTTTTATTTATTCCATGGTTTACGTGTTTAACTAGCTCTAAATGCCCAAAAAAGGCCTCTAAAAAGCCTATTTTCCTGCATATTTTACTTCATTCCAAGATTGACTACTCAAGGATAGATAAAATGATATTATGCATTATTATAATTTTAATATTCTATAATTCATGAAAATTTATCTTTAAATTCAACTAAACAACCCATTCCCTCTTGAATTCTCATGCTTACCTATTGAGTAAAGAGCTCCTTAATGCAATTATACAAACTGATAACTTTGGTTATGAAGAGGAGTGGGTGGTCATCTTAAAGGAATTATGGATATTTTATAAACATATTATTTATCAATAATTAACCATATTTTTTTATTATGTCCTTCCTTTCTCTCATTCACAACTTTAACCCTTCATTCACCTTCATGTTCAAGACTGCAACATAGTGGTTGTAGGTGAACACAAGGGTTTAAGAGACACTTTGTAGGTTTGTATAGAAATTTTAAGATTATAGGATATTATTATTCTTATTATTTATATGGATAAATTTTTATGGTTTATTATTTCCTCATACCATACTCCCATTAGCACTTCTTACAAACTTTTGAGCTCACTGACTGAGTGTACTACCTATCGACTGCATATCATTATCCTTTACCCCTATAGGTGCCTATTAAGCTTGATAGAGAACTTATTAATGATTTTATATAACTAATTTAACCCCCTATTAGGTCACATAATACCTATAATTATCTTAGTCTCACTTATATGCTCTATGGAAGCTCAAACTATACTTTTTTTGGACAGAGACATCTCTTACCTTAAGACCCTCCTATAGATGCTTATTAGGCTTGACTGAGAACTTGATCATGATGTTATAGAACTCCTTGAGCTAAAAAAATGTATTATTGATCCTAAATTTATAATTATATCCATAATAACACCATTTAGACATCAAAATCAACGTCATTGTTGTGTGTTAAGATATTCTAACTATAAGACTTGTTGTAAGTGTTTATAGGGGTTTGGCTAGGGTGATTGTGATGAAATAAAGGCCTTATTGAGTTCAAAATGAAACACACAAAATTTACATTACATTAAAATAACCTTATAAGGGATAAACACCATCTAAAAACATGCATAAGTCACTATTTATTTACCTTACTTGTCTGACCCTTGTAGGTATCCATCTCCATGCTTGAAGGGTACCTATAGGTAGTCTTAGATGTCAAAAATACCTTGTATTAACCTCTCTTGATGAATTTTAGTAATTTTACCTCATCTCATTAGTTGTAAACAATTATTCATAAACCATTTTATCAATGTTTCTCCTTAGGGTGACAAAAGGTTATTTACTTCTACATGGTTGTAGATATTGCTGAAGCATTTCAATATGCTTTAGGGCATGTTTCAGGTCTCAAAAAACATACCTTCCCTCACTATCTGAGATTAATTATTGTTATGAACCTACTATATAATAGAGGCAATCAAACCCAATCATATATATTCTTTGGAACATCTTTGAAACATGTTTAAAAAAGGTTATGAAAACCCCTTAGACCTCTATTTTGGCCTTTTAGGGATAATTTCCCAAAACATAGTCCTTTATCTCTTTAAGTTGGTTTCACACCTCAACTTGTCATATTGAAACTTTGTATTTATTTTCAAATCTTATTCATCATACCAATCTTTTCAAGAAGTGCCAAGTTACCTCCATTTCTTCATATAATATTTTGGTACCCTACTCAACTACTTGTAGGTGGATGTTTTGATACACCATAGTGAGCTAGATGTGGACAATGGGAAACTCCCCATGCATATGAACCTTATAAGATTTTATCTAACGCCATAATACACATTTATAATCTCTAATAAGTTAGAACACATATCCACCTCTCCACACATTAACAAGACCTTGTAGGTGGATGTTTTGGCTATGTAGATAGTGAGGGTATGAATTATAGAAAAAAATGGTCGTGAATGTATTCAAAACAATTTAAATACATATAAAATTTTTAAAGTACAATAATTCCATCAATAACACCTTGAAACAAGTTCTAACAGCTCTTTTCCAATGTGAAATAACCTGCACACATCTAGGATAAAGCAAGCATATGCATCTCATGACTATTTTAAACATGGTGAATAGGCTTGGGACCACACTTGCACTTTCATTAAACATTTAAATGAGATATATTAAATTATTTATTCTTGGAAAATCTATGAACCATGAATAAAACTCTAGGAACAAGATAAATAAACCCATTCATGTGACTGCAACTAAAGTTAGGCATGGAGTTAACAATGGGGAATGACAAGTTTGTAAGCTACCCAAGACATGAGATGGTGGAACCAAAACATGGAAGGAAGTGGTAAAATGACCCAAATACTTGTGTAAAACTATTTACCATCTATATGAGACCCTTACATGATAAAAACACTCAACAAACAAGTACTTCAACTAAAAATGCACATGGTGACACCTTATTACATCATGGCATAACCTACTCATCCAAACATTATGAATATTAAAATAATAATGAAGACCATTTTAAAATGAATTAAACATCCTTTGGATCCAAAATTACTAGTTGGTTCATATATATTTGACCAAATAGAGTAAAACCTATAGGGTGCATGAAACAACTACTAGAAAAGTATAATAACCTTCATGAGGATGGTTCATGAATCATAGACCATAATTATTCAAAATATTTATATCTAAATGAATTTATTTGAGTGTATTATAACCTCCTAAAATAATTTTACTTGAAGCATCTTTAGCTATCTGTACTAAGCAAAAAATTGAAAGTCACTTTTATATGTCGAGGAAACCAAGAAAGGTGTTGAACAGTTTTGGACTCAAAATGGCATTTACAGAGTGAAATAGATGTTGGGTTGAGTTTTAATAAGGTTAAATGTCCCTCCATGATCTTATCCCATATGTCACACTTCCCCATGAGTCGTATAAGTGCCATTTTCTCCTTTTTCAGTTGTTTTCTATAATTTTAGTTAGACAACCCAAAATATTCTAATGTAAATAAAATACTTAATAGTTATACTAACTTACTAGATGTTTTTAATTAAAATAGTACACCTAAGCACCTTTTGAACTATGACACTTGCATTAATGACCCTTAAAATCACATAAAATGACCCAAATTGATAAATAAGCTAATGAAATTATGACTAAGGCTAGAAGTATATTAGCTAACATCAAATAACATGTAATACACATAATTAAAATAAATTAGACCCACCTAAAACATATATAAGCTAATTCTTTGCCTAAGGGTGCCCCAATTTAACCTAAAAGTCAAATTTGGTCAATAGTTATTATGATGATTCTTTGACATATGCCAAAAAGGTAATCAATTAGGGTTTTGTTTTGGTTATTATGCCATCATAGCAATAATTTAACTTACTATTTGGATTATGGTGGTTTCATTCTTCATCCATGAAAGTATATGGGGGAGAGACTAAAAGTTAACTAGAAGTAGGAATAAGTTGAACATTGATGAATTAAAGTGAGAAAAATGGCAATTTGGCAGAATAGTAGGAGATATTTGAGGTCATGAAGGTTGTGCATGAATGGTGGGAAAATAATAAAAGATAATTAATGGAATGGAAATGGATATAAAGTATATGGGAAAGAAGAGTTTGGATCTTTGAATTAAGAAAAAATAAATCTACCATTATGCAGATCTAGATGACACCCACTACAAGTTTAGATCAGTTAAATTATTTATGAATTCTAGACATAGTTATTCTTGATATGTGTTTCTATTGATTTGGCTAGATGAGTAAAATGGTAGTTCTTTATTAAATGGTATTATTGTTTTACATAAATAGACCTATGTATGGAACTATGTTCCATCCCCAAGCCTATATGAATAAATTTGAGCCTATGTAAACCACTATCCAAAGGAAAAAAAAATAATATTTCATTGTGTGTGAGTTTATATGGACCTTTTTTAATCTTGTTTTGATTTATAGTTAGTTAGGTTATTAATGTCAATTTCATGTAGTAGATGAATTAATAGTGATTCAATAGGAACATTTATAAAAGCCACCTATGTAATGTTCCTTTCATTTCAGTCTAGTGATAGATATAATTAAGGAAATATGGGTTGTATGGGTAGTTAGTAATTTTTGTTTGGATCCCTAGGTGACCCAGGTTTTAATGGTTGAAATGTATAAAATATAGATAAAAATAAAAAATAACACATGAAACTTGATTCATGGATATATATATATATATATATTAATATGTATATATATATATGTATGTATATATATATATGCATATATATATGTGTATGTGTGTGTATATGTATATATACACATATATATTTATATATATATGTGTGTGTATATATATATATGTATATATGTATATATATGTATATATATGCATATATGTATATATATATATATATACATACATATATATGTGTGTGTGTATACACACACACATATATATAGACACATATACATATACATATATATATATATATATATATACATATATACACACACACACACACACACACAGACATATATGTATATGTGTGTGTGTATACATACATACATACATATGTATATGCATAAAAAAATGGAATTTGTAAACCTATATAAAAAATTTGGTCATCTTGTATAGTTTTTGGTTGTAATTATGAGTTTTGAATCATGTATAAATATGAGGATATGTAATCTTAAGGTTAACACTTTGAATGTGGACCTTGATGGATATAAAATCATGTACACATCTAACCAATCTATACTCATTTGATAAAAAATTTATACTTTGAGTCAATAACATTTAATATTTATGTATGGACCTAACTGTAAATCATTTTGAGCATAGTGAGCTAAAATGTGAATTATGAAATAGGTAATTAGTTCCATTTATATATGAACAATTGTTTGTAAAATAAATTAAGTAGTTGGCATGAGTATGCATATATGTGTGTGTGTACGAAAGCATCAAAGACTATTTAAACCTATATGTTATTGAATTATATGATGAAACCTATGTGAATAGATTAGATAAAATATCCCCTTTGGAACTTAATTTGTTAATATATATAGATGAATGGGCATGCATATTCATTTTTGTCAAAGATTTACTTATATAAATAATTAGTCAAATGAATACCATATACTACTTAGAGATATATTTTTATACCAATTGATTATGAATAATTGTTAATAATTATGATTAAATTATGAGCTAAGCAAATACAAGTGATTAGTTTACTATAGTAAGAATGATGACATTGTTTTTTTAAAATTAGAATTTTTAAATAAGGCAAAATTATTATGAGCTATGTGTATATAGTCTATACATGTTTTTAGATGTTATGTTGGTTGAAAAGTTTCATTGACAATCATAATTAGATTGTGGTCCTATTTTTAATTAGACTTTCTTGTACAATTAAGTATGATGTAACTAATGTGAAAGAGATGTATAATGAAGTCTATAGAGATATTTTTGTATAGATTATCTTGAAATTCATGGATCAAATATTTATAAGTCCTATCACTAGATATATACATGTCTATGAATTAGGTTCAAGGGATATTTTGAAATGGACTTAGAATAATTTGAGTTATTATTCTAGTCTTATATACATATTTGAGTTGAATACAGTTCATTGGATAAATGATTATTACTCTTGTGATTGAGTTATCAAAATTAATAAGATTTATGATTATTTGCATCATATGTAATGTTGGATTATAAGTATGTTAAAAACTATATTATTACACTTGAATCCTTATGTTAATATTATTAGAATATAATTAGGGATAATAAGAGATAGTTATACAAGGGTTCTAGTGGGAAAATCATATGCCTATCCCCTAATATCATGTGATAGTCATGATTTAGTAGAAGAGATTTTTGTGTGAGTGGAATTGACTCAAATTTTTAGATATGATATCTATAATGAAAAGTTTGGTTAAATAATGTTATAGTTGAGACATTGCATTTAACATTAATTATAGTTTACGTGTGTGTTTTGATATCATTTAGATATAGATTGGATTCCATGATTTATTTTATTTTTGCATGTAATAGTGATAGCACACATACATTCTGGTTGATTTGTTAATATTTTCACTACTCTTATATGCCCCTCCATGAAGTGTAGGGCCATTCCCAGTGGGGAGGTTTGTGGGAGACTATTGGTCTATGGTTGGAGATAAAGTACTCAAATGGTGCTCTCCCTCTATTAGTTGATTCAACCATTGGGATTATACTCAAGCTACATTCATAGATAAATGAGTTATTTATAAAGTTACTTTTGTGTTGTGGTACACATTATATTTTATATTTGAATTTATACTACATTGTAATTTATTATTTTATGGATAATTAAACATAGTAGTGGTTGTGTAAATTTTAATGTATTCTAAAAATTATAATATCAATGGATGTAATATTATTCATGGCTAAAATGGATTATTTTAGTATGTGTTTTACTTGATTCTTTCTATTTTACTTGGTTAAAAGTTATTTAGCTTGTAAATTAATTAAATTATTTGAACACAAGATGGATCAAATTTTTATATAGTGGGATAATATATAATATCATCTATTGCCTTAGATACTTATAGTAGTTAAATAATGATTACTCAGATATTAAAAATGATTTTATAAGTAATCTATGTGATTTTTTTTAAAAAAATGTAACTATTGCTTAACCTAGTGGGGATCCCAACACTCTTTTTTAGTCGGGAAAATTCCCATGATTTACAAATAAGATATAGATCTAACCTCTATTAAATACATATATATTTTTTAATACTGAGACCATAATCATGTGACCTCTCCCTATGCTCTAGCTAGCTCTGTCTCTAACTCAGTAACCCTCACTACCAAAACCCTCTCTTATTGTGTTCTTGATACATAATTATCCATATGTGCATCTCTCCCTATGGTTAAGGCCACCTATGCTATCATCACATGTTTCCATAACATATCCTCTCCCCTTGCCAAAACTAAAACTAAATAAGTAGAATAAACCTTCTCTCACAACTCTAACTCTCAATGAGTAGCTCCACTAACCTAAACTAGCTAATATGCTCTTAGCAAAATGTGATATAATATCTAACATCTAGCCATCATATTTGTATTAGGTAGGAATCCATATAGGATCTCATGATGCTTAGCCTTGATCATGAATCCTTATTATGCAATATCTATCACAACATCTATAAAATCAACCCACCTCAAAATCAAATCCCAATATATATAAAAATTACAAGGTAAATCTATCAATAATCACTAGCATGTACATATATAAGATTATAAATTAAATAAACAATAATTTTTAATGTATTTTAGTACCTATCTATGGGTATCTCTAAGACACTCTTCATATATTCCCTACCCTCAAGAATAATTTCTCCATCTCAACACTAGCTTTAATGAGTTTCTACACATCTCTCCAACTACACCACTTGCACCCAATGACCAAATATTCTCACCCATCTATCAGGTCTAGATGGGGTAACCTCTACCACAGTTGAATAAATATTAGTCCTAATGTACTCCTTTTCCCTCTTATATATCTATTATCATTGTTATCTCCTCATATCCTATGGAGAATGATGAATTCTCAATACTATGACATCCACTAGTAGCTCATATCCTCACACTCCTAGTGATTATATAAAGTGACTCACCTAAATGGGTGGGATACTTAGTGTCACTATCGAGTGTGGATGTCTGAATTGATCTATGACTTGAGAAAATGAGTGGGTCTTGAACCACCATGTGTATTTTCTTATGACCACTTTTTATCACATCTTCTATCATGGATGGCTATGTATGCCATGAATATATGGTCCCTCAATATGGCATCCATATGATTATATCCCACTTTATGGTATCTAATGTCATATCTATGGGGATACATCACACACTATGATCTTGCTCCCATATTCTCATAAAAGGAAAGTAGTATTTAACCTTTTTTGTTAGTATTGTTGGTTGTTACATGGGGAACCTATCATAAATCCAACATGTAAATATTATGATAGGAACCATCATCTATTGTCCCCTATTCAACAAGCCATATAAATAGTGTATGATATGTATCCATATGGAAACTCCCATGTCATATAGCATGCCCTAATCTAACATGGACTGACACAAGTCTATAATAGATAGTATAACTAGTCCATCTAACATGTGGCATAGCACACATAGTCACTAAGCTAATAAATCTTTTTGAATATCCATAAATTTTGACACATGTGCACCGAAGAGTCTCATGATCATCTTCCATTGATCATACCAATCAATCTTTATGTCCCACTATGCTAGTTCCTAATGATACACAATGGCCTCAGGTGTGTCAAAAATTATGGTTACACCCTTAATCAGTATCCCTAATATGGCATTTACATCTTTTCAGGTGATGGCTACCTCTACAAGGCCTAATTTTTACTATGCTACTATTTTGGAATTTTTAATTAATTTTCATTATCCTAATTATACATTCTCTATCTATTAATTGAGGCAAAAGATGCTTATTATTATGTTATGATTAAAATATTATTTTTTATTTACATGATTTTATTATATTTCTTACATTACTATTATTTTTATGTTAGTGGTAGATGGTTTCATTTGTTGATTCATTTGTTTGTTGAAACACATAATTATATGGTTTTTCTAGTAGAGCTAGTACTTATCATATGATTTGAGTAGATTTATGCTTGAATGTTAACATGGTGATATTAATTCACTAAAATTATTAAGATGTTTTGTTTTATAAAATTTTTATTTATGCATTGTATGTTGATACATGTTACTTTAAATTATTACATTTAATTGCTTAAGGTATCTTAAGGTGGAGTAATTTTATGTGTGAAATGATGTGCATATTATAATAGGTCATGCAAGGGATATGGGAGTACAGTAATTATTTGTGTACCATGTGTATTAGATGAGTAGATTCCCTTATAACACCCTTAATCAAAATATATTCCTATTTTTATTTTGTTAACTAGTTTTGAATCCTTGGCATTTTGGGCCAACTTGACACTATGCAAACCCTTTACCCATGCATTAGGAGTTATTTTAACCTTATAATGAGTTTAAAATTTTAATAGGGAGTCAACTTGAGTTTCCACTTGCCAAAACTCAGATGGAAAAATATATAAAAGTTTTGAAGGTAGTATAATGTGGAAAAAAGACATTTTAGGTGGAATTAGGGTATTTTGAATTAAAGGTGGGACTTGGACCTTTTTGGGAGTATTAAAATATATTTTATTACAACCTATGTCATCTATTATGACATGGGAATTAAGATTAATTTATGATCATGCGAAAGCCTTGCTTTCCCACATAGGTGTTTAAGAGAATTAAATGCATAAGTATAATTTTGGTAAAAGGGACAAGTGTTATCTCCACATTGGTTATTGAATTTATTATTTTATATATAAGTGAGGGGAAATCCTTTCTTTTTAAAATAAATTTTTTCCTTTTTTTCTATTTTGGATAAAATCTTAATCTTGAGTAAGAGGAAGAAGTTTGAAGTAGAAAAGGATTTACTATAGCAATGCATAGTGGAAGGAGGTCTTGCTTAGTATCAAGTGGAGTAACCAACGTAGGATAACTCACTAAACCCATGAAATTATTATTTTTCAATTGATTTTAAAATCATGTGTACCTTTATTCCTTTGTAATTTCAGAGGGTTAGCATGGTCATTTGGATTTCCCCTTTGTATTTTTTTCCATGGTTGGGCCTTTTGCCATAATATTTTTTTGGGATTTAAAGGGAATGGAGATGAAAAATTCCCTCCTTTTATTAATTTTATTTTTATTTAATTAAAGTGGTAATGTTAAGTTTCCCAAATGGACTTAATTTTTGGGTATGTATTGTGCCATCTTTGGTAGGGTTTGGGCATAGGATTAAGTTTTGAAAGTCCTCCTAAGCAGGAAAACCAACATCTTCCAAAGTCCTCCCATGGAAATGGAAGAATGTTTTGGGTAATTATAATCATCCCAAAGTCCTCCTTATCCTAACCCATTGAGTGTATACTATCAATTACTCTTCACATGGGTGATACTTGACTCTTTATAAATACTGAGATATTTTTGTGTTACCTTGTATTTAAAATAGTTTTTATTTGTGTGTTTCTTAAAATGACCTCATGTGTTTATTGATTGGGTGGTAGTAGGAGCCCCTTTCTTATATTTAATAATATCATAATCCATCTATATATTCTTTCGATTTTCCCTTACCCATAATTTGTATAAACATAATATTTTCCAATTTTATCAAATATTGATGCTTTATATCTTGCAAGAACCCATCAAGACTTAGTTTCTATAAGTGTATGCCCTAAGGGATGCACTAGAAAAGAGGTGGTTAGAACTTTGGTGATTCTTCGTATCGTTGTCCCTTATTTCCACATTATTACCAATCTAACTAGCTCCCAAAACCATTCCCTAAGCTACTTAACCTCCCTTGAGTATTCCTCCAATCTTTTCCTATTTCTATTCCTCCTTTTCTTGTCTTAAACTCCTTTTGGTCATTCAGCTATACTAGGTTGATTGAGTCAACCTAGTAGAGTTTAGGGGTATTCTTTCTTATCTTGTTATCCCTTTGGCTGACCTAGCTTAAACCTAGTAAAGTGTCCCCAAAAACACATTGGGTCAACTAGGTTGACCCTATAAATTAAAAAATTTTGGAAGGATTTAAGGTAAGATCCACCTATATATAAAATATCACTTTGGTCATTATTCATATGTGCAATCAAGATTTATTATTCACTCGTACTTCTTCAAAATAATCTCTTCCACCATTCTACTTGAGGAGACTTAGCTTAGGATTCTTGTTTAGGGAGTCTAGTCTTATGGATAAGTCTTGTATGATTTGGCCTTGCTTAGTGATCCTTAAAAACCACAACAACTTTTCATGAAGCCCCTTTGGCTAAGGGAGATATTGAGTCTCAATAGGTTCACATTCAGGTAAGTATATTCTAACTTTATTCTCCTCTCTTTTAGTAGATATAAGTAGCATAAGTGTTGGCTTAAATGATATTATATTTCATATTTTATGTATTAGGGTGATAATCATAATTAATTTAATTGAAGTTACCTATACATGTTTTATTTATTATTTCTAACCCACACTTTGTGCCACAAGCTTTGGTGTCCACTAGATTAGATTTTACTTCCTTGTTATTAGAATAAGTGAATGATTTAAACCTTAGGACTCCATTAGGGTTGTTGTGTGATTATGTTAGACTATATGCTTTAGAACCCTTCCTATCATAATTCACTGTGACATGTGATCTCCTAATCAGGTCTAGTGGATCCCCATATTGGTCATGCTCCCGTTTAACAAGTATATCCCCAATCGAAAGTGTAGGTATGCTCTATCTTCTTTGAGCCAAGATTGATTTATAGACATGATGCATTTTTTATTGCATACATTCTGGTGAACCCAACATGAAACTAACCCTTGTAGGATTATTTCACTTTTTCATTCTTTTAGTCATTCATTTTTATCATATATTTTGACATACTAGACTGATTCTATCAACCCATCTATTTTTATATATGCATAGGTTTTTAGGAATAGGAAGCTACATCAACCAAGTTGACCCAATATAGGTTTCTATCCTTTTAAACACCCATTTCAGCCTACTAAGTAGACTTAGTTGACACCTTATAGTTATAACACTTTTTCAACATGTTCTTTTATAGCTTGACCAATTCTATTGACCCAGTTTATAGATTTCTCAAGCATACTTCAATGTTATTCATAAAACATCTTCATTCATTGCATCTCTAATCCACCAAGGTTCCTTTATACATATCTATATTTTTATTTTCTATCTTTATTTTCACATTTTGTAGTCTTCAAAATTTCTCATGCATAGTCAACTAGATCGACACTACCAACCCAATTCTGTGTTTTGTGTGCTATCTAAAATAATTGGATCGACACTATTGACCTAGTTCATTTTCAAACTTTTCTTCCATAGTATAGGTTTGACCCTATTGACCTTGATCTATATTTTTTACATATAGTATCAACACTATACCTTGTTTCAAATTGTAAGTAACCTCATATCTACTAGTAATTAATTCACACTTTTTTCCTATTGCTTACATGTTTAAAATAGTTCACATAGTCTAATTAGGGGATTTTTAATTAATCAATTTGTTTCACTATTTATATTTTATGCACACATGGCCAAATCAAAAAACATAAAAAACACTTTAACATTTTGTCTACCTTAGGCAAACCTACTTGGATTTCATCACCAAGGGGGAAGCCAACTTGATGCTCTATTTAAGTATAAATCATGATTAATGGTATATTCTAGATAAGCACCTGATACCCTTATCACTATAGTGTATGAAATGAGGGGGTAGGCCACAATACCAATCTTGTATCATTACCACTAAAGTCCCTTTCAACCCAAACTACCTAAAATCATCCTTAGATTGATATCTAGTACCTTGATTATATCCAACTTCTAATCATATTTAAAATAATTTCTTAATAATATAATTAACATTTAGGTTGACCAATTAGTTAGCTTTACTTTTCAATTTGTTTTCTTTCTCTTTATTCAATTTTATATGCAAAAAATTGCATTAACAAGTGCTAGTGAAAGGTTTTGTTTTGTGTGACTCAATTGAATTCACCAATGTTGATCCAATTGATTATTTGTTTCCTTTTAGCTCTTAATTTCCTAGAGTATCTACAAAAATTATCTTATTTCAACTCATAATTTGTTATCATCTTTCTCTTTCTCCCTTTTTGCTATGATAAATCAACCCAATCAACCCTGTATCTTTTTTAGCCCCTATTCACTATACTCAATCAACCTAATTTACCTTGTATAGTTTATAACTCCTTTTTCATCTTTTTACTACCTCTGTTCACTATACTAGATCAACCTAGTCAACATCATCTATTTTATAGGCCTTGTTTTCTATATTGGATCAACCCAGTCAACCCTATACTATCTTATTTCCTTGTTTGTCAATCTAATTCCTTATCCTTTCAAATTTGAAATTTTATCATCTCTCTTTTGTTAGAATGAAATATCCTATCATAATCTTCTTGGATATCTTGAATCCATTTAGATATTATATGGGATGTTCATTTCTTCCTCTCTTTTCCTACCAAGATCACCATCACTCTTAGGGAACCTCTTTTAATCCTTCATCCATGAACTGTAACATGGTGTAAATAACCTCAAGATGAATTTTATGGATCTAATCCTTTCAATACCTACAGAAAAACTTCTCAAAAACTTCAAACTAATGTGGGAGTGATTGATACAAGTTTACTTAACAATCCCACTAGTAATTCTTCTTCTAGAAATCCTCCCCCTAATACCAATATGGGGAGTGTTCTTACAAACACCAAACCACCTCTTGATATAACCAAAATTTTATCCCAAGTCGTTAAACAAATAAACATTATGAAAAATTATAATAATAACCAAATGATGCAAATTCAAAAAAATCTAATCAATGTGGCTAATCAAACTCTAACTATTCATCCTCAAGCTAATCCTAATTATATTCTTCAACCTCTTAGGGATGCCTCAGGTAATGTTATTACTCAACCCATAATGAATAACAAGATGCTTCAAACCATTAAAAATGATCCTTTATCTCCCCTAATTGTTTTCATTGATATTGGTAACATATCTCCAACTATCAAAAATGATGGGACTAAAGACCTTGCCTCATTTATTAGAGCCTTTGGCAACCTTTACAAAGAGTAGATCCAAACTAATACATTAGTCACTACTGAACTCTTAGTAAAAAATTTACTGGTGATGTATTAGAATTCTATAATCAACTCCCCCAACATTTTATTTGGAAACTTGAATATTTCATTAATCCTTTGGTTAAAAAGTTTAAACACAATGATCTTCTTGAAGATTGTCTTAGCCATTTCATCAATGCTAAGTAATCTCTCACTGAATTGGCTCATGACTCTATCAAAATATGAAAATATTTGGATCATAAAGCTGATCATAACATGAATGATGATAATCTATTTAAACTCTTTATCATGGATTTAAATCCTACTCTCCAATATAAGGCTCAAAACTTTGCTCCTTAAACACTTAATGAAGCTCTTGATCAATCTAAATGTCAAGACTTTCTTATGAAGCAATGAGAACCAAATCCTAAAATTATTAGAAGATATTTCTAATCATCTAATACTATAACTAGTAATAATATTCAAACCAAACAATGGGTTTCCAAAATTGATATTCCTTCACCTTCTCATACACCTCTTTTGGTTTAGCAAATGAACAATTTTTACTACCCTTAAAACCTTTCATCTATCCCAATGCTCTTCCTAAGTGGTATGACCCTAATCTCTTTTGATGGTTCTATGCTGACATTGGGCATTCTCATGAATCTTATAGAGGGCTTAATAAATTTGTTGTTTCTTATATGCTTGGTGATTTACTCAATAATGAAGCTATGATCAAACTTTGTCATCAAGAATACACTAATGCTTCCAAAAAATGACAAACTTCAAAGCTTCTACCTTTAATAACCACAAAATTTATTCTAGTAATCAAGAAAATATGAAGGATGTTTGTGCCATTAATGTCAATTACCATTAATATTATAACAACTCTCAATTTGTCAACACTACTAAAGTCAATTATCATCATAAACTGGCTCACAAAGAACATATTACCAAGCTTAAAAATCCATCTTTAGAAGAATAACTTCTTAAAAATACTACCACCTCTAATATTTATTTGAAAGCACTTGAGGAATAACTCCCTCCTTCCAATCCTCCAACCATATCTATACCTTCCAAAAATACTTTACCTTATAAAAATCATGCTTTTTTTCTAAATCTCATTGGAATTTTCTTGAAGAACTCAAATCTATGCCTTGTAAAATCCCTCATATGGAGTTGGGGTGCACTTCATCCTATCATCATAAATTATGTATACTTCATTAAAGTTAAGATCAATCCTCCATCGATGAAGAACCACCTTCTATTGATTCTAAACCTACTAATGTCAGTACCATTGAAACCTCATGTCCTTCTTCTATGCCTTTTATTGAATTTCTTGAAGAGGAAATGATTAATGAAGAAATTCATTTTCATGTTGATGATCTACCACTCTTTATTAAAATAGCCATTAAAACCACTCTTATGTGAAAATTCTTTGTTGATGAAGGATCTACTATTAATTTGGCATCTTTTTGGCTTATATAATAACTTGGTTATAAAAAATATTATCTTAAGAAATGAATCTCTCTTTCCATCCTAATCAAAATCCACTTAGTTGTATTTGGCTTCCATTAAGCATAGGATCTAAGACCATTCTAACCAAACTTATTGTCCTTGATCTCCCTTTATTTACAATATTCTTTTTGGTGATCCATGGACTCATTGAATGAGGGCCATCACTTCTTTTGGTAGTCAATGTATTAAATTCTTATATAATGGAAAATAATACAAGCATGAAGTTGATCCCAATCCATGGAGTATCCAATTCCTAATCCTAAACCTCAATATCATATTCCTATAAATCCTAAGATTAAAAATGCTCCTTTACCTAAGTTTATCAACATGATTCTTGATCTACAAATTACTCTTGTGGATTTTGATGATGATGAACCCCATGAATTACAACACACTTACAATACTACCAAGTTGCTTCCATAAATTTTGTAATGGGTTCTTCCCTCTCTATTAAAAAGAGACTATATTATTCCTCTTATAGATGAGATTACCAACTTTCACCTTCATGCAATGCTCATGAGCCTTCTTTACTAGAATATGCCTTCACTTGCAATGATTTTGGAGAGTGGATTACTTATTTCAAGATCCTCTCATCATGTCTCCTCATACATTCAACAATATTGGGATTTCACTTTCTGAAACTCCCCCTCATTCTCAAGATTTTATGATTTATCCAACATATGATGACAACTATATCATGGCCCAACATCAATATAGAGATTTGGATGTCTAGCATTACCAAAAAACTTTATTCCAAATCCATGCTTTTAATCAAGATGTGCATACCATTTTTATGGATCGTACCTTAGATCTTGAGGGTCATGTGCCTCCTATAAATCCTCCTCTTATTGATACTCCTTGGGTGGTAGAATAAATTATGATTTCTAAATATATGGAAGTTCATACACCTTTGAATCTAATGATTAAATCAAATCCTTTTTACATCATTAAATCCACTGATATACCAATATCTTCTACTCTATCTACTTTTACTCCTAAAATTACACTTGATGCCAAGGCAACTGATGTCCATCAAATTCATTATAAGTATGATAGCCATGGAGATAAAATTCTTGATCATGAAGTAGATATCTAATATTATGTTCCTCTTCCTACCTTGCCTAGTGATGAAGTTATCCTTGAGTTACTTCATGCTCAGGAACCTCAACTTCCTTAGCATCATCATAAAATTGGAAACTTTAAAACTAAAACTCCTTGCTTTAATAATTTCATTACTAGTATTGATCCTAAAATAAATCCAATTTAAACCATGCCCAATTCACCATACCACTTTTAAGATGTAAATTTAATGTTTATTAAAGAAACCACTTACATTGAATATCGTACCCCATTTTGTCATTGAACGATTATAGTCTCTTAAGAGATTTCACCTACTGAACATGACAATTTTAGCTTATTCTTTGACAAACATCATGAGGATTTCACTTGGTCTTGTGAGGACATGCCTAGAATTTACCCTAACATTGTGGTGTATAATATCATTACTTATCCTTGTGAAAAACATGTGCATCAAAATCAAATAAAATTTCCACCTAGAGTTTCAAGTCTATGTCATAAGGAAATCATCAAATTACTCAATGCTAAATTTATTAAACCAATGGATTATTCTAAATGGGTGTCCAACATTATTCCCATTTAGAATAAATTTACTATGTTTATTCACATTTGTATTGATTTCCACAACTTTCTTATCCTAAAGACAATTTTCCCTTTCCTTCAATAGATGACATCATTGATTCCATGGCTAGTTATGAAATGTTCTCTTATGGATGGTTTTTCAAGATACAATAATATTCATATTTCTCTTGAAGACCAAAATAAGACTACTTTCACCATAAAATGGGGCATCTATTGTTATGTCAAAATTCGCTTTAATCTCAAGAATGTCAAAGCCACCTACCAATGCATAATGATCTCATTCACAAAAATTTTAAAACTTATGTGGATGATCTTATTTCTAAATCCAAACATCATAAGAATAATCTTTTCGATATTTATATCTTCTTTAATTATCTCCTTAAGTATAAACTTAGACTTGATCCTTACAAATGTGTCTTTGGAGTCACATCTAGAAAATTGTTAGGATTTTTAGTCTCTCTCTATGACATTGAAATTGATCCTAACAAAATTAGTGCTATCATCAACATTCCTATTTCTCATTCCATTCATTACATTCATACTTATTTAGGTAATCTTGTGTTAATTATATTCTTCATCCCCAAAATGGCATATCAAATTCACTCCATCAATTCCCTTCTCAAGAAAATTAATATTTTAGAATGGATGGATCCATCTCAAAAAGCCTTTGATAACATGAAAGAGTCATTGCTTCATCCACCTAGACTTTGTCTTCCTTCCAATTATAAACCTTTGATTCTATATACTTCTTCCACACGTATTTCAGTTGGGACAATGCTTGCCCAACAAGATGATATAGGAAGAGAGTATGCTATCTACTACATTAGCTGAGGCCTCATTGACTATGAAACATGTTATACCAAAAATTGATCATGATTTCCTCACTATCTATTTTTTTAACGAAAATAGTCATCATCATATTCTTTACCAAACTACTTATGTCATTATATTCTGATCCCCTTCATCATTTATTCTCTAAAGCCTTTATCCTTGGAGATAGAATTCGAAAATGGATGTTCCTCCTTATGGAATTTTATCTTTGAATCATCACTCAAAAATATGTTAAAGGGCAAGTCATAGCCGACTAACTTGATAAAGATCTCATTCTATCCACTCTTTCCCTTCAAGATGACCTTTCAAATGATAATATCCCTTACATTAAAGGTCTTAATCAACTTATCTCTCTTAAAGGTTACTTTCATATCTTTACCACTAATCTTGAAGCTCATAATATTGAATAATCTTCTACTCCCTCCAGTACTACCAAACCAAAGTTAATTATTGAAGAGATTATTGAAATCAATGTTGAGTTGAATGAGGATACTTGGACCCTTCACTTTGATGGTGATAAATTATTTCAAGGAGCTGGGGAAGGTTGCATTCTCACAAATCCTCACAATAAAATCATTTTTTTACCTTTTCCTTTTACCTTTGATGTCACCAATAATATGGATAAGTATGAATCTCTTATCTTAGGCATGAGAGCTACCTTTGATTTAAACATTCAATATCTCCATGCTTTAGGTGACTCTCAACTTATTTACCATCAAGTTAGTGGTGATTATAAATGCTAAAGTGAAAACCTTATTACCTATCATCAAATTGTAACCACTCTTGCTAAGGATTTTATCTCTTTCACTATTGAGCCTATTCTTAGAGATCAATATTCTATTGTTGATTCTCTTACCTCTTTAGCTTCTCTATTTCATCCACATTAAGTTATTTTTTATCCTTCTTTTCTTATACAAATAAGAAAATTTCCATCTTAAACTCAACCATAAAATTCACTCATTTGTCATATTGAGGCTATTACCTTTAGACAAAGCCCTTGGTACAAATACATCATTCGATTCTTAGAACACCACACCTATCCTCCTAATTTAGACTCTTGTGTAAAAAGACACATATAAAAAAATTTAAAATATGTATTCATCACAACATACTTTATTATCACAACATTGAAGGTACCTTGCTTCATTTTCTTATGAAAGATGAGGCTCCTCCTCTTTTTGAACATGAACATGGGGGAATTTTTGGTGGTCACTATATTAGACATGCTACAATATGTAAATGTATATGTATGGGTTACTTTTGGCCTACCCTTGAAAAGGATGCAATTGAATATTCTAAAAAGTGTACTCCTTGTCAACTTTATGATGATTTTATCCATTCACCTCTTATTAAACTTTATAATATTGAGTATCTATGGCTATTTTCCACATGAGGATTTAATTTCATTGGTAAACTTCCTCATTCCCAAGATGGTCATGTGTTTATCATCACCACTACCAAATATTTTACAAAGTGGGTATGATCCATGCCCCTCATTAATGCCATCAGTCCTATCATTTCCAAATATATTCTTAACCAAATTTTTTTCTACTTTTCCATTCCCCATACCATCATTTTTGACAATGGTGGTAATTTAAAAAATAAACATGTTAAACAACATTGCAACAAATTCAAGATCAATCACAAGTTTACCATGCTTTATCATCTATAATGTAATGGTCAAGCTGAGGCCACCAATAAAACTCTCAAAGAAATTATCCAAAATATAATTCATGAAACCCATATGGACTATCATATTCATATTTATCCTACACTTTATCCCTATTAGAATAGCATACGCACTACCACTAGGGCAACTCCATTTTCTCTAGTCTATGGTTCTAAGTCTATTCTTCCTTTAGAATTTGAGCTTCCCTCTCTTCGTATATCTCTTCATGGAATTATTAATGATGAATAATTACATGAAGCTCACATTCATTCCTTTTATCTTCTTTATGAACATCATCTTTCTACATTACAACATATCTATCAATACAAGGCTCGCATTCCCAAACAACATAACAAACACGTTAAAATCTGCACTTTTAATGTTGGTGATCTTGTACTTAAATTAGATTACACCCATGATAAATAAGGTAAAAATGTAAAAAAATGGTGGGGCCCATATTTAGTTAAATAAATTCTTGGTCCAAACAATTACCATCTTCAAACCAATGAAGGCCATGTTTTCAAAGATCCCACCAATGCTCAATTCCTTAAAAAGTAATTTGCCTAAACATTTACTTCTTGTCATGATTTCTATCTATATCTATTTAATACTTTTTTTAGGTTACTTAAGCATGGGTCTCTCTCTTTTAAATAGTTTCCTTCATTTCATAAAATTTTAGTCCTCCCTTTTGGTCTTTCTAGTTTCTTTATGTACAATAGTATTCTTTATCTCCTTGTATTTTCTATTATTTTTTGCACCCCTTGGGTTTTTATTTTGTGAGTTTCTTATTAAGACCATGGATATGGCTTGACATTCCTAAAAAAACCACCATATTTTTATCTATTTTTATCTTTCATTGTTGCTACTTGCTAATGTTATTTTGGCATCCTTTGGGTTTTTATTTTGTGAGTTACTTTGTAAGACCATGGATAGGACTTGACATCCCTCACAAAAAACCACCATTTATTTTCTTACCTCACTTTGTTTTTTATCTTGTTTATAGACACCCTCATGGGTTTCTATTTTATGAGTTTCTTTTTAAGATCATGGATAAGACCCATCCATCCTCATAAATTACCACCTTTTCATGTTCTTGATCCTTGTTCTCTAACTTTAGATTTGTTTTCTTTGGCTAGATGTAATTTTCACAAATAATCTATGTTAGAATGTTTTCATTCATTTTATTATTTATTATGATAAATAAACACACTTTACTATTATTGTATCCATTTTTTCCCTTTGTCACATTTTTTTGTAATTTTAAGTAATTTAAATTCTTCCATGTGTCACTCCTCCTGATTTCCCCTTCCTTTCTTCTCCACATTAGATAAAACAAGGTCAAAGTCAAGATATCACTTTTATTTCACCAAGATTTATGAGACTCTCAGACACAATGCTATTTTAAGTTCTTTCTCTTAGAAACCTTGTCTTAAGTACTTAAATAGAAGTCATTTTTAGTACCCATGTTTAGTTTTCCAAATCTGTATGGAGAAGGAATAGAAAAATCCATCAAGAAACTTAAAATGCAAATCATTTTGAAAAAAAAGTTAACGACATCTAAAAGGCAACATAAAAAATCTTAAAAGTCAAATTCACACTGATTAAAATAACATCTCATATCTTTAATCTAAGCTCAAACTCCATAATTACCCTCACATAGATCTGAGGTCCTTTGGGGTGTAGTAAGCCAGTAAATTGGAATAGGGGATTTCAAAAATCTCTATAGTGCTACCTACTTTCTCACGCAAGTACCCAATCTTCATAGTAGATCAATGGCTCTGTAAAGGGTCCTAAAGATTGGGGAACACATCATGGGGAGGTAGGTCCATTTTACTTTTCATGCATTTAGCCTTCATGGGATGATATATATACTCCATTTATTTACCTAAGACTTGTGTTGTTAAGATAAGTTCTTCTTAGTCCTTAAGGTCAAAATTCCTCTTATTTTGACAAACCTAATTTGAGTCTCTTAACTTAGATAAAGAGTTTCTCTACCTTGATTTTTCCTTCATTCTCCACTCCACCCATTTCATTTTCCCCCCTTGATAGACAAATTTTGATTCCAAATCTATTTTTTCTTCTTATTTAATTCATTCTTCTTCACCTCTTAAAAACATTCTAGCATTACTTTGTTTTAGTTTTATCTATCCTTATAGTGAAACAACATGTTTGAGTAACTATGGATTTATTATTTATTTACACCATAATTTTACATTTCTAGACTTACTTTACATTCTTTTTCACATTTATCATTATTTTGTTGTCCTATTGTTATGGACACTTGAGTTCATACCCATTTTCCATTGTTGAGTGTGGTTGGCTTGTTACTTCTCACTTGGGAATGTTTTTTTCCCTTTTATGCATCCTTTTTCCATTGATGATTGAGATGTGGATTGTTACTGCTCACTCATTGATGTTTTATTACCATTTTGATTAATATTTTACCCATTTATTTGTTTTTTATCTACCATCTTACTTGACATGTAACTTTGGTTTGATTTGATGACTTTTCCTTTCTTACTTGAGGATAGCTTGTTTGATTTTTTTCAGTCTTTAGTAGCCTTGGATTTTTAGTTACCCAATTTTTGTTGTTTTGACTTGTTCATTTGGTCTAACATAACACCTATCATCATAGCTTGCCAAATTTCCCAAGTATGTTGTATCCTCATAGCCCTAGCTATCTTGTCTTTTCTTACATTTATTTACTTTTACTCTTTCATTTTGCATTATTGGGTTTGTTGAAAGTAGTCTTTATACCATCCACAATCAAAACTAAAAACATATCAGATAACAATCCCATGATAAAGGTAAGTCAAGGTATGCATTGCATTTACTTTTCAATTATTTACTGTTTATATTAGTTTCCCTTTCAGTCATTTACTTTCAATTATTTTATGCTTTTAAAATACAACTTGTTTTTAGCATCAGCCTTATGTGTTACTATGTTCTTTCTCAAAGCACCATCACCTATTACACTTTAGTGATACATGATGATATTCAAGTGGGGCATATGAATACACATAATATTTTCAAATTTTATCAAATATCGATGTTTTACATTTTTTAGGAACCCATTAAGACTCAATCTCTCTAAGTGCATGCCTTAAGAAATGTACTATGAAAGGGGTGGGTAGAACTTTGGTGCTTTGGAAGATTGTTGTCCCTTATTTTCACATTATTACCAATCCAACCAGCTCCCAAAATCATTTCATAAGCTACTTATCTTCCTTTGAGTATTCCTCTTGTATTTTCCTCTTTTCATTCATTCTTTTCTTATCTTAAAATTATTTTAGTTAGTCAGTTGTACTAGGTCGACCCAGTATAGTTTAGGGGTATTCTTTACTTTCCTATCTTATTAGACCTTTGAACAACCTAAGTCAGACCTAGTAAATTGTCCTTGAAAACATAATGGGTTAACCAGGTTGACCCTATATAATCAATTTTCCTAGACGGATTTATGGTAAGATCTACCTATATATACAAGATCATTTTTATCATTATTTATATGTGTTATCAAGAGTTATTATTCACTTTCACTTCTTCACAATCTGCTCTTCCACCATTATACTTGAGGAGACTTAGCTTAGTTTTCTTATTTAGACAATCTAGTCTTGTGTATAAGTTTTAGACGATTTAGCCTTTATTAATGATCCTTACAAACTGCAACAACCTCTTGTGAAGCCCCTTTGGCCAAGGGAGAGATTGAGTCTCAATAGGTTCATATTTAGGAAAGTATATTCTAACTTTATTCTCATCTCTTTTAGTAGATATAAGCAGCATAAGTGTTGGCTCAAATAATACTATCTTTCATATTCTATGTAGTAAGGTGTTACCATACTTAACTTAGTTGAATTTCCCTATACATGTTTGTTTTATTATTTTTGACCCCCACTTTGTGCCACAAGCTTTGGTGTGTACTAGATTAGATTTTACTTTCTTTTTATTAAAATAAGTTAATGCTTTAAACCTTAGGACTCCATTAGGGTTATTGCATGATTATATTAGATTGTAGGCTTTAAAACCCTTCCTAACATGATGTGTTGTGACATGTGATCCCATAATCAAGTCTAGGAAATCCCCTTAGTGGTCATGTTCCTATTTAACAAGTGTATCCCTAATCAGAAGTGTAGTTATTCTCTATCTTCTCTGAGCCAAGATTGGTTTATAGACATGATGCATTTCTGATTGCATATACAATTTACCTTACCTAAAACTTGTTGGTAATACCTATGCTTATATATGGGGGCCCTTTACTCAAGGGGTACCTAGGGTAGTCACTTAATGATTCTATCAATATATGGGAGGTGTGATAAATATAATTTTAGAACCTATGAAAACTAGGAAATCAAATGAACAATGAACTTCCTATTCTAAGACTAAACTAAAACCTCAATTAAAGTTATTCAATAAAAAGAAATAAATCAAACAATAATTAAAAATTCACCATATTAGAAATAATGTGAACTACCCTCTCTATTTATTAACTTTGATTTACTCTTACAATGTGATATTTAGATGCTCAATTCATTCTCCAAGCAAACATAATTTTAGTAGCATATGGATGTAATAAATTGATTTAATTATGGATGCACAAGATGATTTCAATATCACTTTGATAGCTTGATGATGGATATTGAAAATAGATGATGACAACTTAGTGTATATGTTTTTGGGTGAAAGGATGAACTATTGGGATAAATCTATATTTATTTGATAATGTTAATATTGAACGGTCATATTTGTGTCATCATCCATGTGGAAGAGACCAATTCCTCATGTGTTTGAGATAAAATGGAAAATTTATTTGGTAGTTTAAAATGTCTTATGAAATAGTCAATATATTTGGATGACTCACCAAATTATTTAAAATGTTTAATGATGACTCAAAAATTGGTTGAGGAAGTTAAGGAAGTGGTTAGATGACTCAACACTTAGTTGAGAGAAGTATGGAAGATGTTGGTGACTTGAAACTTACAAATTTTAATTAATTTTATATAATTATGTGTATGATTAATTAATTAATATGTATTAATTAATTATTTGAAAAAGAGAGGGAGATTATATTATTGGACCTTAAGATAAATTTATAACTTGGGGTGGTAATTAAGTTAGTGTGTCAATATTAATCAAATTTAATTATGACATTAAATGTGGTGGAATTTATGTGTCTACATTTTCCCCTCTTTGAAATGGTTTTGTGACTAGATGAATAAATGCCTTTTCAAAGAATAAATAAAAATAAAATTGAAACATATCTAGAAAATATTCCCTAGTTAATTATGTATGACTATGAATGATGCCCCATAAAGTGGTCATATGGGGAAAATAGATGTGGATGAACACTCAAAATAAATGTAGTCGATACAGTAGTAAATGGGAGTATGATTATCAATAAAATGCTTACAAGAGTTATAGGTATATGTAAAATAACTTTCCCCAAGAAGATAGCTTTTGGGGAGCTAATTAGAGAAAATGATATGTTTAGATATAAGTTGCATGCTTGGATTTTACAACATGAATATTATTACTTGGAAGTGGATTTAGGAATGATATATCTCATTGGTAAACTATGGTAAGGGATAAATATATTTTCCAAGGATTTTTAGATAAAATATATGAAATTGATTTACAAGTAAATTTAAAGATATTTTGTAATTTGATTAATTCATGAGATGTCTTGATGCAAAAATGAAGTAGTTATGTGAAAAAATAAGTGAAATACCATGTGGGTGGTTTAAAAATGTGAGTGGGATTGGTGAATATATATGGGTTAGGGTAAATTTGATTTTCATTGTGTGAAATTTCATTTGGTTGATTTTCTAGCTTTTGTTGCTTTATGCTCTGGAGTGCAAGAGAGTGGAGAGGAAAATGGAGTGTATTCTAGTAGATAGGCATCAAAAAAAGTGAATATAAGTGTAAAAAGGCCTAATAATACTATGGATATAGTAAGTGACACTTTTGAATTATTATTTTATCATTTATACATCACAAATTCTAGGCTAAATTAGGTTAAATAAAATTGTCAATTTCTAAACGGTGGTTTTGAAGTCAATTTCGGTAGGTTTGTTAGAAAAATGGTGGTTTCATGAGATAGTTTAATGGCTTTTTTAGTTTAGTGGATTTTTTAAAAGTAATAGTGGGTTCATTTAAACATATAGTGAGTTAATTATATCATATAGTGAATTCATTATAGCATAAAATTTGTCCAAGGGTGCATTGAATTTGTTAATGGTTTAATTAATTTAATGTTGTGAGCATATTAGATAGAGATGTCTTATTTAATGGATTATGAGGTAAATAATGATTATGATAAATATATTTCTAATGTGAAAAATAATAAAATTTTTCATTTTGGATGTGTTTAAGAGATATGACCTATACTTATTATGTAGGAGAGGCATTCAGCTATGTTAAAACTAATGTAGAGATTCATAAATTATTAGGTATATTAGAGGTTGTGGGGTTATCTTACGTTCTAAATATTATAATATTTGTGTTGATATTGCACTATTAATAACTTTAGTAGATCACTAGAATCAAATACAAGCACATTGTAATTACTGATAGGGGATATGATCTTCACACTTGAGGATATGTGGAGGATGATTCAAAAACTAATATGGGGTTTTAAGGTATATTGGATAGATACTACACATGTAGTATCATTATCGAGGGTGTTTGGCTAGGAATTTGTCCTAATGATATATTATAGTATTGATTTGGATATATGAATGTCTTTAGAAGAGGTAAATATAATTAAATTGGTAAAAATGGCTCTTGTTAGTGGCATGTTGATACTATAAAAGAGTGAGAGGTTATTTCCTAATACATTATAAGATGTTATTGGTGATATATTAGAGAGTATGACAAGGTTCACATGGGTACCATGTGTACTAACTCACTTTTATAGATACCTACATATAGTTGTGTAAGATGTAAGAGATACCATAGGCCTATTTACACTTCAAGTGTGGGTGTGGGAGCATATTGTACTTGAGAGTCTAGTTGGATAGTTGAGAGTGAGCAGATGGATATCTATTTTCTTACAGATGAAACATTATGATTTGTGTAAGGAGGCATCACTTGGCATATGTAACATTTTATATGAGGGTACTAGATAAGTTTAGGCCTACATATATTATATGATACCTTATAAGGATGAAAATCCATAGTGGGGATAAGATGCATTACATATGGACTACATACTAACACCTTATTATATTATTGGCAAACATGATTAAATTATAGAGTGCTACATGTTAGATAGCATTTTGAGACCATTTGGTAAATGGAAAGATGTAATGGTAGGGCCTAATTTGTTTTAGTAGGTAATATGAGATAGACCCTAGTGGGGACTCGGTATGGACCTAAATATGGTATAATATAGTTAGGTACATATATAAATTGTATGATATAAATTGAGGATAGATGTAGTAGATGTAGGGATTATGAATGCATATAATAAATAATGGGAGCAAATATAGCTAATGATATTAACAATTCCTCATTAGAGGCCAAGGACATAGAGGAAGAGGTTACATAGTGCCTTCATGGTATTACCATGAAGAAGTAAACAACATAGGGTATATGTGTAAGTAGTTGCTCTAATGGATGGAGGATAGGCTGGTGGTGAGGATGTTCACATTGAAGAGGTATAGGTTGAGGAGGTTTAGTGGGATATATTAGGAGGTGATACACCTATTATTATGATCAATAATGATAAAGAGGAATATGGGGAGGACATGGTGATGCATGTATCACCATATATTCATATTGGTGGAGATGATGATGTCAATCCATCAAGGTCAACACAATCAATGGAGGATGAGGACTTTATTAAGAGGTTATTATTAGCACTCTAAGATGTACCCTTTGAAGGAGGTTATTTAAGCATACCTTCAAGGATAGAATAATATGGAAATAACTCCCCTAGTACATATATTTAGGCTCAAGCTCACTAAGACCTAATATTTTTGGGGTGAAAATGGATAGATATTTCATAAAAGAAACTGAATCTAAGGGGTGGTGATACACCAATATTTCTTATCCACTCAAATTGGAATCTTAATAACACTAATGAGTTAATCATGAATTAAATCACTATCCCTAAGGATCCTATGCAACAATATTTCACACAGAGGTTGTATTAGGTATCTATAGTATGAAGGTCATGATAAGAATGTCTGTTATGGTGCACTTACTATTCATATCACACTTCAAACTCAATCACCAACACTCTTGCACACCATGTAACCTGTATAGCACACCTACTAACATCTAAGTAAGACAAGTAACTATAATGAGAGTAAAATATATCACATATGAATATAAACAAGGATAAACACATTATATGTCAATCATGGACAATTTGTAATAGTCTATTAATAGTCCAAGAGATTTATCAAGTACAAAACTACATAGAGTTTCCTAATACTCGAGTGAAGAACACAAATCAAGGCCTTAATTTATAAATATATAGAAATTCTAGAAGAGATATGGATAAATATAGCATATATGTTCAGATAAGGCATCATAATAACAATAGTCAACTCATATAGTAGTTACATTAACCATAACAGTCACCATATATCTCCCTCCATGCATTGGATTTCAAAATGATGGTCTTAAATGAGTTATTAGATGTTGAAATTAAGTGGTGAGGTTGTATTTGACATATAAAATGAATTTACGTGCCTAAATTATTCAATTACTCACTATATTATAGTTACTAAGTGTGAATGAGGATAAGTTAGGTTTCCAACCAGCCTTTATGGGTCATTAAGTAGTTCATCACCTCCTTATGCATGTTGACCTAGTTATAAAACTTCCTATTCACCATAATGATAATGGAAAGTGTAAATAACTAAATTTAAGGAATATTTAAAATATTATAATTCTCATAAATTTACTTCTTCAACATCCCTCTACTCCAAACTCCATCTTTTCTAATTGACTACATAGGCCAATTAGGCCAATAGGCCTAGTGTCTTGGTTGTTTGTGCTTGGTGGCCATGAAAGACTATATGAGACCTTAGAAACCTATGAATATGTGATAATAATGTATAAATAAACATCCTACATAATTTCATAGGCCTTTTTAAGTAATATACACTTTTAACTTTGCCAAACTAGGTGACTAGGTCACCTTGCATTAGCCTTCCTAGACTACCTATTTGGATGATACTTGCAAAAGTGTTTCCAAGGAGTGTGGGAAATTTGTTGTTTTATAAGGTATAAAAATTAATTAAACACCCCCTCCAATTATTATAAACCTTCCAAATAATTTTTAACCCTACTCTTTGCTTAAAAACTTGAAAAAGTACCATTTTCTAACAATTCTATATATTGTTCATACATACCACTACCATGAACAAGGTTTATCTTGAGTGTATTATATTTTTAATGTTTTTATTGGGTCAATTAGGATTTTTTAGTATCTAAAATATTAATTTTTCTCAATATGGTTCTATCTTAGGGTTTAAGCAGTGTTTTGGAGGTCTACTATCTTAGTGATGGCTCATAAAGATTAGACCTCCAATCCAAAACGTGTAGTCATGTATGTTTGGTACATATACCCCCATAAAAATATTTAAAATATTTTTTTCCCATGAAACTTGTGTGTGGAGATACGAATAGAATATGGTGGACCTTAAACTCCTTACAAGCCTTCTAGACATGTTTACAGTCTTAATAATGATTCATAAATTTGGTCCCCTACATCCAAATCAATCCTTAATGTATATTGATTACATAGGGGTTAAAAAATTCCCATAGGATCCTCAGCCTTGATTACCTCTAGTATGAAACTTATGACTACTTAAAGTTACATCTCAAGTTGGTAAGCTAGTATGTTGTAGCTCAAAATAGGAGCCGAGACTAAACTAACCTTTCCTTTCTGTTATCCTATCTAAAAAAATATTTCAAGGTTTTTAACATCTTATTAAACCTTATCTTATTCCTGTATTTTATCTGGGGTTTTGTTTATACTACTAAGGTAAACATGGGGCTTGAGGTCTTAAGAGTGGATTTTAGGCTTATCAGACCTAGACTAAACACTAGAGGTCTATGTGACCTGTAGGTGGTTTGGGATTCAATAATCATCCTAATACCTTTTTCACTTATATCTCATCCTTTGTTATCTATCTCCATCTTTCCAAACTCCAATTCTATCTCCATTCCCTCATGTGAGTCTGCTTGTAGGTTATTATTTTACTTGTTAAGCCTAAGAATTCTTTCACAATAATATGGGAGGTCTGAGTAGGGTATGGTCTCATTTTTATAATTTTAATGAGTCTATTAAATAATTTAATATTTCCTCATATGTTTTTGATATTTTTTGGATTGAGTCTTCCTTTACTTTATTCTCTGATTCTCTTCATCTCTTACCCTAGGATTTATATAGTCATATTTTCTTAACCCTAATGGTTGATTTGAGTGTCTCTTTTTTAATATGAGACTCTTAGTAATTTTATAACCATGGTTATATATATTTTTCATTTCAATTTGGTGTTTTTAAGTTTCCTATTAGACTCAAAAAAGCATATGCCTTCAATTTTGGTGTAGGTTTGTGTGCATCTGTTTTAGGCCTAAAGGCCTAGTAGGACATTAAGTAGCCATCAACATACTATTATTATGACTTGAAACTATTAATACACTCTTCCCACTCACTTTATTAGATGTTTATATCCCTTAGACCATTAACCTTGACCAATAAAATACCCTTAGCTTATGAACACATTCCTATATGTCTCAATTTTAGGCCTAGTTAGGTCATTAACCCCTTCTATTTTTGAGTTTGGTACTATTTCCACTTGAGGATATTAATATATCTTCAGTATCCATTTGGTAAGGGGTTTTCAACCTTTCAAAAATTCTAAAGTACATACAAAACTCTCAATTGATATGCATAGGTTTATATTAGGCCTTAAAGGCAACTTTGCCTGTAAAAGAGATTCTTTACCCTTAATTGTGTGTAAGAGAGTAGACCTTACCTTCAACATCCTTCTCCTCATTTTTAATCACTAATATCTCTACATGGATTAGTGAATCTGTTAGCACCCCATGTATTCAAAATACCTCAAACAATGTCTCTTTTAACTCCATCTATACTATTTATATGATCAACTTGTAGATGGTATTTGGCCATTGGCTACAAGCATGAACCTTATACTTATTCTTATTTTTTCATATTATTCTCTTACCCTTCATTTCTCCTTGAGTTAACTCACTATTCTATTGACCCCCTCATTCCCTTCATCACCCTCAAACCCAAGACACTACTTGTAGTTGATGACCCTACCTTTTTACTATGTATAGATGTGACTAGATAGGTTTTGCCTTCATGATAACCTTCACCCTATTATTATTAAATTTATATTTATGAATTTATTAATTTTTACTCTTCACACTATTAAATACATCATTTAAATGTATTTCTTTTTCAAAGTGCTTTCCTCTTACATTTAGGTCTGTAGGTGTTATTTCTAGGCCTCTAACTGAGAATGTTCCACTTGAGAGGTGATTTGATGATCCCTTGACTCTTTGAGTGCCATCATAATTTTGTTAATCCTCTATTTTCTTTATAACCTCCTAAATATTCTCCAAAATTTCATCACTCTCTTAATGTCTCTCCAACCTATAATCATAGTTTTGAGTGTACTCAAAGGAGGCATGATTGAGTTATTAATTTAGTGGCTGAGAGTGTTGATATTACCCTTGACCCTGATTTCTCATTTCCATCATTCCCATAGGCTCATGTGATTTCACAAGGATTTTTCATACCTTTTATATCTAAAACTTAAAAATCAATACCCTACTTGCATATTCTACCTTATAAGGCCTACACGAATTATGAGAATGCTTATCTCTCAAGGGACTAAAGATAAAGGTTTATACTTATTAGACTTATTTATCTCATATTTCATATCAAACCATAGGTTATTATGACTTAGGTAGTTATATCGATGTCCCCAATGACTCATTCCAACAACCTTTCATTTGACTAATCTCCTTAAAACCTATAGGTACCCAAATGAGGGTTTGATTTTGAAGTCATGAGGCTAAGATTATGCTATATCATAGGGAATTGAGGGGTGTGTGATGAAAAAACCATATATCATGACATATTATGGGAATAGTTCATCTTATACTTACCATGATGCTTCTCCATAACCATTATCCAAGACACCTATTCATACTTGCAAGAATCTTTCATTACACACACGATAGTCACATGGGTGCATGTTTGAAGTGGTTGTTTATACTGATGGTGGATTATTTAAGTGCTTAGGTAAGGTAGAGTAGTATTTAAAATACTTAAGGGACCTATTAAAAAACATGAAACATCATCAACACTTTCATTATATGCACCAAAGACCTTATAACTTGAGAAACTCAATCTGTAGTTTGTAAATAGAGATAACATGAAGATTTTCCTAATCTCACACCCCCACACATGTTAAAAATGGTTGAATACTGATTTATATGATCTATTATGACATAAAAAACACATGCTAAGTGTTTATTTTCAACAACTCCTCAAAAATGCACCAAAATTATTACACTTCTAACCCCCACACAAATGAAGAAGCTCACTGGAGTGAACATATTATTAGTTATTATTCATAAATTGTAGGGAATTTATTTATATATAAATAAAATGAATAATAATTTAAATATACCCCATTCATTTCCTCAAAGTCTCAGATATTTATCTTCTCTCTCCTGTAAGAAATGACTAAAGACCTAAAAGTTTGTCTGGACTACCAAAGAGCTTGATGGAGAGAGAGGAATGGTTTTGAGCTTGTTTTAAATATTATAATCATGAAAATACACTATAATTCCTGCCATTATATCACATAAAATATATTACCCCCATATATATGGAACTAACCATACAAGTCCATACAACCTACTAAAACACTTGAAAACTCTCTTTTTCTTACATTTTATCCATGTTTCTAACCTTAAATCACCATTTGAGGGTAAAGGGAGGGAAAACATGAGTTTAATGGCATTTTAAAATTGGTGGTATTGTGGGGAGAGTTTAAAATATATAATTTCCCATGTGTGGGACCCAATTGATGAGTGGAGAGGTGAATTTGACTACAAGATAAACCTTTTAAAGTTATAAAATGCCTAGTGATGACTTGGGGATTTTTATAATAACTTTATTAAATAATTATAAACTTGAAATATTACCCATTTACAAAGATTTTATAGTTAATTTAACCAAAATGAGGTATTTCAAAGGTGATTAATGACTTTTTAAGGGTGAATTAGGGTGGAATTGGGCTTGGATAAATGTAACATGAATGATGACCTTAAACACATCATTTACCTCATTTCATGAATTCAAATAAGGTTTTGAACCCTTAAATCCCATAATTAAATTTATCCCTTATTGAAATTTCTTAAATAGGCCTAAAACTATAAGGATTAGAAACCACAATCTGGTCAAACAACATTAATTTTTGCTAGGAGACCTTAATCTTGCCAAACACTATTTATATCACCTCCAAGCCTTGAGAAGGACATTGAAAACTTTTCTACTCACTCCATGATCATTATGACCAATAACACATCACCAAATATACCTCAAAATAGTTATGATGTGATGATTTCACAAGTAGACTCTATGACACCTTTAACAATGTTAAATGACTTCAAGAAGCAATTTAGGAGACATCACCATGTAAGAGATCACCATGTGTATGTTTGAATGGGTGTCATGAAAAATATTTTGGTTATATGGGTTTGTATTTGGATTTAGAGGCCAAATTTCCAAAAAAAATGTGACTCAAGTTTGACCAACTTGTTAGTCAAGAAAGCCCACTCATATTCATGACAATGATGACTCATACATGGTAGCAAGACTTGATGACCACTCTTCGATTACCAAAGGGATTAACACTTTATGACACCTATAGGACTACAAAAAACATAAGACAGAACAAGGAAAGTAATATAAACAACAACTAAACCTAATAAACACACCTAACACCTAATTAAAGCAATAAGATGAGACACCAAAATAACCAATTAATAGACTACCCACACTTGTGTTGACACTTATTGAAAACAAGATAAGAAACTACTCAGAAAAAGTAACTAGAACACACATAAGTTATACTCTAGGATAAAAATGTAAACTCCTTTGATCATGTTGGCTCCATGACATTATATTACCACATTATGACTAAAGTGAAATTAGGTACTGTCTACTAAATGAGGGCTCTCACTTATAGCTAAAGGCATCTGCATGTTCATGGCTTCCTATGAGAGTAGATGGACCTTATTTATCCACTCTTAGGTGTATTTATTAGATAGGTTAGTCAATAACACAATCATAATCATTACATATTTGTCTTCTTTGCATGAATAATGTTAATTCTGCCTTAATCATGGGTTGTTCTTGATCATAATGGAGAGCTTGAAGTGGCCCTTATGTTATGTCTACAAGGTTAGATTACAAGAGAGTTTCATATTATTTAAAGATTATTTTAGGCCAATTGAACTTATTTCCACCCTCAAAGAGTGAAGATACATTTTTATATGGTGTGAGAAGTTGATATCCTTGCTTGAAAATCTAAAATAAGTCACCTTCACATGAAATAGTTCCTTAAGAAGGAATGGTTGAAGGGTTGTCTTCCTTTTATTTGATAAGACCATTCTCCTTAATATGATCCTAATAATAACATGTTTTAATAAGTTTGTAACATATCCCAATGATGGAAAAAAAATCTCTTGACTGATCCTTATATGATTATAGTTTGCTTACTCTCTCTTGATTCATAGTGGTTGAGGTAGGTGTAGACACTAGAAAACTACACACTTAGATTTTTTGATGACTAAATGCCTCAGGACCCCCTAAATACCCCCTAAACCTTATTAAACCTTAAATAATCCTTCTTAAAAACACAAATCACTATTCTCTTATTTACATAATACTATTCAAAAAAATTATTTGAAAGTAGTATTCACTATCACTATTCACTGTGGGACCCAGTATCACTATTCATGATGATGTTTCAAGTGGCATGGCAAGTGACATGGAAATTTAAATGGCATGTGACATGGTAAGTGATATTTAATGTGATTTTGGAGGTGATATGGCAAGTAACATAGCTTAGAACTGAGGTGGCTTGATGTAGGACATCATACCCCACCTAGGACCCTTTCCTAAGGTGCTTAATGACCTCATTTAAGCATCACAAGGCCCCCCTTGAAATATGGTTAATTTAACCTTAAGATTCCATCATTAAACATGTATTTTTTCATCACACATGAAATTGGCCTTCAAAATGGGATACCCACCTCTTTAGTGCTTTGGAAAAGACAAAGGGCACTATATCTACCCATTTTTGACTTTTTAACCCAAATGGGAGACCCATGATCAAGGTGGGAATTCCATCACGCTCATATTTTGACTCAATCATGAACCCACATGGAAAATTGTTCCATATTTTGTGGGGCATCTCTTTAATTACCTGGATGAAGATAAGAAAGGGTGGTGAAAAGTCTTTTAGTCTCATTTATGCCCATGTGAATGATTCTCATTCAAAATTAGACTCATGTGAAATATAGGAGACACACCAACCTAAATGGGAGACCCATGATAAATTTTAGAATCTAACCACCCTAATATTTTTACTCATTCTTGTACCCACATGTAAAATGGCACCACATTTTGTGGGGCATCTCTTTAAGTTCTTGTATGAAGATAAGAAAGGGTGTTGAAAAGTCTTTTGAGATCATTTAGACCCATGTGCATTATTCTCATTCAAAATTGGACTCATGTGAAAGGTGGGAGATACACAAACCAAAATAGGAGACCCATGATCAAGGTGGGAATCCCACCACCCTCATCTTTTAACTCATTCATACGCCACATGGGAAATCACACAATACTTCTACTATTCCCTCTTTTATCATGGTTCTTGACAACAAATACTATGAATACCCCCTTTCCTTCACCCAAGGTTAATTTGGAAGTTAGTATTTGTTTATTAACATATTGTTTTAGGTATTTTAAGGAGGTCATAATTTTGGAGGTCATCTAGTTCTTGGAGGAAAATAATTCAAAGCAATGAAGCTCTGCCAAAATTACCATAAGATTCCTTCTTCACATTATCAACAACATCAACCACATCATCAAGCCTCAAGATAACCCTATTTGTATTTTTTATTTCAGTTATTTACTTAAGTCTTTCATTTAATTATGTTGACCTATATCCCTTAATCCAATTTCCATATTAATGCATTGACCTCCTTTACCACCTTTGCCATTGTAATTCCATTTACCTCATTTTCCCTCTTTGCACCTTTGCCACCTTCACCCTCTTTTCCCTCTCATCCCTTTGATAACCTAGTTACTTGTTTATTTATATTTTAAAACATCCATACCTCTCATTTTATTATCTCAATCAACCCCAACCAAACCATTCTTTTGACCCTCATCAAATTACTAAACCCAAAACCATAACCTTGCCTTAAACATATTTTTAGCATTAGTATAATCAGACTAGTTACTTCATTTTGGTTAACTTAACAAAGCATCTAATTTTATAAATTAATTTGCTATAATTTTATATATTTTATTTTAGTTTTATTGTCACTTAAATACAATATATTTATTTTGTCATTTCCATTTAAGTGTTTTAAAGAAGGTGGATTGACAGCCTCCTAGAAAGCTTTTGCTTCTAAGATCTAGCTCATGCTAGGCAATCCACCCATCTACTTTTATAAAAAAAAGTTTATTTTATTATTTTATTATTTTAAGGTCATCCTCACAATCTAAAAATTATCTCTCCAAAATCACTTAGATTCAACATGTATTCTTCCACACCCTTAACTAGTTTCTTCTTTCCACACTTAAGAAAAAAGGAAAATTAGACATAAACATTTTGGCATGTCAGTTGGGACCCTTGAGTTTTATTGGGTTATTATATAATTTAGGACATTATAATTTCATTAGTGAAATTAATTTAGTTTAATTATTATAAAATTAAGATTCTTTCTTTACCAAAAAGAAGGGAAAAAAAGTTTTAGTTGCATTTTTTAGAAAAATAAATTTGATTGCATTTCTAAAAAGAAAAAAAAGAGCATTCATCCTAGGATTAGGATTGAATTTTCATGTGAATTTATGTGGATTTTATCTATTCTTGTCTTCATTAAAATAAAAAAATAAAATTATTTTGGTTAAAATTGAGTGTATCCATTGACTGCTTGCTTGATTTTAGCTCACCTAGTTTAATCAAAATCATTATAAATTAATCATAGTTCACAAATATTACACAAACCAAATAAATTGCATAATAAAACATCAAAACACACTTGAGACAAGGATTGACTAGGATTTAATAACATAAAATACCACTTTACCCTTTACTGGTTATCTTACTTTGATTTAATCATTGAGGGGATAACCAACTCAGTTCTTTGGCTCAGTATAAGCTCTAAAAATTGGTACATATCGGTTGAGCATCCACACCGGCTGTAGGATTGTGATGTCAAGGGAGCAAGCCCCAAGTACTAAGACATGTACTCAAACTAATATATATTTATATTGAGTTCCTAAACATGACTTGAAACCAAACATAGACTACCTTGTTTAGGACCTATTCAAGCCAATTTCTTCTTCACACTTTTCTAAGGCATAATCAAAAAGAGAGATTAAAAGGAATCCTAAGATTTAACACACTCTTAGTGAATGCATTTTTTGCCTTGAGTCTTTTTATTTCTATTTGTTTTAGGTGTGAGAATGTATCATCTTTTTCTTATCTTCTCATATGGTTCTCACTCACCAATAAAAAAAAGATCTTGAGGAATAAAACAAATCACCAACTTCCACCTCTTCACCCATGGAACACATTTTCAAACCTAAAAACTCCCCTCACTCTCTAAGAAGTCCTAATTGGGTATTCTTAAGAGATATAGATTTTTCCACTTTCCTAAACAATAATCATGCAACCTTACAACACTACCTAAGAACCATGTCTTACTAAATCCTAGTTTCAACCCCACTCATAGATCCACCTTATGGAATGCCTCTACACCATAAGAAGAATACCTCCACTACCATTAGAACTACTCAACCTTTAGTTTCCCAAATTTTATGATCAACCAAAAACTCCCTCAAAACTAACCCATCAACCCAAACTAGAACTAACCGTATACTTGTTACTAATCACTCCCCTACAATAGGAGTGCCTGCCTATATCACTACCCATCTTCCTCTAGTTACCTCCAATCCTTAAAACACTACTCCATTTCAAATACTTGGGTGTTTATACCCTCCATGTTACCTCCAATCAACACAAGAGTCACCACTCTTCCATTAGACACTAACCTAACCACCACTATGACCCAACACACAACCTTTAGCTATCTTCATAACTCATAAGGGTATATGACCTCTATCCAACCACCTACCTCTACCCAACCATTAACATCCACATACCAATATATATCTTCCACCTAACCTCTAAATACTGCATATCGATACATGGAGTCATCTCAACCATCTATTATCTATTCACATATTACCCAACCTCAATAAAACATATCATATAATTATGCATCCCAAAAATCTCAAACAAAATCCATAGAGTTAATCATGGATAAGATGATTACTCTTGAGTCATCTATCTCTAGAGCCCATAATCTCCTATCTTATGATCAAATTTTCAATGAGCCTATTCACCCTTTCGTCCCCATCAAACCTTATTTGGTGTAGTGGGAACTTCTAAAATTTACCAAGTTTAATGGTAAATAAGACCCTCAATAACATTTAAAATCATTTAGGCATTTATGCTACTTGATTGCCCATGATGACACTCTTCTCCTCCATACCTTTCCTATGTCATTATCTGGACCAACATTGGATTAGTATAATGTGATACCCAAATATTCTATACTCTCTTTCACCTAACTATCCCAAAACTTATTGGATCACTTTTAAATCAATATATCTAAGAAAGTTTTAATTATTGACCACTACTCCATTTGATAATTCTAAGATGAATCTATTTCTAATTTTATGGCTCATTAGAAGAGCCTAATGAACCAAATTTCCTTTTCATTGCCTCAACTTGAGCTTATAAAACTCTTCACCTATGCATGTGCAAAACATATTACATCCAAATTGCATGTCCAAAGCATTTGAACCTTTGATGAAGATTTTACCATGGCTCAAAAACTAGAGAATAGAGCCATTGATGAAGGAAGGTTAAATTTAAAGATCAAAAACTTGAATTACAAACCCAATGAGCTCTTTTCTTTCAAACCATAAAATCAAACCAATCCCAACACTTAAAACAAATCAATCACCAACACCATTGTCCTCAAAGTCATACCACCACCATCTACTAACCAACAAAACCCAAGGAACCAAACCTTCGACTCCTTGAATTATTCAAATCAAAACTAAAAGAACCAAACTTGGAATAATCATAAGTAATTAACTCCACTTGGAGAGCCCTATTTTTATATTTTTCAAAATTTACCAAAATATAATATCATCCAACTTTCACCAATTAAACCACCCTAATAGTTTGATGCTTCTTGCCCCATATTAGGTTGGTATAATGAGAATGACCATTACACCTTTCATCGAGTCATAAGACATGACATAAATAGGTGTAACACCTTTAAATACATTATCCAATACCTCATTTACAAGTGATATCTTATGTTGGACAATCCCAATTCACCATCAAACCAAGACTTTAACATATTTCACAAGCCTTTTCCTAATCATGCTCCTTCTACCCCTTATCATGACAATAAACTAGAACCATCCCATGAGGCACATACTATTAAGGTGGTTACTAATGAACCCATTGTTGAAGAAAAAATTATCTCAATCACCTCTTTCCCTATACCCCTAATAGAAGGGGAGAAACTACCTTATATTCCTTTGGACATCCAAATAAAGGAAGCCATTATACCCACACTTGTATTTAAGGATCCCACACTTACCTCCCCTTTCATAGAACCATCCACTCCCTCTTTGGAAGCTATCTCAAAAGAGAAGATAAATTTATCCACCCAACCTCTAATTTTAGAATCTTTTGTCAAAACCCAAGATAAAGATAAAAGAACCATTCTTTTTCCTCCAACTAAGGGCTTCACCATTAAAAATAAGACCCAAGTAACCAAAACAACTAAAGAGGTAAAACCACACAAAGGACAAAAACCCTAAATTTTGCCTCCCTTAAACTTACCCTGCATTTTGGGTCCTCATCCCTCTACCTTGAGTATGAATCCCATTATTTTTACCAAAACCCCACCACCTTTTTTGGTCATACCTTCATACTTACTTTCTAAGATACCTCTCCTCACTACACTAATGATTCTTAGGTTACCTATCTTACCATCCTCTACCTCTAGCTCATCAACCATCTTACCTAAACCAAAACCATCAAAGCATACCACCTTACCTAAGACAACTATCACCAAACGCATGTCTAAACAACCTTTTAGCTCAACACACAAATAAAAAACTACTAAATCTTTACCACCTTTACCTGAGTCTTATTCAACCATTATATAAAGGTTGTTATGAACCTCTTCCTTAGCCTTCTGACCCATAAAACCTTTTAACCCTTCACATCCTAAATCATCATGGTTTAATGACAATTTCATTTGCCTATATCATAGGACACCTATCCATGACATAAAAAACTATAAAGACCTTTAAACTCTTATCCATTAGTTTTATAAAGAGAATGATCTATTAATAGATGAACCACTTATGCCACCACTATCAACCTAAATAATACCATACCTACCCAACACCTACCCATTCCTCCACCTTCACCTAAGAATAAAGGTGAGTCAAACAACTCCACTACCTCAACCTTTCCTATTATCCATATAATCAATGTGTTCACAAGATCACAATAGAAGGATAAAGGGAAGGCCAAGGTGTCCATTCCTTAGACTTATCCCTCCCCAAACTCTCAAGCCAACAATACCCTACCATCTCCATCATCAAAAAACCCAAGGTTTCTATATTAGGTACCTCCCCATCTAAACCTCCATACCCTAACCCATATGTAATATCCATTTAGAAATTTATCCTCAAGTAGCTTCACCAAAATCCAACAAAAATCAGCTTGTATGAGTTAGTCTCTACCTCTCCCCATCACTTCCAATAACTTATAAAAGCCTTGTAATCCATCAAGGTCCAACCCAATGGCCCTCAACCTCTAGACACCTTTGTTTTTACCCTTCAAACTTCCAATCTCATCACCTTCAAAAATTTAGAAATACCTTCTATTCATCTAGAGGATCCTGATCCCACCTCTTCATTATGGCATATGTTAATCAAACCTACATTAAAATGGTGATGATTAATGGAGGATCTAGGATCAATATTATCTCCTCCCATGCTTATGACTAATTGCACTTACCTATGAACATCATGTCTAAAATCACAGTGGTCCTTAATTATTTTAATGATAACATGGCTCTTACCTCGGGCATGGTTATCCTCTATATCTGTGTAAGGCCCTATACCATTCCCAAACTTTTTTATGTTGTAAAAGGATAATTACAATATAATGTTTTACTTGGGCACCCTTATATTTTTGCCATGAGTTTTATCCCTTCCACCTTACATTTATGTGTCAAATTTGAGCACAAAGGGCAAGTTGTGACTATTTAGGTTGATCTTAGTCCTTTCACATCTTAAAATATGACATATCAGCTTAATGATGTCCTTCTTCCTCCATCCACCTTAAACCATATGCTAATGATACAACCCCACTAACTAACACCCCTAACATTTCCACACTAACTGTTGATGAAGATTCTACTAGCTCATCTATCCCTTCTTCCCATATTCCTATAGATAACCCCATGGTAACCACATTCCAACATCTTTCCCTCAAAGAATATAAACTCTTAGCCTTAGATTCCTTCTCTATTCCCCAAGAATATGGGAATCTCATATATGACCTTTCTTAAGACCTTAACATTAGAACCATCATACTATCTAGGATCTGTAACCATAAAAAAATTCATTTATGGGGGACTTGATCAGCCACTTCTATCCTCTACCACTACTTCATCCATCCAACCATTTACCTCTAACTTTTCCTATCTTAGCAAACTAGAGTTTTTTAAGTTTTATCTTCATAGATGTGCTTGGAAAGGCTTTGGCCTTGGTATCTATGAACAAGGGCCTCATGAGTTACCCCATATCAAAACATTATAACCTTATGAGTCATTTGGCCTTGGGTATGAACCACATTAAGAACCCATCAATTCACCCAAACCCATTGCCACCATGGAGGAAGATATCCCATCCTCACCAACCCAACCACTTTCCCTACCTGAAGATCTTGACATCATCCCTCCTAATTTTTTTCTATTCAATACCATTAGTTTTAGCCTTCTCATCTACCAAAAGGGTGGCCAAACAAAATTCCTTCCACTCATACACCCTAAAATGGTAGAGAATGAGTTTCCTACCATCAACACCATCCAACAACAAGATGATGATTCCATTCTTACCTACTTCAGTGGAAGGGATTATTCTATCCAAAAATCCCTTCCTCCTAAGGCCTCAACAATGTGAAATGAATCCACCATGGATATAAACTTGGGCACTATGGATAATCCATACTTTGTCAAATTGGGTCAATCATTAAATGTCAAGGGACTTTGGGACTTATCTATCCTCCAAGATTGTAGCATAACATTAACTTGGTCTTACAATGATATGACTAAGATTGACTCCACCATTGCTACTCATAACATAGTTACTCATCATGATGCCAAGCCTCTTAAATAGAAAATTCAATGAATACATCCTCATATAGCCCTTCTCATCAAATAAGAGCTTTAGCATCTCCTATCTATAAACTTCATTCAACCCATTGACTACCCCTAATAGGTCTCAAATATCATACCTATCACCAAATTCATTGGGGGTTTATATATTTTTGTGGACTTTTGTGACCCTAACCTCACGTACCCCAAGGATGACTTTCCTCTACCTAGCATTGACCAGTTTGTTGATCTTATAACTAACCATGAGATGTCTCTCATGGATGGGTTTTTGGGTTATAATCAGATCTTGATTACTCTTGAAGATCAACACAAAACCACCTTTACCACCCCTTGGGGAAATTTTTTCAATAGAGTCATGCCTTTCAAGTTTAATAATACTAAGGTAACCTACCAACATGCCATAACTTATATCTTCCATGATATCATCCATAAGATTGTAGAAGAATATGTGGATGACCTTCTTGGGAAATCTAAACTCTAAAAGGATCACTTGACTATTCTTATGATCATATTTAAATTCCTCATCCATTATCATGTTTGCTTCAATCCCAAGAAATTCATTTTGAGAGTCCTTTTAGGAAATATTCTTGGCTTTATCATCTCTCTTCATAGAATAGAAGTAGACCCTAAATAAGTCAAGGAAATTTTGGACATGCCTCCTCCAACCAACCTTAAGCATCTTTGTAACCTATATGGAAAACTTTAATCCATTCACCATTTCATTTCCCAAATTTTAGACTCATGCCAACCTTTCTATCACCATCTAAAGAAGGATGTCTATTTCAAATGGAATAATGATTTTTAAAAGTCATTTGATTCAGTCAAATAGTACCTTTTTTCACCACATATCCTTACCTCTCCTGAGGATGACCACCCATTTAACCTATATATCTCTACCACTGACTATTCCCTAGGGGTAATATTGGCTCACTGAGATGAAGAATACAAAGATCAAGCCATATATTACATTAGTTTCATGCTTATATAATATGAAACTTAGTATACACATACCAAGAAACTCTACTTAGCATTGACCTTCATGGCTACCAAACTTTGCCTCTAGCTTATTAACCATAAAACCTATGTCATAACTAATACTAACCCACTCAATTACATGAACTCTAAACCATACCAAAATTATCATATGGCTAAGTGGCTCATGATCCTAGCTAAATCTTACCTTGAATTCCTCTATCAAAAGTCAATTAAAGGGTAGGTCATTGTTGACTAATTGGTTGAAGCTCCTTTACCAAACAACCAACAACTTCTTCTTGCCTTTTTAGATGAGTCTATCATGACTCTTTTTCAATAAGATGGCATAACCTACAATATGACCATGTTATTTAATGGATTTAAATTTCAATAAGGAGGGGGTGTTAGAGTTATTCTCATTCCTCTTGATGGTAAAATGCTTCCTCTCTCGTTTAAATTTGACTTTAAATACACCAATAATATGGCTAAGTACAAATCCCTAGTGATAGGTCTTCAAACTGCTCTAACATTGGGATTAAGATAATCCATGTCTTTGGTGATTCCCAACTTATGGTCAACTAGGTCAATAGATACTATTAATTTAAGAATGATGTCTTACAAAAATATAAACTTTTAGTTGACAAACTCTTAACATCATTCAAACATTACTTGGTCTAATCTATTCCTTGATCTACCAATAAAATTTTAGATACAATGGCATACCTTTATTCCCAGATCCCTTCTTAGCCTTCAAATTCTAAAATATTTGTCACCATTCATCATTTTACCACACCCTCTCATATCCAATCCAACTTCCCTACCATTTTTAATGTTGAGGAATCCACATCCAACATTTGGCATGACCAAACATTCAACTACCTCAACCTTAACATTATTCCTCCCAACCTCTCTAAGAATTTCTAGAAAAACTTTGTTTAGAGTACATCTCATTACACCATACTAGGGGGGATCCTTTATAAATGTGGTTTTAATGGTCTCCTTCTTTATTGCTTATGTAACCTTGAAGCTTCCCATGGCATTAGGGAAACACATGATGGGATATGTGGGGGATATTTGAGTGGTCTAGAAGTTGTGAAATGTATCTTTTTCCTTAGTTTCTATTGGCCCACCCTCAACCAAGACTATTTTGATTATTTTAAAAAGTGTGCCAAATGTCAATAACACACTAATTTTCATCATGAACTACCTAATGGCCTCTAAGTATCTAAGGAATTTTGGCATTTCTCACAATGGGGACTTGATCTCATTGAGAAAATTAACCCCCATTATTTTCAATCACATAGAATTATCATCACAGACACCAAATACTTCACTAAGTGGGTGGAAGCTATTCCTCTTATCTCAACCAATGTGGAGAAGATTGTCAACTTTATCAACCATCATATTATCTATTGCTTTGGTGTTCCCCATAAGATCATCACCAATAATGGTAAATCCTTTAAATATAAGAAAGTTCAAGGTTTATGTGATGCATTTGGCATTTATTTAAGCTTTTACTCACCTTAACAACCATAAGAAAATGGATAGGTAGAAGCCTCTAATAAAATCCTTAACAAAATAATAATCAAAGTTGTCAGTGCTTCAGGTTGAGATTGTCACTACACATCCCATTTGTCTTATGGGCCTATTGTACTAGCATTCAAACCTTTATGGGTGCTACTTCCTTATAACTAGTATTTAAAGTAGAGGTAGTCTTGTTTCTTGAAGTCCAAATTCCCTCTCTTCACATATCTTACAAGATCTTATTTCTAAAGAAGATTATCATCAACACCATTTAACTTAGCTTGAGCTACTTTATGAACATCATTTATCATCCCTTACCTACCTCTATACGTATTAAGAGTGTATCAAAAATGCTTATAACAAGCATCTCAAACAATGAGACTTTAATATCAGAGACCTCATCCTAAAAAAAAACCAACATGTGACCAATATGGAAAAGAGTAAATGAGGCAAGTTTGTTTTCAATTGGCTTGGACCCTACATCATTACCCATAAATATGGATTAAGAGCTTATCATTTTTCCTCTCTCAAAGGTAAACTAGAACTTGAACCTCTCAAAGCTTCACATCTACATCCATTTTTTTGTTAAAGAAGGATCAAGTTCACTCCTTTTGTCTAAAGTAAGCTCATCCCTTGATTATGATATTTTAACCTTCACCCATATTTCCCCTCTCCTTTTGAGGATAATTGATTACAACATAGAGCCATGTGATTAATCGTCATAGTCATAGCCTAATCCTAAATGTGGGTACCATGAATCTACCCATAACATGGTGTTCATAGATACTTTTTGTCTCTTAAAAGATAGAATCCCATGGTCATTATATCTCAAAAATTGAACTTTTTCATATCATTGACCTTATTGTGTTAAAAATTTTCCTTCATAAAGGTAAACCTCTAAACCTAATTAGACTTTTCCATGTCTAAAAACATTACATCCAGAAATAATTTGGATACCAAAATATTACCTGGGTTAATATCTTACACATTATAGACTATTCCCTCAAAAGACAACTACCTAAAAACAAAATAAAAAATTCCAATTATAAGGTAGATTTCTCCCTTGAAATATAGCTATCAAGAGCATTAAACAAATCCAATAAACTTAGACCACTCCCTTGAAGGATGGATAAGTTAACTTTATCAAAAATAGAGCAATTTATTTTAAGCTTCTTGCATTGATCAACTTTCCATATATAATAATATAGAAAAAGACCCACTATCACAACAAAATCTAAAGCCACAATCAGTTCTCAAGAATCATAATAAGTTAGAATCCACAATCAAATTTCACAAGTAGATTTATTACATTGATCATTCTACATCTAGCATACAACATGGACTTGTCTATTACCATTATTAAGCCACCTATAGAAGGGAAAAACTAATTCATATAAGGTTATCATACATATCACCCATTACCCTTCACACCACCTATCTCCCATCTTCCCCTTAGACTATCTATAAGTCAATGGATTTAGAGCTTACTCGACACCTTGTGATCAAGAAACTTTATTTTATCAACTCATGACCACTCATGCATAGCATTTAAAGGGCTTATATTCATTAAACCAATCTCACTTTGGGTCTATTTTTAGTCCTTGTCAAAAACAAAGAATCATTCCTTATTCTTATCTTAATGTGCTTGGTTGATGTTATCATCACAACTTTTACCATCTAGTGTTGCAACAATAATAATCATTAGTTTTACACCAAGTGAGATTACAAAAAACATAACCATAACATTCATAAGTATCCACACAACCTTAAGCATGATAACATTTAACTAACAACATCCAACACATTTTATACATGTTTACAACAAATTGTACAATATTTTATTTAGGGTGTGAGGAGTCATACATCACATACAAAGTTATCAGACTATCCACACTTCACCTAAGGCCCATACATACATTATTTTCCTACCTAAGCACTAGGATAATTGTTTGGTGACTCTAGATTTGTGTTCAACCATCCTTTTACTTGATTTCTCCCTAAACTAACATCTGTAACATTCCCTATCTCAATAGTTTCTAAAGGGTGTACTTTAGTCTCCTCTTCTACATTCATCCCCATAAGATGAGAATCATATTTACTCTATGTCTTTCACCTTGCTCACCTATCATAACCATTTCATCCCTCTGCTTTGGTTGTTTTACGCACATAGGTACTTTTAGTTGTTGTTATAACACACATCCCCTTGGATAGTGAGGGTTCCCTCTATAGATAGGCCAACTATCATGTTCTCTGACCCTACATATTGTGTAGTGAAATTATTGCCTTCTTCACTGCTACAAAGGTAAGAGTTCATGCTCAAGCTCACACCATGGGTGCCTTTCTTCTTGTTGTTGATCTAATAATACTTCCATTCTCACCACTACATGTTTTAGTATCCAGTAGATTTGCACATTCACCATATTGATTATTTTAGGTCACAGGGGTTGCTAATTATCTCCACTACTTTTCCCATTGTTTGCCATTTTCAACCTTATGTAGTTCTCTACACTCTTTATGACCTACAAAACCCAATAACTCAATGATAGAAATTCATCCTTATCTTGATTATTTAAATAGAATACCTAACCATTCTTCCTCATAAACACAATTCTTCATTCCACTGATGAGGAAGGTCATATGATGTCATTGATTCCCTTGAATAGTCTTCTCACTTAAAATGATTATGTCTACTTGCCTTTTTGTGTAGACATGTACCCCTTGGTCCACCTAGCCATTTTAATAAATATATCATGCACCATCATGATTTCCCTTTATTACCCTTGTCATCTAATCCACATATGATGTCTTTGATTATTATGTATATTATGATCTTTATCATATTGATCATTGTCACCTTTAACTCAGTTGACATAAATTGGCTTCCAGCCATGTGCCACTACAATAGTCACACCTCCAAAACTACCACTATTGATGAGAATGGTAGCTTCTAAATCGTTGTCACTGTAGAAACTCTTCCATCAGAGCTAGACCATCATGAATTCACAATAACACATCCACCTTCTTATCCCCTCTACCCTCCTATTACTACTAGCCCATTACCATAGGATATGAATGTTAGACCCCAACCATTGGTAGTACCTACTCAAATATGGTAATATTTTCTTTCGTGTGAGTTAATTATTCACCCATAGTAGGGGAATGATCACCTTCTGTAACTATATAACCAATCTCTTGGGCCATGTAGCTTCTTGTTGATTAGGCCTGACCTAACAGAACTAATAAGTAATTTGTTATAGTGTATTGGGATAGAAGATGCAGACATGGACAACTTTTTTCCCAACATGGATATGCATCTCTTGAGATATGTATAGTCCATCCTCTATAAATCATTACATTGCTATATTTATACCATGTGTAGTCTACTATACCTATAAATAAAATATTTGTAAGTCACCACTTCACTATAGCCCATAAAACTCAGCTCATAGTGATGATGAACTTTTCCCAAACCAACTATGTAAATCTTGATAGAAAACCCTCTTTTAAAACTTGGCTCATAGTGATAATTACTATCACTATGCTTATACCTTTGCAAAATTTTAGAAGGTGAAACATCCTTAAAAAGGCACCTCTTCTTTGGATTAGCTCCATTAAAGGTCATTTATGGTGCTTATCATTGTGTTCCCTTCTAATTTATCCTACCTTGCCCATTTGTGTCTCTTGTCCTACTAAGTGTGGGATCATTATGGTAAATATTCACCAATATACACCATTCACCTTCACCATCACCTTCACCAAAACCCAAAACCTCTATTTTACAAAACCTTCTCCATCAGCCTAAACCAAACCATGTGGTCCATCAAATTGGGGCAACCAATTTGGGCACCATTTTCCAACCCTAGTTGAACTACATTGGCCTAATGTCCATTGACTATGTAGGCACTAGTTAAATTCCAAGGGTAGTTTGACCACTAAAAACTAATTACCCTCCTCTTTTCCTTCTCATTAACTTCCTTTTCTAACAATGCCCTCTTGCCTAGGGCATCCTATGTCAGGGAAGCTTTATATTCTTCCTATAATCCTTATATTTTAACATCATATAATAATTCATATTTATTTTTACCCAAGTACTAAGAGAACTACATTGGCATGAGGTCTTTTTGGACTATGTAGGTAGTTTTCATTTACTAAGGTCAGCTCAGCCACATCCTTTACTTTATTTTCCTTTCTCATCTAATATCTTTTCCTCCACCCCTCTACCTATCTCCTCACTACCTCCCTCCCTTTATATTTTCAATCTCTTTTAACCACTTTTTTAGATTTTCAATCTCTTTTAACACAAGGATTGATATCCTTCCTCATTGGCCCCTATTATCTCCCACAAAGCCACCACCTACTCTACTTTGTTGGCCTCCCTAACACCTTTCCTTTTACATGCTTCACAACTTACTTCCCCACCCACTTTTTGCATTTTTTGCCTCTCTCCCCACTTTTTACCAACTTTTCCCCTATCTCATTTGTCTTATTTTTCCATCCTCATCATTTCCCCTTGTCATTGGAAATTTATCACACTCTCTTCATCACTCTCATTTCCTCACTAGTTATACATTATATTATGCATCTTCCAAGCTTTTTATTTCTTTTGTTGCTATACTTTTTCTTTACGTGCATCACCATTCTCTATCATTTTGCTACTCTTCCCACCTTTATAATTTTCCATTCTTATTTACTTTATTTTCATCCTTTCATCCCTTTTTTATTATTTTTTCCTCCACAACTATTTTCTACCTAGGTATTTATCCTTTGAAAATCCTTCCATAATTTCCCATTTTATTATTATTATTATTATTATTATTATTATTATTATTATTATTATTATTATTATTATTATTATTATTATTATTATTATTATTATTATTATTATTATTAGTTCTTTCCTTTTGCCTTTCACATTCCCCTTTTCCTCTTTCCATCTTGATAATCACTTATCTTTTGCATCTGTGTGAGTATCCGTGCTTTATATCCCTACTTCAATTCTTCCTTTTTCTTCTTATCATCCCTAATCTTCATCCTTTATCTTCATTGTTTTCCACCATCCTCTCCCTTTTATCCATTTTATTTCATTTTTCTCATCTTAAGGACATTCCTTATTCTTCTTGACCTTCTTTTTTCCCTCTTATATGTCATGCCTAGATCCTTCCATCCTTCTCCACCTTCATCTTTATATGCAACCTCATTATTTTCTTCAGATATCTCTTCATCCATATCTTGGTCCACCTTCACCTCATCCATTGTTGGATCCCCTTTATTTTCTCCCATTTAACCTCCACCTCTTTACAATATGATCACTAGTTGAATTGCTTTTATGTGCATCTCCTTGTCTTCTTCCTTGTTTCTTCCATGCCCTTGCTTTAATGCATGAAATCTAGTTAGATTCATTACTTCAAGTGAATCCCTTTCTTCCTTTAATGCCTTTTCATATTAAACATAGATCCTCTTTTTTTTCCTGTTCTAGTTACTCCCTTCACCCTACCTATCATCTTTTTCCCTTTTAAACCCTCTACCCATTTTGAGCTCATATGATCATAAAATATATCATGTTATGGATATGAATGTCTTCCATTTGATTTTGGTTTACTATGATATATATACCAATCTTACAACTCTATAACACAATCAAACATTCCCACAAGATCATACAACCCATAAGAAAGCATGAGTACCACTAACTATTAGGATGCAGATTCCTTCCCCATCTCCTCTAGTCTTGCCTATTTTAAACCCCTTTTACTTCAAACTTTGGAGATGTTAGAATCAAAACTAAAGCCAACTTCAAATGGAATATTTGGGGTATCTATTTGTGGATTCTAGCTATACCCTCTCACATGACCTACCTCCCAACCAATAATTCCCCTTGATCCTCCCTACCTGGGCTACATCTTCCTATGCACTACAATAGCCCTACTTTTTAATCACATTCCACCTAGTAAACTTCTATAAGAGTCACCTATTACACAAAACTATTTTCCTCCTTGGTCTCTTTTAGAAATATTTCTCCCACCTTATTTTTCAACTCCCCAATCTATTTGTCTTCATACATTCTTATTCTATTTTCTCTCTTAGTTTTCTATTTATACCATTTATTTTCCTTCTTATTTCAATAGATTGCCTCATTTAATTAATATTATTATTATTCACCTCAATATATATTTCAAAACCCCTTATATTCTTTCTCTAAATTCCCTCAAAACTCAATGCTTACTTATTTTGGGGCCCCATTGGCTTAAGTGTCAAGGGTTCAAATCTTTACCACTTCTCATTTACCCACTCTACTACTTCCCCGAATCATTGAATAATACCCTTCCATAATCTTTTAACAAAATTATTGTGGAGTGCACACAATATCATCTTATTTGGATGGTGATGAAAGAACCCATCAGGTCACCATGGGAATTTGAGTAGTGCCAAATTTTCTAAAGCCTAGTAAAGCATATTTCTTGCTTTTTTAAAATGGTGGTAGAAATTTCATGTTTGAATATGATTATACATGTTTGAATATTCTTTTCCACCCTTTGGCACTACCCTTTCTCCAACATCCTTCAACTAGACCTAACTTTATGATACATCAAATTAGGGAAACCAAGTTAACCAACACTCCCCACCTCATAAGAACTATATCAAGCCTAAAGTTCATTTTGGACATTATGTCCATGAAGCTATATATGCAGCCTCCACTTGCCTAGTGCATATGGAGTCCACTCAGTCACCCCATTCTAACCAACTAACCCACTTTCTCATGTCTACCTCAATGTTGTCCATTTTTTACCTAACCTCTTTACATGTTTTGTGATGACCTTACCCTAGATACCTATGAATAACATCAACCTTATCAAGATGACTTGATAGGATTAATTTGATCAACTATGACTAACATTGTGGACTGGTTACCCTATCATATGTCCATCTAAAACTTGACCTTATTTTTATCAACATTAGTAGCTTTAGTCTTTGTGTAATCTTGGCTATCACACTTAGTTTCATTTTTTGAACCCATTGGCATTTCACATGCCCAACTACCTTGTGGCACCACCTAGTGCCTCCCCACCAACTACTTATCAAACCTACACCTAATTTGGCCTTTCTTCATCGACTCTCAGTTTGAGGGGGAATACCTCCTACCATATTTAGATCACCCTAACATTCGACCAAGTTATTTTTTTATCTTGTTAATTCAAAGCTACATAACAAAAAGGGGAAAAATATAGACACTAAAAAATTGCACACTTATAGTTTTTGATGACTAAATGCCTCGAGACCCCTTAAAGACACCCTAAACCTTCTTAAACCTTAATCAAACCCTCTTAACCTAACCAAATCATTATTATCCTATTCACATAATACTATTCAAAACTACTATTCACTATGGGACCCACTATCACTATTCATGATGACATGGCAAGTGACATGGTAAGTGGCATGGTAAGTGACATGGAATGTGACATGGAAGGTGATTTGGGAGGTGATATGTAAATTTACATAGCTTATAAGTGAGGTGTCTTGATGTGGGACATCATATCCCACCTAGGACCATTTCCCAATGTGTTTAATGACCTCATTTAAGCATCACAAGGGTCCCCCTTGAAATATGGAGAATTTGCTCTTAAGGTTCCATCATTAAACATGTATTTTGTCTTCACACATGAAAGTGTCCTTCAAAATGGGATACCCACCTCTTAGTGCTTTGTAAAAGACAAAGGGCACTATATCTACCCATTTTTGACTTTTTTACCCAAATGGGAGACCCATGATCAAGGTGGGAATCCCACCACCCTCATATTTCAACTCATTCATGCACCCACATGGAAAACTATGACACATTTTGTGGATCATCTCTTTAAGTGCTTTGATGAATACAATAAAGGGTTTTGAAAAGTCTTTTAACCTCATTTATGCCCATGTGCATGATTCCTATTCAAAATTGGACTCATGTACAAGGTATGATACACATCAACCTAAATGTAAGACTTATGATCAAGGTGTGAATCCCACCACCCTCATATTTTGACTCACTCATGCACCCAAATGTATAATGGAACCATATTTTGTGGGTAATATCTTTAAGTTCTTTGATGAAGAAAAGAAAGGGTGGTGAAAAGTCTTTTGGCCTCATTTAGACCCATGTGCATGATTCTCATTCAAAATTAGACTCATGTGCAAGGTGAGAGAAAAACCAACCCAAGTGGGAGACACATGATCAAGGTGGTAATCCCACCACCCTCATATTTTTACTCATTCATACACCACATGGGAAATGGTGCCATACTTATACTATTCCCTCTTTTGGCATGGTTCTTGACAACAAATGCTATAAATATCCCCTGTCTCCTTCACCCAAGGTTAAGTTGGAAGTTAGTATTTATTTATTAAAATATTTTTGTATGTCTTTGAATGATTTAATAATTTTTTAGTTCATCCACATCTTGTAGGAAAATAAATCAAAGCAATTAATCTCTACCAAAATTGCCTTAGGATTCCTTCATCACATCATCAACAACATCAACCACATCAACAAGCCTCAAGGCAACCCTATTTTTTTATTTAAGTTATTTAATTAATTAATTACTTTAATTAACTTGAAATATACCCCTTTATCAACTATCCATCTTAATCCATTGACCTCATTTACCACCTTTGCCATTGTAATTCCATTTACCTCCTTTGCCCTCTTTACACCTTTGCCACCTTCACCCTCTTTGCCCTCTCATCCCTTTGATATCCTAGTTAATTGTCATTTTATATTTTAAACCATCCATACCTCTCATTTTATTATCTAAATCAACCCTAAACAAACCATTATTTTTACCCTCATCAAATTACCAAAACCAAAACCACAACCTTGCCTTAACCAATTTTCAGCATTAATATAATCAAACTAGTTGCTTTATTTTGGTTAACTTAGAAAATCATCTAATTTTATAAATTAATTTTATATCATTTGATGTATTTTATTTCATTTTTAAATTCATTTAAGTAAAATATATTTATTTTATCATTTCTACTTTAGTGTTTTAAATAAAGTGGATTGACAACCTCTTAAAAAGCTTTCACTTTTAGGATCTAGCTCATGCTAGGCAATCTACCTATATACTTGTCTAACAAACAAGTTTATTTTAATGTTTTATTATTTTAAGGTCATCCTAATGATCCAAATATGATATATACATAATCACTCAGATTCAACTCATGTGCATTCAATGGGTATTCTTTCACACCCTTCTTAACTAGTTTCTTCTTTTCACACTTAAGAAAAAGAAAAAATTAGACATAAATAGTAGGAGTATAGATAACATTGTTTGATGAAGATTCAAAAAGAATGTAATCCTATCCATGTGTATGGATATATAAATAAATCATTATTAACTATGATATACTCTTAGTATAACTCACACATACAACAACTTGATCAGTTTGCAAGCTCTCAAATTTACCTTGTTCATCATCTTCATTGGCTGGTTTGCACCTTTCTTTTACAACTGTTATGAGTTATTGAGGACTATCATGATGAAGGTACATTGAAATATCCTTAAGGAGTTCCTAAATTTAATATTATCCTTAACAATTAGTTATACATTCTTCTATTTATCTACCTTATTCTTTCATCTCATTTTCTTCTACATCTTTGAAAGCTAAGGTGTGTTCCTCCTTACCAAGAGGTGTCCCAATGATAAGATCCTATTAAAGTTCACTAAAATCATCACTATAAAATTACAAATCAATTTGAAATTATTTTCCCATTTCTTCAATAATTTTCTCTCTTAATGAGTGGCATCGGAGATCCTTGGAATGACTTTATGAGAGAAGTCATGTATATAGCATTCCCGTAATTCAGTTGCTTATTGTTCACAACCATCACATCCTCTTTCTTATACACATTACCTTGAATGTATTTCCATGAGGGTAAGGCCTTAGACTTATGAGGAGGGAGGGGTAGGTACTGAATGATCTTAGACTTATCATCCACTTTAACACTTTGTCTTATGTTTGGTTGATCTTCTCTTCCCCTTGGCTGCATCACTTATCCCCAAATTGGAAATTTAGATGTAAGAGCCACTTATTTTGTATGTGTTTCATCTTTGGGAATGAAAGGAGGAACTTATTAATGGGATGGCATTGGTACTGAAGCTACCAATAATTAATATAGGTGTTTGTCTACAAGTTTAATCTACTTTTTCAGGTGAGCTTCAAAATCAAGCCTTGACTGATTAGAGATCTACTCATGTTGACTAGTCCTCTCAATGCATACATACTCCTTTTGTATTTTTTATTTCTAATTAGGAAAATTTAGAAAGTATTTTGAGAAACTTTGAGGGACTTGGCACTTATTTATTTAAGACTCTTGAGGGATGATGGGAAGTTTAATCAAGGACTAGTCTAGGATGGAGGAGGGGACATAAGGTTGATGATGATGATCTTGTTTCCGCTCATGTACTGCTACCCTCTCCACAAGGCTTAAAACTATACCGCTTATATCAAGCATGTCAGTATTGACCCTTGAATGACCTCTCATGAAAAATTATCACTCTTTATTATCTTAATGTAATGAGGTTCTCATACTCTCAATCACATGTCTATGGATTTCTTCTCCATACCCTCTCTATGTGTTAATGCTCACCATGTGTATTTCATAACTCAATAAGGTCTATTTAAGGCTTGATATGGATTGAATTCAAACATGAGTAGGCTGACCAGGAACATCATGATGTTTCCATGACTAATTAGGTTAATAAGTAGGCTATTAAGGAGGTGAATGAGGCTCACAAGGAGGGTTAGATTGGTGTACTTAGTATTGAAAAGTATCATAGGCCTAATGGGGGATCTCATATTGTTGAAAATGGTGAATGTAGGGCTGGTAGGGGTCAAAATAAAGTTGATAGGGATCATAATAGAATTGTAATGGATTATAGGGCTTTTAATAAGGAAGTGAATGATAGAAATATATCCCATATGTAGCCATATCTCATAATAATACACATGAATAATATTGAACTATCAAGAGAAAATATTCATACCATAAGATAATGACTTTATGTAAACCTTTGTCATGAAGTTTTGACTACAAACCTAGTATGTGAGTGCATGAAGCTACCTGATATAGCCAAGATGCTATTGTGAAGGCTCCAATGCTTGAATATAGTCCCACTAAGCATGATAAAACTATTATCATTCCAACTTAAACCCTTTAAAGGAGGTTGTTTAGGCCTACCTTCAAGGCTGGACTAATGTGGTAATAGCCCAAGGTTGTGCGTGACTTATTATGGGGCTAGACCTCTAGATTATGGTGTTATCTCCCATAGTGTATTTATTTAGGCTCAATATCACTAATTACTACTACTTTTGGGGTGAAATGGATAGATATTTGTTTAAATAAACCTAATATAAGGGGTGGTGATGCACCAATATTGTTTATCCACTCAAATTGGACTCCTAACAATAGTAATGAATTAATCATGAACTAAAGCATTATCCCCAAGTATCCTATGCAATAATATTTCACATGGAGGATATATTAAGTAGTTATATTATGAAGGTCATGACAAGAAGGTCTTTTATGAGGCACTTACTAGTTAGATCAAACTTCAAAATCAATCACCAACACTCTTGCACACCATGTAACCTACATAGGACACCTACTAATATCTAAGTGAGATAAGGACCTGAAATGGAAGGAAAATATACCACATATTCATATCAAAAAGTATAAACACACTATATTTAAATCATGGACAAGCTATAATAGTCTATTAATAGTCCAAGAGGTTCATCAAGTACAAAACTAGGTAGAGTTTCTTCATACCAAAGTGAGGGACACAAATCAATGCCTTAAGGCCTAATATATAGAATGGATATAAGATATAAATGGTAAAATATTGTGTATAAGTGTAGATAATGGATCATAATGACTAGATTCAACTCATATAATAGTTACATTAGCCACAATAGTCACCCTAAATCTCCCTCCATGCATTGGCTTTTAGAATGATGGCCTTGAATAAACTATTGGACATTTAAATGAAGTGGTGAGGCTATATTTGACATATTAAATGTATTTCCATGCATAAATTTTCCAATCACTCACTTTATGAGGTTAATTTAGGTCTCTAACCAACCTTTATGGGTCATTAAGTAGCTCATCACCTCCTTTTACATGTTGACTTTGTTAGAAAACTACATGCTCCCCATAATTATCATGGAGAATGTACCTATAAAACTTAAATTAATATTTAAAATGTGATAATTATCTTATATTAACTTCTCCAACATTCATCTATGCCAAACTCCATCTCTTTTGGTTGACCAAGTAGGCTAATTAGGCCACTAGGCCTAGTGACTTGTATGTTTGTGCTTGGTGGCCATGAAAGCCTATATGAGACCTTAAGAACATGTGAATAGGTGATATTAATGTTTTAATAAACATCCTAAATCATTTTATAGGCCTTTATAAGTAATAGTCACCTACAACTTTACCAAACTAGGTGATTAGGTCACCTTGCATTAGCCTTCCTAGATTGCCTATTTGGATGAGATTTGCAAAAGTGTTTCTAAGGAGTGTGAGAAATTTATGATTTTATAAGATATAAAAAATTCATAAAACACCCCATATAATGATTTTAGACTTTAAAAACAATTATTTACCCTTATTTATACTCAAAAACTTGAAAAAGTACCATTGTTTAACAATTTTGTATAGTATATGTACATATCAATACCATGAACAAGGTATTGTTTAACTGGAATAAATGTTTTAAGTGTTTATTATTTTAATTTGGAGTGTTTTTTTCTTTTAAATCTCAATTTTTACCATGTTAGGTATGTCTTAGGGTTTAATCAGGGTTTCAGAGGTCTACCATATTAACAATGGCTCATAAAGATCATACCTTTAATACCAAAATTTTGGTCATATATGTTTATTAAATATACCTCCCTAAAACTCATAAAAATATTTATGTCCCATGGAACCTATGTATGGAGATACAAATGGAAGATGGTGGACCTTGAACTCCTTGCAAGCCTTATAGACATATCTACAATCCTGACAATGATTCATAAAGTTGGGACCTTAAATCCAACTCACTCTTTCATGGATATTGAGTCCATAAGGGTTCCTAACTTATCCTAGGATCCTTATCCCTGAGTACCTCTACTATGAAAGTTATGAGTACTTGAAGGTACAACTCAAGTTGGTAGGCTACTATGTTATAGCTCAAACTAAGATTTGAGACTAAAATAAACTTTCCTTTGTGTCATCCTATATAAAAAAACTCCTTAAGGGTATAAAAAATCTTCTTAAACCTTATCCTAGTATTTTATTTTCTTGGGGGGTCTGATTATTCTATTGAGGTGAACATGGGGTTTGAGGTCTTAAGAGTGGCTTTTAGGCTTAACAGGCTTAGACTAAGGATTAGAGGTCTATGTGACCTATAGGTGGTCTAGGGTTAAATCATCATCCTAATACCTTGTTTAATTATCTCTCATCCTTATTTATCTATCTCTATTTTACCAAAATTGAATTCTATCTCCATTCCCTCATGTAAGTCTACCTATAGGTTATTGTTTTACTTGTTAAGCTTGATAATGATTTGACAGTAGTATGGGGGTAAGAGTATTCTCTAGTCTCATTTTTATTATGTTAATGAGCATATTAATTCAATTAATATGTCCTTATATGTTGGTTATGTTACCTAAATTGAGTCTTCCTTTTTCTTTATTCTCTGCTTCCCTTCATCTCTTACCTTAGGGTTTATATGCAATAAGATTTGCTTAACCCTATGACTAACTTAATTGTCTCTTTGTTCATCTAAAACTCTTAGTCATTTTATAAACTATTTTATATATATATTTTACCTTTCCCTTTAGTTTTTTTAAGTTTCCAATCATCCTTAAATAAGGATATACCTTCAATTCTGGTGTAGGTATGTGTGCATCTATTTTAGGCTTAAAGGCATAATATGACATTAAGTACCCATCAATATAATATTATTATTACATTAAATAATTAATACACACTTACTACATTCTTTATCATATGTTTATATCTCTTATACCATTAACCTTGAATAATAAAATACCCTTAGCTTGTGCACACATGCTTGTATGTCTTAGTTTTAAGCCTATTTAGGCCTAGTTAGGTCCTTAACCCCTTTAATTTTTGAGTTTGGGACTATTTAAACTTGAGGATATTAATATATATTAATTATCCACTTTTTTAGGTGTTTAATCTTTCAATAATTCCAAATTATGTATAAACCTATCAACTAATATCCATAGGCTTGTCTTAGGTCTATTTAGACCCAAAAGGCCTGTGTGGGTTTATTAACTCTTCCCCACTTATCTCAAATAGACTAAATGATTAATTTAAATATAATAACCTTAGGGAAAAACAAATGGTGTTAATTTCATTATTACATTTCAACTGCTACATACTCATCACATTCCCATTCTCTTGCTAATAACTCTCCTTGTAGAAGATAGTCTTGTACCTTAACTATGTGTAAGAGAGAAGACCCTGCCTTCAACATCCTTGTCCTAATTTATCATCGCTAATATCTATACATGGAGTATTTAATCTGGTAGCACCCCATGTATTCAAAATACCTCAAATAATGGCTCTTTTTACTCCATCTATCTTATTTATATAGTTAGCCTATAGATGTTATTTGACCATTAGATAAAAGCATGAACCATATACTTCTTATTAGTTGTTCATCTTATCCTTGAGTTACCTCACTATTCTATCAATCTCCTCATTCCCTTCTTCACCCTTAAATCTAAGACACTACCTATAGTTGATGACCCTTCCTTTTGACTATACATAGATGTGAATACAAAGGTTTTTCATTCATGACAACCTTCACCATATTATTATTCAATTTATCCTTATCAAGTTATTCATTTATTTTCTTCACATTATTCAATACATATTGAAAATGGATTTCTTGTTTAAAGTGTCTTCTTCTTATAGTCAAGTTTATAGGTGTTATTTCAAGGCCTCTAATTGATTATATGCCACTTGAGAGGTGATTTGATGATCCCTTAACTTTTTGGGTGACATCATCATGTTTGCAATCCTCCATTTTCTCTTTAACCACCTAAAGCTTATCTAAAACCTCATCGCTCTCTTAATGTCTCTCTAGCCTATAGTCATAGTTTTGAGTGTGCTCAAAGGAGACATGACTGAGTTATTACTTTATCAAATGAGAGTGTTGATCCTTCCCTTAACCCTAATCTCATTTTTATTCTTCTCATAAGATCATATGAATTGACAATGCTCTTCCATAACTTTTGTATCTCAAACTTAATAATGACTATCCTACTTGCATATTCTACCTTGTAAGGTGTATGAGAATGTTTATCTCTTAAAGGATTGAAGATGAATATTTATCTATATTAAAATTATTTATTTCATCTACCATATCAAACCATAGGTTATTATGACTTAGTTAGGTCTCTCTATATCCCCAAGGACTCATTCCAATAGTATTTCATCTCATTGATCTGATTAAAATCTATAAATACCTTAAGAGGGTTTAATTTTTAAGACTTGAGGCTAAGACTATGATATATCATAAGTCAGTGAGGGGGTGTGATGAAAACACCATAGAGTTTTACATTAGATAGGACCAGTGAATTTTATACTTATCATGATGCTTCTCCATAACCATTGTCCAAGACACCTATTCATACTATATACATAATATTTTCAATTTTTATCAGTTATTGACGATTTTTATCTTATAATAACCCATCGATTCTCAATCTATTTGAGTGTACACCTTAAGGGGTACATTAATAAAGGGATGGGTAGAGCATTGGTTTTGTTTAGGATTTTTTATCCCTTTTGTCACTTGTTATCAATCCAATCAGCGCCTAAAAACATTCCCCTAAGCTTTGCCTCCTATTTTTTACCCTCATTTAGTAATTTGACTCTTTCATTAGCCCTTTCCCTAGATTAAACCCCTTTTTGGTAATTTACATGACTATGTCAGCCACATTGACCTTGTATTCTTATTAACAAAACTTATTAGGGTCTAGGTCAACCCCTGGCTGACATAGTCTATGACCTAATTAGTTTTAGTCAATTATGATAATAGGTTGATAGGGTTGACCTTGTCAACCAATATTTTTGGAAGGGTGTAGGGTTAGATCCACCTATATAAACACATCCATTTCACCATTATTGGGAGAGAAAAAAATAGTTATTATTCATTTACACTTCTTTATATTATTCTCTTCCACCATTCTACTGTGAAGAGTCTTAGGTTAGGCTTTTTACTTGGAGAAGAATCTAGTATTATGGAGAAGTATTGGATGATTTGACCTTTCTTAGTGATCCTTAAAAACCACAAAAACCTTATATGAAGCACCTTTGGCTGAGATAGAGATTGAGTCTCGATGGGTTCATCTTCTAGGTAAGTATCTCTAACATTGCTCCTTTTTTTAGTAGATAGATTTAGCATAAGTAATGGATTTTGAATAATATTTCTCTCTCTATGCATTAGGGTCTTATCAATACATATATTAATTAGGATTCTATTATGAATGTTTAATTTTAACGTTTATTACCCCACTTTAATCCATAATCTTTGGTGAGCACTAGAGTATATTTTTATTTACTTGTTATTAATTTGGTGAATATGAAAACATAGGGCCTAGTTAAGTTTATTGCATAGTTTTTCTTGACTAGAGGATTTGGAACCATCCCTAGTGATATTATTATGGTAAGATATCCCTTAACTAGGTCTATTGGATCTATATTGGTCATGACCCCAATTGTCTAATGTATCACCAATCGAAAGTGTAAGTAGGATCTATCTTCTTTGAGCTAGGATTGATTCATAGATCTAATGCATTTCCCATTACATACATCTTGGTAAACCTGATGTGAATATAACCCTTGTAGGTTTTATTTCATGCTTTTAATTTCTATTATTTTTTTATATTTGTGATACTAGGTCGACTAGTTCAGTATAGTTCTAACTTTTGTGCATAGGTTTAACATATAGTCGCATCAAAATGACTTTGTTATTTATATGTAGGTATTCATAAAATACTAGTTATTGGATCAATTAGGTTGATATATTACTCTTATTTAGTCCTAGATAACAAACTACGTTGAATAGGTCAACTTAGCCTCCTAGCCAGCATCCATAACAACATACTATATCAAATAGGTCAACTTAGTCCCCCAATCAACATCTAGACTAAAAAACTACATCATGTAGATTGACTTAGTCTTACAATAAACATCCAAATAAAAAACTAAGTCAACCATGTTGACTTATTCATTTTAACATGATTTAACAAATAGGGTTTCACATAACTAGGCTGACCCAGTTGACTTTGTTGGTATAAATAACAAGTAGCATTATAGGCACTTCAACAAAAAAATTCAATCCATAGCATCTTCCAATCCACCAAGGTTCTTTTATTTCTCTCTCTTTAATTTTATTAATTCATTACAGTTATATTTTGTGCAAGTTTAATGTCTTTAAAACAATAATCCTACAACAAACTAAGTCAATTTGGTCAACTTAGTTCTATAGCCTATCTAAAACACCAAGTCAACATGGTCAACTTAGTTCTTAAGGACTCTTAATTCTACAAAATAATAATGACTTAGTTGAATTTATTATGTATTTTTTGCATATAATGTCATCTAAACTAACTCTGTACCATTCATAATTTGATAATTAATAACTATATGCTAGTAATTAATTCACACCTTCATTTTCAATTGTTTACATGCTTAGAGTAGTTGACATAGTCTAATTAGGTGGTTTTTCAAATTGCTAATTAGTTTCACTATTTTGATATTTTTACATACAATACCAAATCATAAAAATTTCAATACTCATTTAACATTTGTCTTCCCAAGGCCTACCTACTTAGATTTCATCACCAAGGGGGAAGTCAACTTAGTTTTCTAGCCAATTATAAACACGTGGTTAATGGTATATATTGGCAAAGCACCCAACGCCCTTATCACTATGAGATTGTAAAATGAGGGGTAAGGCCCCAATACCAAGCTAGTACCATTACCAACATAGATACCTTTCAGCCTAAACATCCTAAAACCATTAATATATTATTTTTTAGTTCCCTATTTTCAACCATCTTCCCTATCACACTTAAAATAAAATTTCGTAATAATATTACAACACTCATGATGACCATTTAGTTATAATTTAATTTTTAATTGACTACTTGCTCTCTGATCATTGTGTGTTATATTTTTAAAACTTACATTGGATAGAGTTGGTTCAAGGTTTTGTGTTGTGTTCCAATTAGATCATTCCCATTGATCCAGTTGTTTGTGTCTACTTTTATTTCTTGTTTCAAATTACATTTGTAAAATCTATCCCTATTCTTAGCACATTGATGTTCTTTCAGGTTATAGTACTAATTCAACTTGGTCAAATTTGTATCCTTATCAAGTTGTCTTTTTTCCTATTTACAGTACTCAATTGAACTAGTTGACTCTATACTCTTCTACCTTCTATCTAATATTACTTAGTCAACCTTGTTGACTATGTACTTTTATCATTGCCTTTTCTCTATTATATGGCTGACTTAGTTCTCTTATCTAGATGACTTAGTTCTCTATTTATCTTTCCTTAACATTCTATTCATTTCCTCAAAACATCATGAATTCCCCTATTATAATCCTATTAGACAACTTAAATCCATTTAGACACTATATGGGGTATTCATTTGTCCCTTTATTTACCTCCCAAGAGAACCCTCACTCTTGGAGCACCTCTTCCCCTCCTTAATGTGTGCAATGTAGCATGGTTCAAATCACATCCCATAAGGAAGTAGGTGGATCTAATCCTTTTTATACCTATAAAGACAATCCTCATCTTCAAAAATGCCAACATAATGTGGGAGTAATTGAAACAAGTCTATCCAACAATCCCACTTTTTTAACCTTCCAACAACCTTCCCCCTAGGACCAATTCAAAGAGTTCTCTTATAAACACCAAACCACCAATTTATATGACTCAAATTATTGCATAAATCATAAAAAAATGGCCATAATTCAAACTTCTAACACCTCTCAAATGATACAATTACAACATCATTTGATCAATATGGATAATCAACCTATGTTTCACAATCCTCAAGCCAATCCAAATTTTATTCCTCCACCTCTTAGAGATGCCTCAGGAAATGTTATTCCTCAACCCATCATGAATAAAGAAATGCTTCAAAATATCCAAAATGATCCTTTATATCCTTTCATTATGTCCATTGATATTGGTAATATATCTCTGATGATTAATTATAATGGGACTAAAGACCCTACATCCTTTCTCAAAGTATTTTATAATATTTATAAAGAGTGGATCCAAACTAATAATTTCTCCACAACTAAACTTATAGTTAAAACCTTCATTGGTGATGTATTTGAATGGTATAACCAACTTCCCCAACATTACATTTGGCAACTTAAGGATTTAGTCAATCCTCTAGTTAAAGATTTTCAACATAATAACCTTCCTGAAAATTGCCTTTGTTATTTCATCAATGCTAAGCAATATCCCACCGAATCAACTTATGATTTTATAAGATGATGGAAATCTCTAGCCCATAAATTTGACCATAACATGACTAATGACAATTTATTCAACCTCTTGATAACTTCTTTAACTCCTTGACTTCAATATAAGGTTAGAATTTTTTCTCTTGAAATGTTTAATGAATCTCTTGACCAAGCCAAATGTCAAGACTTCCTCATGAATAAATTTGAACCTAACACTAAATTCCTTAAAGGATATTTTCAAATTTATACCAATGCCATCATCAACAGTACTCCTTAAACCAAATTAGGAGTTACCAAACTCAACAATATCCCATCTTTTCACATACCATTAACTATGCATCAAATGAAACAAGTCTTCCTTCCCTATGAACCCTTTAATTAGCCTAAAAATCCTCCCAAATGGTATGACCCTAATCAATTTTATTGGTTCTATGCCAATATTGGGCATTCTCATTAAATTTTTTGATAGCTTACTATTTTTTTTTATCTCTTACATGTTTGGTTATTCTTTCAATCACGAAGCCATGATTCAACTCCATTGTCAAGAGAACAACATTGCTTCTCTAAAATGACAAGCTCCTAAAACTTCTTCTAATAACCAAAAACAATTTCCACATCTAATCATCAAAAAAATACCAAGGATGTTTTTTTTATTAATACCAACTATGACCAATATTACAATAATTATCAATATGTTAATATAACTAAGGTCAATTATCATCACAAACTAGCTCACAAAAATCCTATCACAAAACCTAAGAAAACATCTTTGAAGTAACAACTTATCAAAGATATTACAACCATTCATTTAGCTTCAAAATCTCATAAGGAATCACATTCTTCTTTTAAACCCCTAATAACTTCCATTCCCTCAAAACCTACCTTACCTTCTAAACCTTTCATCAGTTTTTCTTCTAAATCCCATTGGAACTTTCTCAAAGAACTTAACTCCATGCCTTACAAGATTCTATTTATTGAGGTAGTTCATACTTCCCCTTATCATCATAAATTCATTATTCAATAATTATAATAAATTTAATATCCATCTTCTATATGTGAAGACCACTCTCTATGGAGCCTCAACCTACCAATATGCATACCATTGAATTTGTGTATCCTTCTTCTAAACTATCTATTGAATTTCTTGAAGAGGACATGATTAATGATGAAATCTATTTTTGCACTGATGATCCACCCCTATTCATTTAAATATCCATTAATACTACCCTTATTCATAAAGTTTTATTTGATGATGGGTCCAGTATTAATGTGACATATTTATGGCTTATACAACAACTTGTCTATAATAAGCATCATCTCAAACAAACCCTATTTACCTATCATGGATTTGATTAAAATAATCAAAATCCACTTGGTTGTATTTGGTTTCCCATAGAAAACACACCCAAGACCATTATAACTAAACTTATGGTCCTTAATTTACTTTTATCTTATATAATTCTCCTCAGTTTCCCTTGAACTCATAAAATGAGGGTTGTCACTTTTTCCAATAGCCAATGTATAAAATTCTTATATAATAACAAATAGATAAGCATGAAGCTTACCCCAACCTTTGGAGTATTGAACTTCCTAATCCAAAATCTCAATATTGTATTCTTACCATCCATACCATCAATAATGTTCCCTAACCTAAATTCATCAAAATAAATCTAGACCTATAGGTCACTCTTGTTGATTTGTATGATGATGAACCTAATAATTTGTAACATACCTACAACACTACTAAGATAAATCCATATATATTGGAGTGGATTAATCCATATTTATTACCTAATGATCACATTATTACTCTCATTGATGAGATCGCTATTTTTCCCCCTCCATGCAATGTTCAAGAGTATTCTTACCCAGAAGATGCATTTAATTACAATAACTATAGAGTAGATAAATTATTCCAAGATCCTCTAATCATGTATCCATGTAAGTTCAATGAAATTAGAATTTCACCTTTTGAAACTCCCTCAAAATCTCAAGCATGTATCATTTCTCCAACCTATGATAATAACTACATCATGGCCTAATCTCAATATTGAGACTTGGATTTTCAACATTATTAGAAAAATTTAGCTCAAATAAATGATTTTAACCAGGATATTCACACCATTTCCATAGATTTTGAATTAGATCTCAAAGGTCATGTACCTCTCACTAATACTCCACTTATTGATACTCCTTGGGTGGTCAAACAAATCCTTCCTTATGAACCTCTATATATTTTTGCATCTTATTTATTACCTACAAATCCCATCATTACATCTTATTCTTTCCCCATCAAATAAACTAATGACACACCAATCTCATCTAGTCAATCTACTCTTCTGACTCTCAAGATTACATTAGATGCCAAGGCTATAAATGTCTATCAGATACACTCTAAATATAATAGCCATGGTAATAAAATTATTGATCTTGAAATAGACATTGATTATTATTGTCCTCTTCCCACTTTGCCTAGTGATGAAGCTATCCTTGAATTATTTCATGCCCGAGAACCCCAACTTCCTTGGCAACATCACAAACTCAAGAATTTCAAAAAAAAAGCCCCTTGTTTCAATAATTTCATCACTACAATTGACCCTAAATATAATATGATTTATTATTTACCAAATGCATGACATCATTTCCAAGATGGCAATGTTATGCTTATCAAATAAACTACTTATATTGAATATGGTACTCCATCCTACCCTTGACTTATTACAGTTTCAAAGTAACTCACTCATTAAACATGATAAATTTAACTTATTTTTAGATAAATATCATTATATGTTCTCTTGGTCCTACAAGGACATGATTTTTATTGATCCTAACATTATTGTGCACAATATCATCACTTATCCTGATGCTAATAATGTACACCAATAGCAACAAAAATTTTCACCTAAGATTTCCACCTTATGTCACAAAGAAATTATCAAAATTATTGATGCTGAGTTTATAAAAATAGTGGACTATTCTAAATGTTTTTATAACATAGTTCTTATTCAAAAAAATTCACCATGGTCATTTTCATCTGCATTAATTTCCATAATCTTAGTCTTGCTTATCCTAAAGATAATTTCCCTTTATTTTCAATAGATGCCATTATCAATTCCATAAATGGTTATGAAATGATATATATTATGGATGGTTTCTTATGATATAACCAAATTTACATTTCCCTTGAAGACTAACATAAGATAACTTTCACCACAAAATGGGGCACCTATTGCTATATTAAAATTCCCTTCAGACTGAAAGATGTTAGAGCTACTTATTAATGAGTAATGAAGCATATCTTTCATGATATTATTTAAAAAAATTAGAAACCTATGTGGATGACCTCATTGCTAAGTCTAAATTTCTTGAGACTCATCTTTTTGATCTTGTCATCATATTTAACTACCTTCTTAAATACAAAGTTAGGCTAAATCTTTATAAATTTGTTTTCAGTGTCACATCTGGTAAATTGTTAAGATGCTTAGTTTCTCTCCATGGTATTTATGTCGAACCTACCAAGATTAATTATATCATTAACATTCCCATCCCTCAATAAATTGTAGACATTAACACTTATATTGGCAAACTTGGGGCAATTAGACACTTTGTCCTTGAAATGGCATACTATATATATTATATCAATTATATCCTTAAGAAAGGTAATAATTTAGATTGGATGGATCCCTATCAAAAATCATTTGATAATAAGAAATAATCATTGATTCACACACATACTCTTTATCTCCCTTTAAATTATTGACCTTTGATCCTATATATCTCTTCCACACCCATAACAGTTGGGGAAATGCTTGCCCAACAAGATGATACTATAAGAGAATATGCCATCTACTATATTAGTTGAGGGCTCATTAATTATGAAAAATGTTACATAAAATTTAAACATGATTGCCTTGCCATATATTTTCTAGCTAAAGAACTTTAACATTATATGCTTTATCATACCACTTATGTTATCATCCATTCTAATCCCCTTCATTTCTTCTTCTCTAAAGTCTTTCTTCCTAGAGATAGAATTGGCAAGTGGATGGTCCTTATCATGGAATTTTATCTCCAAATTATTACTCAAAAAAGTATATAAGTACAAATCATCACATATTAACTTGCCATAACTTATTTAACCACTATCAACCACCTTCAGGATAATCTTCCTAATGATAATATTCTCTATATTGAAGGTATCAACCAAGCCATATCTCTTAAAGATTACTTTCATAACTTCACTATTGATATTGAAGTAAGTAATATTGACAAATCCAATATCCTCCCTAATACTACTAAACCAAAAGTAGTTAGCAAATAACTTCCTAAAATTAATGTTGATTACATGAGGATACTTGGACTCTTCACTTTGATGGTCCTAAGTGAATTTAAAGAGCTAGGGTAAGTTGTATTATTAAAATCTCTCTTGTGAAAATCATCCATTTAGATTTTAACTTAACATTTTACATTACTAAAAACATGGTTGAGTATGAATCCTTAATCTTAGGCGTGAGAGTTACCCTTAATTTAGATATCCAATACCTACATGATTTAGGTGATTTTTAGCTCATTTATTTCCAATTCAATGGGGATTACCAATGAAAAATAAAGAATATAATTTATTATCATCAATTTGAAAGTAATATCACCAAAATATTTCATTTATTTCACCATTGACCCTATCCCTTGAGATCAAAATTCTATTGTTGATTCCCTCACTTCTTAGCATCTCCTTTTCATCTGCATCAAGTTCTTACCAATCCCACTTTTCTTATCCAAATAATAAAATCTCCATATTCTACTCAACCACATGATTTACTAATCTACCACATTAAGGCTATCACCATTTGATAAATCCCATGGTACAAATATATCATTCAATTACTAGAACACCAAACTTATCCTCCCAACCTAGAATCCTATGAAAAGACTCGCATTCACAAATAAGATTATAAGTATGTATTTTGATATATCATCCTATATTATTACAATGTTGAAGGTACCTTTCTCTACTATGTTATGAAAGATGAGTTTCTTCCTCTTCTTGAACAAGCACATGGGGGTATTTATGGTGGCCACTGTAGTGGGCATGCTATAGCCTAAACATACTTACGTATGGGATACTTTTGGCCCACTCTTAAAAAATATGCCATAAAATTTGATAAAAAGTGTACTCCTTACCAGCTTCATGATAATTTAAATCATTCACCTCCAACCAAGCATCAAATAGTAGAATCTCCTTGGTCATTTTCTATGTGGAGATTATATCTCATATGCAAATTACCTTGATCTCAAGATGGGCATGTCTTTATAATCATAGCCATAGAATATTTTAATAAATGGGTTGAGGGTATGACCCTTATTAATTTCATTAATAATACCAACTCCAAATTTATCCTTAATCAAATCATTTTCCATTTTAGCATCCCTCATATTATCATTTCAGATAATGGTGGTAATTTCAAAAACAAAGATGTCAAACAACTCTATGCTAAATTTAAAATACAACAAAAATTATCCACACCATATCATCAACAATGTAATGGCGAAGCTAAGGGTACCAAAAAAAATCTTAATAAAATTCTCCCAGAAGAAAATTGCATGGATTAGAACCTTCATCTCTATCCTACTCTTTGGGTGTATTGCACTAGCATACACATTACCATTAGGGCAATGTCATTTTCTCTAGTCTATGGTTATGAATCATTCCTTCCATTAGAACTTGAGCTTCCCTCTCTTTTTATATCTCTTCATCACATCATACTCAATGAAAAATTATATGAATCTTACCTTCATTCTCTTGATCTCCTTGATGAGCACTATATTTCTACTTTACAACACAATCACCAATACAAGGCGCATATTACCAAATAACATAACAAATGAGTCAAAGTTTGCACATGTATTATTTTTGATCTTGTCCTTAAATTATAATATGCTCATGATAAATAAGGTAAATAAACCCAGAAATGGTGGAGCAATTATTTAGTCAAAGATATTTTTGGTCCAAGTACTTATAGCTTTCAAACCAATGAAGGTCATATTTTCAAAGAACCCACAAACACACTATTCCTCAAGAAGTATTTTGCATAATCCTCCCCTTGTTTTTCATTATTTATATATTCTATCTATCTAACAATTTTTTTAGGATAATTTCATGATTCTCACCCTCTGTAGTAGTTCTCTATTTTCACAAACCTTAGTCCTTCCTATTTGGTCTTTTGGTTTCCCCTTTTTCTCATGAGTTGCATTGTAAAACCACGAATAGGATCTAATCTTCCTCATGATGTAATTTTATCCTCTTTATTTTCATACCTTTTATGGATTTTTTTATACCCCTTCAGTTTTTGTTTTGTGAGTTATAGTGTAAGACCATGGATATAACCTGGCTTTCCTCATAAAATTACCATCTTGTCATTCTTTTTTTATAAAATGTGTTTTGTAATGGTTACAAGTTTTTGATCCTTTGTTCTCAAACTTAAGTTTTTACTTATTTTGATAGATTAAATTTGCATAATTGTCTATATTAGCCCATCTTCCTCCATTTACCTCATTCTTATGATAAGGAATCACACTTTATGTCATTATATCATTTTTTCCCTTTATAACATTTTTTGTGATTTAAAGTAATTCAAATTGTTTCATGTTGCATTCCTCTTGATTTCATCTCTTTTCACTCCACATTAGATAAAACAAGTTCAAATTTAAGATAACACTTATATTTCACCAAAATTTATGAGACTCTTAGACGCCATGCTCTCTGAGTTATCTCTCTTAGCAACCAAGTCCCAAGTATTCAAATCAAATTCATATTTATCACCTATGTTTGGTTTTCCAAATCTATATGGAGAAGGAATAGAAAAATTCATCAAGAAATTTAAAATCCAAATCATTTAAAATAAAAGGCAATACTATATAAAAGGCAACATACAAATTTCAAAAGTTAAAATCACACCAAAATATTTGATTATAAGCACATGTCTTATCTCTAATAAAAACTCAAACTCCATAGTTTGCCTCATAATAGAGCTGATGTCCATTGGGGTATAGTAGGCTAGTATAACAGAATTAGATAATTTAGAAAACTCTATAGTGTTACATACTTTCTCATGAAAGTACCCAATCTTCATAGTAGAATGATGACTCTATAAGGGGTCTTGAGGAATGGGGAACACATTAAGGTAAGGTAGGCCCATTTTACTTTTCATTAATATAGCATTCATAAGATGATATACATACTTATTTTTTTAACTAATACTTGTGTGGCTAGGAGAAGTTATTCAGAGTCCTTAAGGTCAAAAATCCTCTTATTTTGAAAATCCTAATTTGAGTGTCTTGAATTCGATAAAGATTTCCTCTACCTTAGTTTTTATTTCATTATTCCCTCCACCTATTTCATTTTCCCCTTGAAAGGCATGTATTATTATAAATTTGTTTTCCCTTATTCTATACTTCCTTCTTCACATCTTAAAAACATGCTAGAACTCTTTTGTTTCAATTTTATCTATCCTTAGAACAAAACAACGTGTTTTTAGAAATTATGGACTAATTTATTTACACTGTGGATCTATATTTTTAGATATGCCTTGATTTATTTTTACCATTTTTCATTATTATATAACCTTTTTTTATGGACACCTAAGTCTATTTCTAATTTCATGTACTTTTTCTATTGTTGAGTGAGGTTGGCTTGTCACTTCTAACTCACCAATGTTGTTTTCCATTTTATGAACCTTTTCCCATTAATGATTGAGTAAGTATTATTACTACTCACTCATCAATGTTATTTTAGAATTTTTTTGCTTTCCCATATTTATTTAATTAAGGATTGTTACTAATTTCACATTAATATTTTACTACCATCCTCTTTGACATGTATCCTTGGTTTGATTTGGTGAGTTTGCCTTTCTTACTTAATGTTTACTTATTTGAGTTTTTAGGTCTTTATTAGCCTTGGATGTTGGTTACCTGATTTACTCTAAATTTGACTTGGTCATCTGGTCTAACAGAACACTTGTTAGCCCAACTTGTTAAATTTCTAAGTACATCCCACCCACATAATACTAGTTATCTTGGCTTTCCTATCTTTGTTTGTTTTTTGTCTTTAGTTTTATAGTGTTGGGTTTGTTGAAAGTAGTCCCTTCACCAGACATAATCAAAAATACAAACATAATAGATAACCATATAGAAATAAAGGTAATTCAAGGTACACATTACATTTGATTTTTATGTATTTCAATTTTAGTCATTTAAATTTGAGTTATTTTTTATTTAAAATGCTATAACTTTTTTTAGCTTTAGTTGTTGTGTATTACTATGTTATTTCTCAAATCACCATCTCCTATTGCACTTGAGTGAAATGTGATGAGTTTCAAGTGGGATATATGTATACACAGTATTTTCAAACTTCATCAATTATTTATGTTTTCTATCTTGTAAGAGCTTGTCAATTCTTAATCTCTTTGAGTGCATGCCTTAAGGGGTGCACTATGAAAGAGGTAGGTAGACCATTAGTACTTCATAGGATTTTTGTCCCTTCTACCACTTTTTATCAATATAAAGAAATCCTACAAAAATTCCCCTAAGCTTTACCTCCTATTTTTCACCCTACTGTAGTCATTTTACACCTTCATTATCCATTTCCCTAACCTAAACCCCTTTTTTGTAGTTTACATGACTATATCAACCACATCAACCTTGTATTATAATTGACAAAACTTATTAGTGTCTAGATCAACCACTAGCCAACCTAATTCATGACCTAATTAGTTTCTTTCAATTTTGATACTAGGTTGATTGGGTTGACCTTGTTGGCCAAAATTTTTAGATGGGTTTAGGGTTAGATCTACCTATATCAATAGATCCATTTTTCCATTATTAAGAAAGACAAAATAGGTATTATTAATTTATGATTGTTTAAAATCTTCTCTTCCACCATTCTACTTGAGGAGTCTTAGCTTAAGGTTTCTACTTGGATAAGAATCTAGTCTTGTGGAGAAGTCTTGGATGCTTTGGCCTTTCTTAGTCATCCTTATAAACCACAACAACCTCTTATGAAGAACCTTTGGCCAAGGGAGAGATGAGTCTCAATGGGTTCATCTTCCAATTAAGTATCTCTAACTTTTCTCCTCTCTTTAGTAGATAAAAGTAACATAAGTAATGGATTTTTAATAATATTGCTCTCTCCATACATTAGGGTCCTACCTATACATAGCTTAATTAGGATTATTTTATGCATGTTTACTTTTAATGTTCATTACCCCCACTTTGTGCCACAAGATTTGGTGAGCACTAGATTAGATTTTCCTTTACTTGTTATTAGTTTAGTAAATATGAAAACATAGGACCTATTTAGGGTTATTTTGTAGTTTTTCTTGACTAGAGGCTTTGGAACCCTCCCTAATGATATTATTATGGTGATATATCCCTTAACTCGGCCTAGCCTATCCATATTTGTCATGAAAACATAGGACATATTTAGGGTTATAGTGTAGTTTTTGAAAGAATATTTCATTACACACATGATTATCACATGGGAGCAGGTCTAAAGGGGTTATTTAGCCTAATGGTATCTTAGTTAATGTCATGTCCCCTTTTTTAGTGGACATCATCAGAGTTGATGGTTACCTTATTATGCAACCCTCATAGGCTGATAAGATGGATAGAGGGTCTGGATGGAGCTTGGCTTGGCTTTTATTAGCAAAATTTCTACAGTTGGTGTTCATTCAGGCTCTTTCAAACACATTTGCCTGAGCTCCTATTATTTAGGGACTTCTGACATGTAGCAAAGCACCCTTATTTTGGTATGGTCATGTGCAGAATCACTCCTTGATTCACCAGCTTTAGATGGTTTGAGGATATGACATGTATAAAGGGAGATATTAATATTTGATTGATTTAATTAAATATTAATTATTTGGCCTATTTTTAATTAAGAAACCCTAATTCTTAATTATGAAACTGTAATTAGGGAAAGCACACCTTTTTGAAGGATATAAGGGTTTCTTATTGGAGGGAGGCAAATTATCTATGATTATGATTATTGATTATTGCTAATAATTCTTTTGAGAAGACTGAGCCAAGGGTTCTAGTATTCCATTTACATTGGAGAACGTCCACTCTTCATTGTGTGCAATTCAGAGGCTGTGAGAGATCAGCTAATCTATTACCAATTTGAGAGATAACTTCATATAGAAGTTATCATAGAGGTTTATAGGTATTTCTTTATTTAGGTTTTTGATTTAGTAATTATCTATATTAGATCTTCTGTATTAGTGCCATATTTCTTTAGATCATGGGTTTAGCATTCAGGCCGCACTAGATTATATTTGCTCTTGTACATAATCCATACAGATCTGCGTAAATCCATACCATTTTGTCGCAAGCCAGATAGTGCCATAGGGGACTCAGAGACTGACATCAGTAGCCCAGTGATTGACATCAGCCAAATTAATACCGACATCGACAGAGTAGCTAGTTGATAGAGATCGATGTCGACAGTATATCGACTGACAGTGGCATAATAACCAACGTCAGTGACTGTGTTTTTGACACATCAACTTGAGCCACATAGATCTAGGGTATTTTTTAGATTACTGGAAGATAATTAGGTTTTTAAGACTATATTTTAATATTCTTTATTTGCATGATAGAGGACTTTAATTGTAATCATCTGGACGAGTAATAAGATCTTTGATTTGACAGTTGAGAGATTATATTGTGGTTTATTTGTTTATCTAGAATTATTCTGCAAAACTTGCAATCTTTCTTATTACATGCATAAAACCCCCAAAAAAATTACAATACACAGAAGACCAATTCAAAATATCCAGTTTTAGAATTCAAGGGAAACAATAGATATTATAGTGGTATCAGAGCTAAATTATGCCATCCTATTGGGTAGATTGGTCATTGAATCAGCGAGTTCATCATGATTACTTCAAGTACTCAGAAATAGTGGGACAAGGATATGGAGATGCTTAAACAAGGTTTGAACAAGTTGGTTGAACACCAGAGGAGAATGAATTTCTTTCAGACCCTACAATAGAAGCCAAATTAGTACGGTGTATTGCATCCGTTTTGAGAGGATCCACATCACAACACAAAAAGATGGAGAAAAAAGAGCTCTCTACAGGTGAAGTTAATCATTTACATAGTGGAGCAGCCACTAGTGTTGTGACTACACATGATTGAGACATTTTACAACCATAGGATATAGTAACTGATTTGTTTGAGGATAGTAGCATGTCCCATGATTCTCATGAGATGGTTTCAGGTGTAGCTTCTTCGCAGTTAGATGAGGATGAGACTGATGCTTGCATTCAAAGTGTGGAGGTGTACTCAGATGTTAGTACACTAATAGTTGATGATCTCTCAGATATGGTAGAGTCTATAGAAGATTCCCAGGATCTGATTATTGTAGATGACACCTAGGAGAATGAAGTGGAGAGTTTTGAGGACTTAGTTTCACCAACAGTTTCTTTCAGTACGAAGGAGTTGGATAGTGATGCTATAGTTTTTGATACTTTGTATGTTGATATGAGCTTTGGAGTTGATTCATAGAGTATGGATGGTATTACTCCAGAGGTCAGTGATTTTGAGTCTATTCTTTTAGACCATGCATCAGAGGAGGATTGTAGGAGACAATCTAGTTAGCACCATCATGTGTCCAATCCGCTGAGAGTTAGTGAGTGAGACATTGCTATCGCTTGCAAGCATTTCGATGTTGCTCATCAGTTTTTAGCATTTTATGGATGGGGTTCCCCTACTAGTGATGAGTGAGGAGATAGTTATTTTTCCCTGATAGAGATCCACTCTTTATGGGATGCTATCTAGATTCTGAGACAGGATTATATGCAGTTGGTAGCTGATAGAGATTATCTTATGGAGTGGGGCAGCACAGTGTATGATGAATTAATGGCCAAGGAAGATAAGGTGAGTGAGCTTACTCAACAGTTCAAGGTGACTTCTGAGATTCTTGAGAGTACACAATTGGCTTATGAGGAGTCACAGTTTCATTTAGCTGAGGTGACCATGGAGTTGGAGCATTTGTAGTCTTTACCAGCCCCAGACTCAGTTCATTTGTATATTGAGGTGGTTGGTGGTGAGTACATTACTGAGGAACATGTTGTTGGGGATAACACATATGTTTAGGATTTGGGAGTACTTGGTCTTGATGAGTTTGGGGTACCAGTGGAGTCGAGTCTCCAAATTGATTCTTCTCACACAGATGATAGTGTGGTATAGTTGGTTGTGCCACCCTTATAGAGGGATTAGTTTTGGTGTGCAGGGGAATATGTTGATGCTTCCGTGTATATTTTTCACTACACTTGATCATTCATGGAGTATTTGCTGGATAGTGTAGATGTTTGTCTAGACTCTCATAAGGTGACAGAAGGTGTTCTTATCCAAGGTATTAGTGCTATTAGCAGATGGGTTGGGGAGATTATAGTGATCCTTTGTACAATGCTACCTCACATGGATTTTGAGGTGGGGTTTGTTGAGTAGATTGCATAGGGTCCTATCTAGCCTATAACTACTTAGAGTCAGAGATTGGAGCCATCTATTGATTCTTAGTTTGGTAATAGTGAGCTAGTAGCAGAGTTTGGGGGTTCCTACCGGCATTGTATAGTGGGGTATGCTCATTATTTTTATTTTGACCCAGAGATAGAAGATTGGATTTCACACAAGTGTACATCGGCACCTGTTTCTTACCATACATTATGGAATGGATCGACACCATCCTTTGTAAATTGAATTGGTAGTTGTAAGTTACATAGCATACAGTATTGACACACCCAAGGTAGTTTATCAGAGATTGGATTTGGTGACATTAGGGCCATGAGGGATGATTTGACACCATGGGATGAGAGTTGTGATAGACATGGCATGGTGATAGGTGTTGGGTTTGATAGTTTGTCGGTGTATGACTTAGAGCAGGAGTTGATGAGATATGTTGATCATAGTAGAGGTACAGTGTGTGGATTCTCCACACTTGGTGTAGTCCCATTTGGGAGTTGTTGTAGAGTTGGAGTGTGCCTTCTGCATAGCATGGTGGAATGTGTACATGGTATTTGTGATTTTGGAGTTTGGTTGAGTTGCATTCACCTGTTTGAATATGGATTTCTCTTGGTTATATTTTAGAGGATATTGCAGGAGCTTACGTTGATTGATAATAGTGTAGATGATGACTACATTTGGGATCCAGGTGGATCAGGTGGTTCATTATTCTTTGATTGCTTGGGGATAAGCAATTTTAGGAGGGGTAGATTGTCATGTCCCCTTTTTTAGTGGACATCATCAGAGTTGATGGTTAGCCTATTATGTGACCCTCGTAGGCTGATAGGATGGATAGAGGGTCTGGATGGAGCTTGGCTTGGCTTCGATTAGCAAAATTTCTATAGTTTGCTTTCATTCAAGCTCTTTTAGACATGTTTGCCTGAGCTCCTATTATTTAGGGACTTTTGACATGAAACAAAGCACCCTTGTTTTGGTATGGTCATGTGCGGAATCACTCCCCAATTCACTAGCTTCAGATAGTTTGATGATCTGACATGTATTGAGGGAGATATTAATATTTGATTGATTTAATTAAATATTAATTATTTAGCCTATTTTTAATTAATAAACCCTAATTCTTAATTATACAACCCTAATTAGGGCAAGCACACCTTTTTGGAGGATATAAGGGTTTCTTATTGGAGGGAGGCAAATTATCCATGATTATGATTTTTTGATTATTATTAAGAATTATTTTGAGAAGACTGAGCCAAGGGTTCCAGTATTCCATTTGCATTAGAGAATTTACACTCTTCATTGTGTGAAATTTAGAGGCTATGAGAGATCAACTGATCTATTGGCAATTTGAGAGATAACTTCATACAGAAGTTGTCATAGAGGTTTATAGGTATTTCTTTATTTAGGTTTTTGATTCAATAATTATCCATATTAGATCTTTTGTATTAGTGCCATATTTCTTCAGATTAGGGGTTCAACATTCAAGCCACACTAGATTGTATTTGCACTTTTATGGAATCCATACAGATATATGTAAATCTATACCATTCTGTCGTAGGTCGGATAGCACCGTAGGGGACTCAGAGACCAACATCAGCAGCCCAGTGATTGACATCAACCGAATTAATACTGACATCGATAGAGTAGCTGACTGATAGAGACTAACATCGGTAGTATATCGATTGACAATGGCATAATAACCGATGTCAGTGACTGTGTTTTTGACACAACAACTTGAGCCGCACAGATCTAGGGTATTTTTTAGATTGCTAGAAGATAATCAGGTTTTTAAGACTATATTTTTATATTCTTTATTTACATGATAGATGACTTTAATTGTAATCATCTGGATGAGTAATAAGATCTTTGATTCAACAGTTGAGAGATTATATTGTGGTTTATTTATTTATCTATAATTATTCTACAAAACTTGCAATCTTTCTTATTACATCAAAAAAATTAGAATACACAGAAAAGCAATTCAAAATATCCAATTTTAGAATTCAAGGGAGACAGGGTATATTACATTGGTATCAAAGCTAAATTCTGCCATCCTATTGGGTAGATTGGTCATTGAATCAGCTAGTTCATCATGATTACTTCAAGTACTCAGAAACAGTGGTACAAGGATATGGAGATGCTTAAACAAGGTTTGAACAAGTTGGTTGAACACCAGAGGAGAATGAATGAATTTCTTTCAGACCCTACAATAGAAGCCAAATTAGTATGGTGTATGGCATTCATTTTGAGAGGATCCACATCACAACACGAAAAGATGGAGAAACAAGAGGTCTCTATAGGTGAAGTTAATCATTTACTTAGTGGAGAAACCACTAGTGTTATGACTACACATGATGGAGACATTTTACAACTATAGGATATTGTTATTGATTTGTTTGATGATAGTAGCATGTCCCATAATTCTCATGAGATGGTTTTAGCCATAGCTTCTTTAGAGTTAGGTGAGGATGAGTCTGATGCTTGCATTCAAAGTGTGGATGTGACCTCAGATGTTAGTATATTGAGAGTTGATGATCTCTCAGATATGACAGAGTCTATAGAAGATTCCCAAGATCTGATTATTATAGATGACACCCAGGAGAATGCAGTGGACAATTTTGAGGACTTAATTTCACTGGTAGTTTCTTTCCGTATGGAGGAGTTGGACATCGATGCTACAATTTTTGATACTTTGTATGTTGATATGAGCTTTGGAGTTGATTCACAGAGTATGGATGGTAGTACTCTAGAGGTTAGTGATTTTGAGTCTACTCTTTTAGACCATGCATCAGAGGAGGATTATAGGAGACAATCTAGCTAGCGCCATCATGTGTCTAGTCAGCTGAGAGTTAGTGAGTGAGACATTGTTATCGCTTGTGAGAATTTTGATGCTGCTCATCAGTTATTAGTAGTTTATAGATGGGGTTCTCCTACTAGCAATGAGTGGGGAGGCAGTTATTTTTCCTTGATAGAGATCCACTCTTTATGGAACGCTATCCAGATTTTAAGATAGGATTATATGCAATTGGTAGTTGAAGAGATTATCTTATGGAGTGGGGTACCATGGCATATGATGCATTAATGGCCAAGGAAGATAAGGTGAGTGAGCTTACTCAATAGCTCAAGTTGACTTCTGAGATTCTTGAGAGTACACAGTTGGCTTATGAGGAGTCATAATTTCATTTGGCTGGGGTGACTGTGGAGTTGGAGCATTTGCGGTCTTTACTAGCCCCAGACTCGGTTCATTTGTATATTAAGGTGGTTGGTGGTGAGTACGTTGCTGAGGAACATGTTGTTGGGGCTGACCCACATGTTCAAAATTTGGGAGTACCTATTCATGATGTGTTTGGGGTACCAGTGGAGTCGATTCTCCAGATTGATTCTTCTCACACAAATGACAGTGTGGTATAGTTGGTTGTGCCACCCTTGCAAAGGGATCAATTATCGTGTGCGGGGGAGTATGTTGATGCTTCTGTGTATAATTTTTACTACACTAGATCATTCATGGAGTATTTGCTAGATAGTGTAGGTATTCGTCTAAACTCGCATAAGGTGACAAAAGGTTTTCTCATTTAAGGTACTAGTGCTATTAGCAGATGGGTTGGGGAGATTATAGTGATCCTTTCTACTATGCTACCTCATAGGGATTTTGAGGTGGGGTTTGTTGAGTAGATTGCACAGGGTCCTATCTTGCCTACAGCTACTCATAGTCAGAGCTTAGAGCCATCTATTGATTCCTAGTTCTGTAATAGTGAGCTAGTAGCAGAGTTTGGGGGTTCCTACCAGCATTGTATGATGGGGTATGCTCATTATTTTTATTTTGACCTAGATATAGAAGATTTGATTTCACATAGGTGTAGATTGGCACCCATTTATTACCATCCATTATGGAATGGATCGGCACCATCTTTTGTAGATGGAATTGGCAATTACAAGTTACACAGCATACAATATCGACACACCTAGGGTAGTTTATCAGAGATTAGATTTGGTGACATGAGGGACGATTTGATGCCACGGGATGAGAGTTGTGATAGACATGGCATGGTGATAGGTGCCAGGGTTGACAATTTGTTGGTGCATGACTTAGAGGAGGAGTTGATGAGATATGTTGATGACGGTAGAGGTATAATGTGTGGATTCTCCACATTTGGTGTAGTCCCATTCGGGAGTTATTACAGAGTTGGAGTGTGCCTTCCACATAGCGTGCTAGAATGTGTACATGGTATTTGTGATTTTGGAGTTTGGTTGAGTTGAATTCACTAGTTTGATTATGGATTTCTCTTGGTTATATTTTAGATGATATTGTAAAAGCTTATGTTGATTGACAATAGTGTAGATCATGACTACATTTGGGATCTAGGTGGATCAAGTGGTTCATTGTTTCAATATTGCTTAGGGATAAGCAATTTCAGGAGGGGTAGATTGTCATGTGCCCTTTTTTAGTGGACATCATTAGAGTTGATGGTTAGCCTATTATGTGACCCTCGTAGGCTAATAGGATGGATAGAGGGTCTGGATGGAGCTTGGCTTGGCTTCGATTAGTAGAATTTCTATAGTTGGCTTTCATTTGGGCTCTTTCAAACATGTTTTCCTGAGTTCCTATTATTTAGGGATTTTGACATGCAGTGGAGCACCCTTGTTTTGGTATGGTCATGTGTGGAATCACTCCTTGATTCACTAGCTTTAGATGGTTCGAAGATCTGACATGTATTAAGGGAGATATTAATATTTGATTGATTTAATTAAATATTACTTATTTGGCCTATTTTTAATTATGAAACCCTAATTCTTAATTATGAAACCCTAATTAGGGCAAGCACACTTTTTTGGAGGATATAAGGGTTTCTTATTGGAGGGAGGCAAATTATCCATGATTATGATTATTCATTATTGCTAAGAATTCTTCTGAGAAAACTGAGCCAAGGGTTTGAGTATTCCATTTGCATTAGAGAACGTCCACTCTTCATTGTGTGCAATTCAGAGGCTATGAGAGATCAGCTGATCTATTGCCAATTTGAGAGATAAATTCATACAAAAGTTATCACAAAGGTTTATAGGTATTTCTTTATTTAGGTTTTTAATTTAGTAATTATCTAGATTAGATCTTCTATATTAGTGTCATATTTCTTCAAATCAAGGGTTCAACATTTAGGCTGCACTAGATTGTATTTGCTATTGTATGAAATCTATATAGATCCATACAAATATGTGCCATTCTACCACAAGCCAAACAACACTGTAGGGGACTCAGAGACTGACATCAGTAGCCCAGTGACTAACATCAACTGAATTAATATCGACATTGGCAGAGTAGCCAGCTGATAGAGACCAACGTTGGTAGCATATCAACCGATGGTGGCATAATAACCGATGTCGGTGACTGTGTTTTTGACACAGTAACTTGAGCCACACAGATCTATGGTATTTTTTAGATTGCTAGAAGATAATCAAGTTTTTAAGACTATATTTTAATATTCTTTATTTGCATGACAGAGGACTTTAATTGTAATCATTTGGATGAGTAATAAGATCTTTGATTTGACAATTGAGAGATTATATTGTGGTTTATTTATTTATCTAGAATTATTTTGCAAAACTTGAAATATTTCTTATTACATGCATAAAACCCCCAAAAAAATTAGAATACACAAAAAATTAATTCAAAATAGCCAGTTTCAGAATTCAAGGGAAACAGGGGATATTACAGTGGTATCAGAGCTAAATTCTACCATCTTGTTGGGTAGATTGGTCATTGAATCAGCTAGTTCACCATGATTACTTCAAGTACTCAAAAATAATGGGATAATGATATGGAGATGCTTAAACAAAGTTTGAACAAGTTGGTTGAAAAACAGAGGAGAATGAATGAATTTCTTTTAGACCCTACAATAGAAGCCAAATTAGTATGGTGTATGACATCCATTTTGAGAGGATCCACATCACAACACAAAAAGACAGAGAAACAAGAGGTCTCTATAGGTGAATTTAATCATTTACTTAGTGGAGCAGCCACTAGTGTTGTGACTACACATGATGGAGACATTTTACAACTGTAGGATATCATTACTGATTTGTTTGAGGACAGTAGCATGTCCCATGATTCTCATGAGATGGTTTCAGCTGTAGCTTCTTCAGAGTTAGATGAGGATGATTCTGATGCTTGCATTCAAAGTGTGGAGGTGTAATTAGATGTTAGTACATTGAGAGTTGATGATCTCTCAGATATGGTAGAGTCTATAGAAGATTCCCAAGATCTAATTATTGTAAATGACACCCAGGAGAATGCAATGGATAGTTTTGAGGACTTAGTTTCACCGGCAATTTCTTTTTGTACAGAGAAGTTGGACAGTGATGCTATAGTTTTTGATACTCTATATGTTGATATGAGCTTTGGAGTTGATTCACAAAGTATGGATGGTAGTACTCTAGAGGTCATTGATTTTGAGTCTACTCTTTTAGACCATGCATTAGAGGAGGATTGTAGGAGACAATCTAGCCAGCGCCATCATGTGTCTAGTCAGCTAAGAGTTAGTGAGCAAGACATTGCTATTGCTTGTGAGCATTCCGATGCTACTTATCAGTTGTTAGCAATTTATGGATGGGGTTCTCCTACTAGTGATGAGTGGGGAGGTAGTTATTTTTCCTTGATAGAGATCCACTCTTTATGGGATGCTATCCAGATTCTAAGATAGGATTATATGCAGTTGGTAGCCAATAGAGATTATCTTATGGAGTGGTGCAACATGGTGTATGATGAATTAATGGCCAAGGAAGATAAGGTGAGTGAGCTTACTCAGCAGCTTGAGGTGACTTCTAAGATTCTTGAGAGTACACAGTTGGCTTATGAGGAGTCACAGTTTCATTTAGCTGAGGTGACCATGGAGTTTGAGCATTTGCGGTCTTTACCAGCCCCAGACTCAGTTCATTTGTATATTGAGGTGGTTGGTGGTGAGTACATTGCTGAGGAACATGTTATTGGAGCTTACACACATGTTCAAGATTTTGGAGTACCTAGTCTTGATGAGTTCGGGTTACTAGTGGAGTCAAGTCTCCAGATTGATTTTTCTCACATAGATGATAGTGTGGTATAGTTGGTTGTGCCACCCTTATAGAGGGATCAGTTGTGGTGTGTGGGGGAGTATGTTGATGCTTTCGCATATAATTTTTACTACACTAGATCATTCATGGAGTATTTGTTGGATGGTGTAGGTGTTCATCTAGACTCACATAAGGTGACAGAAGGTGTTCTCATCCGAGGTACTAGTGCTATTAGCAGATGGGTTGGGGAGATTATAGTGATCCTTTCTACTATGCTACCTCACAGGGATTTTGAGGTGGGGTTTGTTGAGTAGATTACACAGGGTCCTATCTAGCCTACAGCTACTTGGAGTCAGAGATTGGAGCCATCTATTGATTCCCAATTTGGTAATAGTGAGCCAGTAGCAGAGTTTGGGGGTTCTTACTGGCATTATATGGTGGGGTATGATCATTATTTTTCTTTTGTCCTAGAGATAGAAGATTTGATTTCACACAAGTGTAGATCAGCAGCTGTTTCTTACCATCCATTATGGAATGGATCAACACCATCTTTTGTAGATGGAATTAGCAGTTGTAAGTTACACAACATACAATATCGACACACGCAAGGTAGTTTATCAGAGATTGGATTTGGTGACATGAGGGCCATGAGGGATGATTTGATGTTATGGAATGAGAGTTGTGATAGACATGGCATGGTGATAGGTGCTAGGGTTGATACTTTGTTGGTGCATGACTTAGAGTAGGAGTTGATGAGATATGTTGATCACAGTAGAGGTACAGTGTGTGGATTATCCACACTTGGTGTAGTCCCATTTGGGAGTTGTTGCAGAGTTGGAGTGTGCCTTTCGCATAGCATGGTGGAATGTGTACATAGTATTTGTGATTTTGGAGTTTGGTTGAGTTGCAATCACTAGTTTGATTATGGATTTCTCTTAGTTATATTTCAGAGGATATTGTAGGAGCTTACGTTGATTGACAATAGTGTAGATCATGACTACATTTGGGATCCAGGTGGATCGAGTGGTTCATTGTTTCGTAATTGCTTGGGGACAAGCAATTTTAGGAGGGGTAGATTGTCATGTCCCCTTTTGTAGTTGACATCATCAGAGTTGATGGTTAGCCTATTATGTGACCCTCGTAGGTTGATAGGATGGATAGAGCATCTAGATGGAGCCTTGCTTGGCTTCAATTAGCAAAATTTCTATAGTTGGCTTTCATTCAGGCTCTTTTAGACACATTTGCCTAAGCTCCTATTATTTAGGGACTTTTGACATGTAGCGAACCACCCTTATTTTGGTATGGTCATGTGCGGAATCACTCCCTGATTCACCAACTTTAGACGGTTTGAGGATTTGACATGTATTGAGGGAGATATTAATATTTGATTGATTTAATTAAATATTAATTATTTGGCCTCTTTTTAATTAAGAAACCCTAATTCTTAATTATGAAACCCTAATTAGGGAAAGCACACCTTTTTGGAGGATATAAGGGTTTCTTATTGGAGGGAGGCAAATTATCCATGATTATGATTATTGATTATTGCTAAGAATTCTTCTGAGAAGACTGAGCCAAGGGTTCTAGTATTCCATTTGCATTGGAGAATGTTTGCTCTTCATTGTGTGCAATTCAGAGGCTATGAGAGATCAACTGATCTATTGCCAATTTGAGAGATAACTTCATACAAAAGTTATCACAGAGGTTTACAGGTATTTCTTTATTTAGGTTTTTGATTCAGTAATTATCCAAATTAGATCTTTTGTATTAGTACCATATTTCTTTAGATCAGGGGTTCAGCATTCAGGCCACACTAGATTGTATTTGCTCTTGTACAGAATCCATACAAATCTTTGTAGATCTATACCATTTTGTCATAGGCTAGATAGCGCCACAAGGGACTCAAAGACCAACATCGGTAGCCCAGTGACCAACATCAGCTGAATTAATACCAACATCAATAGAGTAGCTAGCCGACAGAGACCAATGTTGGCAGTATATCAATCGACAGCGGCATAATAACCGATGTCAGTGACTGTGTTTTTGACACAGTAACTTGAGCCACACAGATCTAGGGTATTTTTTAGATTGCTGAAAGATAATCAGGTTTTTAAGACTATATTTTAATATTCTTTATTTGCATGACAAAGGACTTTAATTGTAATCATCTAGATGAGTAATAAGATCTTTGATTTGATAGTTGAGAGATTATATTGTGGTTTTTTTATTTATCTAGAATTATTTTGCAAAACTTGCAATCTTTCTTATTGCATGCATAAAACCCCCCAAAATATTAGAATACACAAAAAAGTATTTCAAAATATCCAGTTTTAGAATTCAAGGGAAATAGGGGATATTATAGTGGTATCAGAGCTAAATTCTACCATCTTGTTGGGTAGATTGGTCATTGAATCAGCTAGCTCATCATGATTACTTCAAGTACTCAGAAATAGTGGGACAAGGATATGGAGATGCTTAAACAAGGTTTGAACAAGTTGGTTGAACACCAGAGGAGAATGAATGAATTTCTTTCACACCCTACAATAGAAGCCAAATTAGTACAGTGTATGACATCCATTTTGAGAGGATCCACATCACAACACAAAAAGATGGAGAAACAAGAGGTCTCTATAGGTGAAGTTAATCATTTACTTAGTGGAGCAATCACTAGTGTTGTGACTACACATGATGGAGACATTTTACAACTACATGATATCATTACTGATTTGTTTGAGGATAGTAGCATGTCCCATGATTCTCATGAGATGGTTTCAGTCGTAGCTTCTTCGGAGTTAGATGAGGATGAGTCTAATGCTTGCATTCAAAGTGTGGAGGTGTACTCAGATGTTATTACAATGAGAGTTGATGATCTCTTAGATATGGCAGAGTCTATAGAAGATTCCCAAGATTTGATTATTGTAGATGACACACAGGAGAATGCAGTGGACAGTTTTGAGGACTTAGTTTCACCGACAGTTTCTTTCGGTATGGAGGAGTTGGACATCGATGCTACAATTTTTGATACTTTGTATGTTGATATGAGCTTTAGAGTTGATTCATAGAGTATGGATGGTAGTACTCCAGAGGTTAGTGATTTTGAGTCTACTCTTTTAGACCATGCATCAGAGGAGGATTGTAGGAGACAATCTAGCTAGTGTCATCATGTGTCTAGTCAACTGAGAGTCAGTGAGCGAGACATTGCTATCACTTGCGAGCATTTCAATGCTGCTCATTAGTTGTTAACAATTTATGGATGGGGTTCTCTTACTAGCGATGAGCAGGGAGGTAGTTATATTTCCTTGACAAAGATCCACTTTTTATGGGACGCTTTCCAGATTCTCAGATAGGATTATATGCAGTTGGTAGCCAACAAAGATTATCTTATGGAGTGGGGCAGCATGGCGTATGATGCATAAATGGCCAAGGAAGATAAGGTGAGCGAGCTTACTTAGTAGCTCAAGGCAACTTTAGAGATTCTTGAGACTACATAGTTAGCTTATGAGGAGTCACAGTTTCATTTGGCTGAGGTGACCATGAAGTTGGAGCATTTGTGCTCTTTACCAGCTCCAGACTCAGTTCATTTGTATATTGACATGGTTGGTGGTGAGTACATTGCTGAGGAACATATTGTTGGGGCTGACACACATGTTCAAGATTTAGGAGTACCTGGTCTTGATGAGTTTGGGGTACCAATGGAGTTGAGTCTCTATATTGATTCTTCTCACATAGATGATAGCATGGTACAGTTGGTTGTGCCACCCTTACAGAGGGATCAGTTGTGGTGTGCGGGGGAGTATGTTGATGCTTCCGCATATAATTTTTATTGCACTAGATCATTCATGGAGTATTTACCGAATAGTGCAAGTGTTCATCTAAAGTCGCATAAGGTGATAGAAGGTGTTCTCATTCCAGGTACTAGTGTTATTAGCAGATGGGTTGGTGAGATTGTAGTGATCCTTTCTACTATGCTACCTCACGTGGATTTTGAGGTGGGGTTTGTTGAGTAGATTGCACAGGGTCCTATCCAGCCTATAGCTACTCAGAGTCAGAGATTGGAACCATCTATTGATTCCCAATTTGATAATAGTGAGCCAGTAGCAGAGTTTGGGGGTTCCTACCGGCATTGTACGGTGGGGTATGCTCATTATTTTTCTTTTGACCCAGAGATAAAAGATTTGATTTCATGCAAGTGTAGATCGGCACCTATTTCTTACCATCCATTATGGAATGGATCAGCACCATCTTTTGTAGATGGAATTGGCAGTTACAAGTTACATAGCGTACAGTATTGACACACCTAGGGTAGTTTATCAGAGATTGGATTTGGTGACATGAGGGCCATGAGGGAGGATTTGATGCCATGGGATGAGAGTTGTGATAAACATGGCATGGTGATAGGTGCTGAGGTTAACAGTTTGTCAGTGCATGACTTAGAGTAAGAGTTGATGAGATATGTTGATCATGGTCGAGGTACAGTGTGTGGTTTCCCCACACTTGGTGTAGTCCCATTTAGAAGTTGTTGTAGAGTTGGAGTGTGCCTTCTGCATAGCCTGGTGGAATGTGTACATGGTATTTGTGATTTTGGAGTTTGGTTGAGTTGCATTCACTGGTTTGATTATGGATTTCTCTTGGTTATATTTCAGAGGATATTGTAGGAGCTTACATTGATTGACAATAGTGTAGATCATGACTACATTTGGGATCCAGGTGGATCGAGTGGTTCATTGTTCCACGATTGCTTGGGGATAAGCAATTTTAGGAGGGGCAGATTGTCATGTCCCCTTTTTTAGTGGACATCATTAAAGTTAATGGTTAGCCTGTTATGCAACCCTCGTAAGTTGATAGGATGGATAGAGGGTCTGGATGGAGCTTAGCTTGTCTTCGATTAGCAGAATTTCTACAATTGGCTTTCATTCAGGCTCTTTTAGACACATTTGCCTAAGCTCCTATTATTTAGGGACTTTTGACATGTAGCGGAGCACCCTTATTTTGGTATGGTCATGTGTGGAATCACTCCCTGATTCACCAACTTCAGACGGTTTGAGGATTTGACATGTATTGTCATGTCCCCTTTTTCATGGACATTGACAGGCTTGATGATTAGCTTATTATGCGACCTTCATAGGCTAATATGATGGATCGAGGGTCATAATGGAGCTTGGCTTGACTTTGATTCACAGAATTTCTACATTTGGTTTTCATTCAGGGTCTTTCACACATGTTTGATTGATGCTCCTATTATTTAGGGATATTTGACATGTAGCAGAGCACCTTTATTTTGGTATGGTCATATGCGGAATCACTCCCTGATTCACCTGCTTCGATCGGTTTGAGGATCCGACGTATATTGAGGGAGATATTAATATTTGATTGATTTAATCAAATATTAATTATTTGGTCTCATTAATAATTAATTATTAATTATTTGCTCTAATTCTAAATTAGAAACCCTAATGCTAATTTAAGAAAACCCTAATTAGGGCAAGCATATCTTTTGAGGGTATAAGGGTTTCACATGGAGGCCATTATTGAATTATGTATGCTATTGATTATTGATATTGATTTTGGAGAATTTCTTCTGTGAAGACTGAGCCTAGGGTTCAAGGATTCCATTTGCATTGGAGAACGTTCCCTCTTTAGTGTGTGCAATGAAGAGGCTGTGGAATATCAGCTGATCTATTGCCAAAGTGTGAGATAGCTTCATCCAGAAGTTATCACAGAATTTCAGGTTTGAGAGATAACTTCACATAGAAGTTATTACAGATATTCTAGGTATTTCTTTATTCTTGTTTGATTCAATAAATTATATAGCTAGAGATCTTCTGTGCTAGAAAAGTATATTTCCAGATCAGGGGTGAAACAGGGAAGTTATGCTTAATTGGCGGCCGTACAGAGTCCGTACAGGTCCGTACAGATCAGCTCAGGAACCGACCTCAGCAGACAGAGGGTTTCCAGTGACCGACATCGATCGACTGAAGATCGACGTTGACAAAAAGTCAACCTGGAGTGACCGACGTCGGCAGTTTAACGACTGATGCTGGCGACTGTGTGTTTGACACAGCAGGCCGAGACTGTCCAGAATCCAATTTTCACTCCCAGTTTTGCTAAGATAGGGTTTTTAAGTCTGTATTTCACATTTATATGCATAAGAAAGGACTACAATTGTAATGGTTTATAAGGACAAGTGATACAATCTATAATTTGTTATTTAGAGACTATATTATTGTGATCATTCTGAATTTATTCAACGTAAGTTATATCTTGTTCAGAGTTTTTTGTGTTGCTATATTTCCTGTTTGAAGGGGATATTACAGTGGTATCAGAGCCTTTGTAGGAAAAAAGAAGCCCCTAAGTAAGGGACATCACAGTGGTATTAGAGCTAAATTCCTGCCATCCTGTTGGGCACATCAGAACTAATGTCTTGCCATCCTATTGGGTAGTTCCAAGTTCAATTCGATTATCAGTATGGCTCTAAGAGGAGTCAAAGATTTGGAAGAATGCATGCACAATGTAAAGAAGAAATTAGATCATCCATTTCAGCAAGCAGATGACACTCTAAAAATTTTGGAGGAGTTGGACACTTATTTAGGCAAGGTTGAGCATTCAAATACTTATGAGATGCAAACAACGTTATTTCCAGCATTTGATTCGTTGGTGAAGCCCCGATTATTGAGACATCATGATGAGGTGGTAAGACTTGCAACTCTCTCTTGCATTAGTGAAATGATGAGGATCATAGCTGGATTTGATTTTCATGATGATCAGATTATGAGAGAGGTACTTTATGCCATGGTAAAAAGCTTTGAAAAGTTGGATAACATTAGAGACCCTCATTTCTCAAGGAGGGCAAGATTACTTGAAACATTTGCAAGGTATGGATTTGAAAACGTTATGATGTTAGTAGGTTGTATTGGTGAAATTTGCATGATGTTTAAAATATTTTGGAATATTTTAGATGAGTTTCATTCTAGCAATATATTGGCATCAATGCACTCTATTATGTTCACAATCTTGTTTGAGGAGGAGGATAAAATTTCCAAACTCTTGGCAGAAGATTTATGGTATGTCTGGACAAAAGGGAGAAATGTCTCACCTAGAGCTTGCATGTGGTTAAAGAATTTAATTAATAGGCCCAAGGATCGTAGTGCTTTCCCTATGACATGCAGCCACTTGCATGATGACTTTGACAGTTATGCTGATCCAGTACAGGGTGATATTAACACATCTTCAGGTAATGATTTATCTACATTATCTTCACCGGTAGGGGTAGTTGAGGATGTTGTGGATGAGTTTTGTCTTCAGGTGAGTTCAGCACAGGTGTTAGATAGTGAGGATGAGCCTGATGCTTGCATTCAGAGTGTGGAGGTATACTCAGAGGTTAGTACATTGAGTATTGCTGATGAGTATGTTTTTGTAGCTGATGATGAGGACCATGTGGGTGAGGCTCACACTCATATTTAGGATTTGGGAGTACCTGATTCTGAGGAGTTTCGAATACCAGTGGAGTTGAATCTCCATATTGATTATTCTCATACAGATGATAGTGTGGTACAGTTGGTTGTGCTGCCTTTACAACGAGATCAGTTATGGGATGGATTGGCACCATCTTTTGTAGATGGAATTTGCAGTTGCGAAGTACACAGTCTACAGTATCGACACATCCAGGGCAGTTGTGATTTCAGAGATTGGTTGAGTTGTGTTCGCCAATTTGATTATGGGTTCCTCTTTGTTCTACTTCTGTTGATGTTACAGGTACTTGCATTGATTCACAGCAGTGCAGAGCATAACTACATTTGGTTTTCATTCAGGGTCTTTCAGACATGTTTGATTGATGCTCCTATTATTTAGGGATATTTGACATGCAGCGGAGCACCTTTATTTTGGTATGGTCATATGCGGAATCACTCCCTGATTCACCTGCTTCGATCGGTTTGAGGATCTGACGTATATTGAGGGAGATATTAATATTTGATTGATTTAATCAAATATTAATTATTTGGTCTCATTAATAATTAATTATTAATTATTAATTATTTTCTCTAATTCTAAATTAGAAACCCTAATGCTAATTTAAGAAAACCCTAATTAGGGCAAGCATATCTTTTGAGGGTATAAGGGTTTCACATGGAGGCCATTATTGAATTATGTATGCTATTGATTATTGATATTGATTTTGGAGAATTTCTTCTGTGAAGACTGAGCTTAGGATTCAAGGATTCCATTTGCATTGGAGAACATTCCCTCTTCAGTGTGTGCAATGAAGAGGCTATGGAATATCAGCTGATCTATTGCCAAAGTGTGAGATAGCTTCATCCAGAAGTTATCACAGAATTTTAGGTTTGAGAGATAACTTCACACAAAAGTTATTACAGATATTCCAGGTATTTCTTTATTCTTGTTTGATTCAATAAATTATACAGCTAGAGATCTTCTGTGCTAGAAAAGTATATTTCTAGATTAGGGGTGAAACAGGGAAGTTGTGCTTAATTGGCGCCCATACAGAGTCCGTACAGGTCCGTACAGATCAGCTCAGGAACCGACCTCGGCAGACAGAGGGTTTCCAGTGACCGACATCGGTCGACTGAAGACCGACGTCGGCAGAAAGTCGACCTGGAGTGATCGACGTCGGGAGTTTAACGATCGACGCCGGCGACTGTGTGTTTGACACAGCAGGCCGAGACCGTCCAGAATCCGATTTTCACTCCCAGTTTTGCTAAGACAGGGTTTTTAAGTCTATATTTCACATTTATATGCATAAGAAAGGACTACAATTGTAATGGTTTATAAGGACAAGTGATACAATCTGTAATTTGTTATTTAGAGACTATATTATTGTGATCATTCTGAATTTATTCAACATAAGTTATATCTTGTTCAGAGTTTTTTGTGTTGCTATATTTCCTGTTTGAAGGGGATATTATAGTGGTATCAGAGCCTTTGTAGGAAAAAAGAAGCCCCTAAGTAAGGGACATCACATGTATTGAGGGAGATATTAATATTTGATTGATTTAATTAAATACTAATTATTTAGCCTACTTTTAATTAAGAAACCCTAATTCTTAATTATGAAACCCTAATTAGGGAAAGCACACCTTTTTGGAGGATATAAGGGTTTTTTATTGGAGGGAGGCAAATTATCCATGATTATGATTATTGATTATTGCTAAGAATTCTTTTGAGAAGACTGAGCCAAGGGTTCCAGTATTCCATTTGCATTGGAGAACGTCCACTCTTCATTGTGTGCAATTTAGAGGCTGTGAAAGATCAGTTGATCTATTGTCAATTTGAGAGATAACTTCATACAAAAGTTATCATAGAGGTTTACAGGTATTTCTTTATTTAGGTTTTTGATTTAGTAATTATCCAATTTAGATCTTCTATATTAGTGCCATATTTCTTCAGATTAGGGGTTCAGCATTCAGGCTGCACTAGATTGTATTTGCTCTTGTACAGAATCCATACAGATCCATGCAAATCCGTACCATTCTACCATAGGCCAAATAGTGCCACAAGGGACTTAGAGACTGACATTGGTAGCCCAGTGACCGACATCGGCCAAATTAATACTGACATTGGTAGAGTAGCCGGCTGATAGAGACTGATGTTGGCAGAAATTAACCGACAGTGGCATAATAACAAACATCAAGGACTACATTTTTGACATAGCAACCTGAGCCGCACATATCTAGGATATTTTTTAGATTACTAGAAGATAATCAGGTTTTTAAGGCTATATTTTAATATTCTTTATTTGCATGATAGAGGACTTTAATTATAGTAATCTGGATGAGTAATAAGATCTTTGATTTGACAATTGAGAGATTATATTGTGGTTTATTTATTTATCTAGAATTATTCTACAAAACTTGCAATCTTTCTTATTACATGCATAAAAACCCCAAAAAAATTAGAATACATAGAAAAGCAATTCAAAATATCTAGTTTCAGAATTCAAGGGAAACAAGGGATATTATAGTGGTATCAGAGCTAAATTTTGCCATCTTGTTGGGTAGATTGGTCATTGAATCAGCTAGTTCATCATGATTACTTCAAGTACTCAAAAACAATGGGACAAGGATATGGAGATTCTTAAACAAGGTTTGAACAAGTTGGTTAAACACTAGAGGAGAATGAATGAATTTCTTTCAGACCCTACAATAGAAGCCAAATTAGTACGGCGTATGACATCTATTTTGAGAGGATCCACATCACAACACAAAAAGACGGAGAAACAAGAGGTCTCTACAAGTGAAGTTAATCATTAACTTAGTAGAGAAACCACTAGTGTTGTGACTACACATGATGGAGACATTTTACAACTGTAGGATATCATTACTAATTTGTTTGAGGACAGTAGCATGTCCCATGATTCTCATGAGATGGTTTCAGCCGTAGCTTCTTCAGAATTAGATGAGGATGAGTCTAATGCTTGCATTCAAAGTGTGGAGGTGTACTCAGATGTTAGTACAATGAGAGTTGATGATCTCTAAAATATGGTAGAGTCTATAAAAGATTCCTAGGATCTGATTATTGCAGATGACACTTCGGAGAATGTAGTGGATAGTTTAGAGGACTTAGTTTCACTGACAGTTTCTTTCAGTACAGAGGAGTTGGACAGTGATGCTACAGTTTTTGATACTCTGTATGTTGATATGAGCTTTAGAGTTAATTCATTGAGTATGGATGGTAGTACTCCAGAGGTCAATGATTTTGAGTCTACTCTTTTAGACCATGCATTAGAGGAGGATTGTAGGAGATAATTCAGCTAGCACCATCATGTGTCTAGTCAGCTGGGAGTTAGTGAGTGAGGCATTACTATCACTTGCAAGCATTTTGATGCTGCTCATTAGTTGTTATCAGTTTATACATGGGGTTCTCCTACTAGCGATGAGTGGGGAGGTAGTTATTTTTCCTTGAAAGAGATCCACTCTTTATGGGAGGCTATCCAAATTCTGAGACAGGATTATATGTAGCTGGTAGCTGATAGAGATTATCTTATGGAGTGGGGCAGCATGACATATGATGCATTAATGTCTAAGGAAGATAAGGTGAGCGAGCTTATTCAATAGCTCGAGGTGACTTTTGAGATTCTTGAGAGTACACAGTTGGCTTATGAGGAGTCACAGTCTCATTTGGCTGAGGTGACCATGGAATTGGAGCATTTACGGTCTTTACCAGCCCCAAACTCAGTTTGTTTGTATATTGAGGTGGTTGGTGGTGAGTACATTGCTGAGGAACATGTTGTTGGGGATGACACACATGTTCAAAATTTGGGAGTACCTAGTCTTGATGAGTTTGGGGTACTAGTGGAGTCGAGTCTCCAGATTGATTCTTCTCACATAATGATAGTGTGGTACAGTTGGTTGTGCCGCCGTTACAGAGGGATCAATTATAGTGTGCAGGGGATTATGTTGATGCTTCTGCGTATAATTTTTATTGCACTAGATTTTTCATGGGGTATTTGCTGGATAGTGTAGGTGTTCGTCTAGACTCGCACAAGGTGACATAAGGTGTTCTCATTCCAGGTACTACTACTATTAGCAGATGGGTTGGGGAGATTATAGTGATCCTATCTACTATGCTACCTCATAGGGATTTTGAGGTGGGGTTTGTTGAGTAGATTGCACAGGGTCCTATCTAGCCTATAGCTACTCAGAGTCAGAGATTGGAGCCATCTATTGATTCCCAGTTTGGTAATATTGAGCCAGTAGCAGAGTTTTGGGGTTCCTACCGGCATTGTATGGTGGGGTATGCTCATTATTTTTCTTTTGACCCAAAAATAAATGATTTGATTTCACATAGGTGTAGATCGACACCTATTTCTTACCATCCATTATGGAATGGATTGGCACCATCTTTTGTAGATGGAATTGGCAGTTAGAAGTTACACAGCATACAGTATCAACACACCCAGGGTAGTTTATCAGAGATTGGATTTGGTGACATGAGGGCCATGAGGGACGATTTGATGCCATGGGATGAGAGTTGTGAAAGACATGGCATGGTGATAGGTGATAGGGTTGACAATTTGTCGGTGCATGACTTAGAGGAAGAGTTGATGAGATATGTTGATCACGGTAGAGGTACAGTGTGTGGATTCTCCACACTTGGTGTAGTCCCATTTGGGAGTTGTTGCAAAGTTGGAGTGTGCCTTCCACATACCATGGTGGAATGTGTACATGGTATTTGTGATTTTGGAGTTTGGTTGAGTTGCATTCACTGGTTTGATTATGTATTTCTCTTGGTTATATTTTAGAGGATATTATAAGAGCTTATGTTGATTGACAACAGTGTAGATCATGACTACATTTGGGATCCAGGTGGATCGAGTGGTTCATTGTTCTACAATTTCTTGGGGATAAGCAATTTTAGGAGGGGCAGATTCTCATGTCCCCTTTTTTAGTGGACATCGTCAGAGTTGATGGTTAGCCTATTATGCGACCCTCGTAGGCTAATAGGATGGATAGAGGGTCTGGATGGAGCTTGGCTTGGCTTTGATTAGTAGAATTTCTATAGTTGGCTTTCATTTGGGCTCTTTTAGACACATTTTCTTGAGTTCCTATTATTTAGGTATTTTTGACATGCAGCGGAGCACCCTTGTTTTGGTATGGTCATTTGCAGAATCACTCCCTGATTCACTAGCATCAGACGGTTCAAAGATTTAACATGTATTGAGGGAGATATTAATATTTGATTGATTTAATTAAATATTAATTATTTGGGCTATTTTTAATTAAGAAACCCTAATTCTTAATTATGAAACCCTAATTAGGGTAAGCACACTTTTTTGGAGGATATAAGGGTTTCTTATTGGAGGGAGGCAAATTATCCATGATTATGATTATTCATTATTGCTAAGAATTCTTCTGAGAAGATTGAGCCAAGGGTTCTAGTATTCCATTTGCATTGGAGAACATCTACTATTCATTGTGTGCAATTCAGAGGCTGTGAGAGATCAGCTGATCTATTGCCAATTTGAGAGATAACTTCATACAAAAGTTATCACAGAGGTTTACAGGTATTTCTTTATTTAGGTTTTTGATTTAGTAATTATCCAAATTAGATCTTCTATATTAATGCCATATTTCTTTAGATTAGGGGTTCAGCATTCAGCCCACACTATATTGTATTTGCTCTCATACAAAATCTATACAGATCCATGCAAATTCGTACCAGTTTGCTGCAAGATATTGTAGGATCTTACGTTGATTGACAACAGTGTAGATCATGACTACATTTGGGATCCAAGTGGATCGAGTGGTTCATTGTTCTGTGATTGCTTGGGGACAAGAAATTTTAGGAGGGGTAGATTGTCATGTCCCCTTTTTTAGTGGACATCATCAGAGTTCATGGTTAGCCTATTATGTGACCCGCGTAGGATGATAGGATGGATAGAGGGTCTGGATGGAGCTTGGCTTGGCTTCGATCAGTAGAATTTCTATAGTTGTCTTTCATTCGGGCTCTTTTAGACATGTTTGCCTGAGCTCCTATTATTTAGGGACTTCTAACATGAAACAGAGCACCCTTGTTTTGGTATGGTCATATGCGGAATCACTCCCTGATTCACCAACTTTAGACGGTTTAAGGAACTGACATGTATTGAGGGAGATATTAATATTTGATTGATTTAATTAAATATTAATTATTTGGCCTATTTTTAATTAATAAACCCTAATTCTTAATTATGCAACCCTAATTAGGGCAAGCACACCTTTTTGGAGGATATAAGTGTTTCTTATTGGAGGGAGGCAAATTATCCATGATTATGATTATTGATTATTGCTAAGAATTCTTTTGAGAAGACTGTGCCAAGGGTTCCAGTATTCTATTTGCATTGGAGAACATCAACTTTTCATTGTGTGCAATTTAGAGGCTATGAGAGATCAGCTGATCTATTGCCAATTTGAGAGATAACTTCATACAGAAGTTATCATAGAGGTTTACAGGTATTTCTTTATTTAGGTTTTTGATTCAGTAATTATCCAAATTAGATCTTCTGTATTAGTGCCATATTTCTTCAGATCAGGGGTTTAGTATTTAGGCTACACTAGATTGTATTTTCTATTATATGAAATCCATATAGATCTATGTAAATCTATACCATTCTATTGCAGGCCAGATAGCATCGCAGGGGACTCAGAGACCAACATCAGCAACCCAGTGACTGACATTCGCTGAATTAATACCGACATCGGTAGAGTAGCCAGCCAATAGAGACCGATGTTGGTAGTATATCGACTAATAGTGGCATAATAACCAATGTTAGTTACTATGTTTTCAACACAGCAACCCGAGTTGCATAGATCTAGGGTATTTTTAAGATTGCTAGAAGATAATTAGGTTTTTAAGACTATATTTTAATATTCTTTATTTGCAAGACAAAGGACTTTAATTGTAATCATCTGGATGAGTAATAAGATCTTTGATTTGACAGTTGAGAGATTATATTGTGGTTTATTTATTTATCTAGAATTATTTTGCAAAACTTGCAATCTTTCTTATTACATGCATAAAACCCCCAAAAAAAGTAGAATACACAAAAAAGCAATTCAAAATATCCAGTTTCAAAATTCAAGGGAAACAAGGGATATTACAGTTAATCTCTTGGGGACAGTAGAAGAGGATTTGAAATCTTCAAGGGGCCTATTAAACAACATAAAACATCCTCAAGACTTTAATTATATACACCAAAGACCTTATAACCTAAGAAACTCAATTTGTAGTCTGTAAATACAAAGAACATGAAGATTTACCTACTCTCACACTCCCACATGTGTGAAATAGGGGTGGATAATGATGGAGATAGTCTATGAGGACCTTAGGGTTACACACCAAGTGTTGATTTTCAACAACTCCTAAAAAAAGCACCAAAACTATTGCACTTCTAACCCCTACATAGATGAAGAAGCTCATTAGAGTGAATAGATTTTTATCTATTATTCAAAAAGTATAATTTGTGTATTTATAGACAAATTCCATGAATATGAAGGTCAATATACCCCCTTACTTTATTTAAAGTCTCAAGTCTTGAACTTCTCTCTCCTATACAAAATGAGTGAAAAATTAAAAGTTTGTTTGGACTACCAAAGAGCTCAGTGGAGAGAGAGAGGAATAGTTTTGAGATTATTTTAAATATTATGATCATGAAAATCCACTATAATGCCTTCCCTCACCCCACCTACAATATATGACTACCATCTATACATACTTGATGATACAATTCTATACAACCTACTAAAACACTTGAAAACTCTCCTTTTCCTACATTTTCTTCATGTTTCTAACTTTAAACCACCATTTAAAGGTAAAGGGATGGAAAACATGAGTTAAATGGCATTTTAAAACTAGTGGTATGGTATGGGAGTCTAAAATACATAATTTCCCATGTGTGGGACCCAATTGATGAGTGGGGAGGTTTATTTGACTACAAGATAACCTTTTAAAGTTATAAAATGCCTAGTGATGACTTAGGAAATCTTTTAATAACGTTATTAAATAATGATAAACTTGAAATATTACACATTTCCAAAGATTTTATAGTTTATTTTACTAATATTTGGTTTTTTAAGGGTGATTAATTACTTTTTAAGGGTGAATTAAGGTTGGAATTAGGCTTGGATAAATGTATCATGAATGATGACCTTAAATACATCATTTACCTCATGTCATGACTTCAAACAAGGTTTATAAACTCTTACATCCCATTGGTAAATGTTTCCCTTATTGAAATGTATTAAATAAACCTAAAAATATAAAGATTAGAAACTCAATTTAGTTAAGCTACCCTAATTTTTGTTAGGAGACCTTAGTCTTGTTAAATACTATTTAGATCACTGTAAAGGCTTGAGAAGGATAATGGAAAATTTTTTACTCACTCTATGATCACTATGACCACTATAACATCACCAAATATACCTCAAAATATATATGATGTGATTAGTGCATAAGAAGACTCTACGACACCTCTAACAGTGTTAAATGACTTCAAAAAATCAATTTAAGAGACATCATCATGCAAGGGATCAGCATGTGCAGGATTGAATGGGTGTCATGGAAAAATTTTTGGCTATAGGGGTTGGTATTGAGCTTGAAAGTTTAAATTTAAAACATTTTTGGTGACTTATAAGGGTTGACCAGCCTGATCATCAAGATAACCCATTCCTCTTCATGACAATGATGACTCAGACATGGTAGTAAGACTTGATGACCACTCTTAGACTACCAAATGGATTATCACTTTATGACACTTTTAGGACTATAAAAAACACAAGACACAATAATTAAAGTAATAGAAACAACACTTAAACCTAACAAACACACCTAACACCTAAATAAATAAATAAGATGAGACACCAAAATAATAAGTAGACTACCCACACTTGTGTTGACACTTATGGAAAAATAGATAACAAACTACTTGAAATAACTAACTAAAACACACATAATTTCTCTTCCAAGATCAAAATGGAAACTCATTTGATCATGTTGGATCCATGAGGTCATATTACCACATGATGATTGAAGTGTTATCAAGTACTATCTATTGAATGAGGTCTTCCACTTGTAGCTAAAGGCATTTGCATGTGCTGGCTTCCTAGGAGAGTAGTTGGATCTTCTTAATCCACTTTTAGATTAATTGATTGGCTAGGTGAGTCAATAACCCAATAATAATGATTTCATAGTTTTCTTCCTTTCATGAATAATGTCAATTCTACCTTAGTCATGGGCTTCTCTTGATCATGTTGGATAGTTTGAAGTCACCCCTATGTTATGGCTACAAGGTTGGATTCTAAGAGAGTTGCATCTTATTTTATGACTATTTCAGGCCACTTGAACTTAGTTCCACCCTCAAATATTAAAGATACATTTTTAAATGGGATGATGAGTTGATACTTTGCTTGAAAATCTAAAATAAGTCACCCTCACATGAAACAGTTCCTAGAGAAGGAATGGTTAAAGGGTTGTCTTCCTTTCATTTGATAAGACCATTCTCCTCAATTTGATCTTGGTAACAACATGTTAAAATAAGGTTGTAACCTAACCCAATGATAAAAAAAAATCTCTTATTTGATCATGATATGATTCAAGTTTGCTTACTCTCTCTTCTTTCATAGGGGTTGAGGTAGGAGTATACATCACATAGTTTGATGAAGATTCAAAATGCATGTCCTCTTGGCCATGTGTATGGATATATAATAAAATAAATATTACCTATGATAGACCCCTAACACTAATCTCACCTACAACAATTTGATTGGTTTTGTATTTTTCAAAGTTACCATGTGCGTCATCTTCATTGGCTAGTATGCATATTTCTTCTATAAGTACTATAATTTATGTTGGGATAAATAACGGAAGCACACAATTGATTACCAAGCAAATTTAATATGTGGAAATTAACTAGAATACACAAGTAACTAGAATCCAAAAATAACATAAAATATGAGAGACAATACACAACTTGTATTAAAACTCTTTCAGAAGGATATATAACAAAGAAGGCTGCCACAGTTCTTCTTCCTTACACACCTCTAGGGCTCCCACACCTCTAGGGCATAAACAGTAAATATTCCCTCAAAGCTCTCTCCCTTAGGTCCCAACACCCAACTCAAACACAGAGTTGGTGTTCACCTCCAACCAGCCAGTATCCACTACTACCAGTACACCTATGCTCCATGCACTCCACAAGTGCTCCATGCACTCCACAAGTACACACTGTACTCGAAGTAGATCCCACCTGATTCTGCTCCCTGTTGTGTTGCTATCCTCTCTGATCTTTCACACCTATAAATCAATCTGGTTCTACACACTTGTAAACCTTGACCTTGCACACATATACACCTATAAATCAATGATCTTACTTACCCATGCAGATCTCCTATCATAGTCATGCTCACCTGATGACCAAGATCATACATACATGAAGAACCCTGCTGATTCTCCAATCCAGCACCCACACTTGGTATTGTGGCACTAGGAGGAACACACTATTGCTCTCCTGTATCTGAAGGAGCTTATATTATTACTCTCTTACTCTCTAGCACAAGTTTACAATACAACCAATGAGTCTCTTAAATAGATCTCATGCAAACAATAATTAGACATCTAATTACAATAATTAGATCCACAACTTCTAGTCTAAATTTGGCTCTTGACATGCAAACACTTGGTTCGTTAGCTAATTGGCCATAAAACACTCGTAGCTCGAACCACATAGGTGACCAACGTCGGTCCCTGTCTGCCTGGGGGGTACTGACACCGGTTGACTTCTGACCGGCATCGGTTGCCTTCCTGTCTCCTCCCTGTCGACGTCAGTTGGCCTGACCGACGCTGGGGATAGTAACACTCAAAAACCTTCCTAAAACCTCCTCCTCTATTTGCATTAGTGAAGCTTTTAGCTCCACAACCTAACAATCTCCCACTTAGAGATAAATAGATGCACTGTACCTATACCTGTACCCCATCTAATCTATTTCCTGGCTTGTATCCCTCTTCAAGCTCAATCCTGAAGACAACCCACCACACAACCTATGGTGCACCTCCTATCATTTGAGTACCCTACCACATCTGAACCTACAAACCCATGTAGTGAAGTCCTGACCCTACATGTATACCTGCTGCTAGTCCCTCTCAAATACCTGAGAACCCACTTCCCTAAATTGGCTCCTAACTCTCTGACAACACCCACTGCTTGGGCAAACTCAGGTCTATACCAAACCTCATGTGATTTCAGACACTGAACTATCCAGCCCTTAGTGTGCTCTAGTTTTGCATCCTAAACCTCACCAACACCTAATTCACATCAGCTCCCATTGGAGGCAAAATCAACCTGTGATCTCCATGTCTCTCATGCCAAATAATTTCGCTGCTCCAAATTCTTCATAGCAAACCACTGAACTAATCTTACCCTTAGCTCAGCAAAACACTGTATGTACAAACCTGATAGCAAACATACCATCCACATATAGTAATAGGATAATGTCATGACCATCATTCCCCTGGTAAGACAAACCACAGTTGTTACCCTAACATTCACTAAAGTCATGCTTTGTCATCCCCTATCAAAACCTGTACCACTGTCCTGTAGCTTCCTCAAGACCATATGACCTGGTCTTTCATCTCACATGTTTGTTCTCTCTATTCTTCAACTAAGGTAACCATTCATCTCTGTGCTTTCATACCAACTAGCAACCCTACCAAATCTCTGCTTGGTTTTGCATACTATTCCTGCCATGCTCCCACTGTTTCCTAGATCCTTCTTGCTCTACAATCAGCAACTAGTATAAAGAAGATGAACAATGAATTTGAGGCTTACTTACCACCTTCAATCCTCCATATGGGCATTTGAGACTCCTTGATAGCTTTTTGTCCACCCAAAATTCCTTATAGTAACTGACCTCAGTCACCACATAGTCTGCATTCGACTGACATCGGTTCCCATGCACCTATCTTGACTACCAACCCTGCTAACATCAGTGTCCCCTTTTATCGACGTCAGTCCTTCTAACCAACTTTAGTCTTACCAACTACCAATGCCAATTTTCCTATCAATGCTGGTACTTGTGTTTTCCTGTGAGTGATGAATTTTTACTCGTGAGCTCCTTTGAATCAAAACCCATGTCCAAACTGCCCTGCTCAGAAGTATCTAGCCCCATCCACTAGTCTCTATCCACCATCTCCTCCATAAACACCAAGGGTTTCTAGTTCTTAAGCCTGTCAAATATATCAGTCTTCCTCTTAAGAACATGCATCTCCTTCTTGCTCATGTGACCAAGCCTACAAAGCCATGTCTCTGCAACAAAAGAAGAATCAGTAATATAAACAAGTAGATAAAGAGTACCTATTTTCTTACCACTAGCTAATTCAAGTGCATCCACTATGAGAGCTCTTGTGCATCTCTCATCACCCAACCTTTCTAAAGAAATTAGCCACATCTCCAAACCTGGGACCTACATGACTTCCTTCAACACCCATGTGTTGACCACCTACAATTTCAGCTTCACTTCCCCTTTGCCAATTCTTTGGCAAGGCTCACCAGCTCCTCTCCTTAGGGCTGCATAGAAAGAGGTAATAGAATCTGTTATCCAAGATTCAAATTTATCCAAGAAACCTCCCAAAGCATCCTATGCAATAACACTTGCAACATCTGCATCTTCAGTTCCTTCATGCTGATCTGCTACCAACCAACAATATTCTTTTCCCTACTCTTTCTTTCCATAGGACCGTAAGTGACCATCTGTGCTTTTCAAATCCTCCATTCTTAGCTTACTTTCTTCTACCATTGCTCTACTCCCACTCAATCAAAAACCCTTGAGAGTGACCTATAACCAAACACAAAACCTGCTCCCTGCAACCTTAGCTCTGATACCATGTGTTGGGATAAATAACGGAAGCACACAATTGATTACCAAGCAACTTTAATATGCAAAAATTAACCAGAATACACAAGTAACTAGAATCCAAAAATAACATAGAATATGAGAGACAATACACAACTTGTATTAAAACTCTTTCATAAGGAAATACAACAAAGAAGGCTACCACAGTTCTTCTTCCTTACACACCTCTAGGGCTCCCACACCTCTAGGGCATAAACAGTAAATCTTCCCTCAAAGCTCTCTCCCTTAGGTCCCAAAACCCAACTCAAACACAAAGTTGGTTTTCACCTCCAACTAGCTAGTATCCACTACTGCCAGTACACCTATGCTCCACGCACTCCACAAGTGCTCCACGCACTCCACAAGTACACACTGTACTCCAAGTAGATCCCACCTAATTCTACTCCCTATTGTGTTACTATCCTCTCTGATCTTGCACACCTACAAATCAATTTGGTTTTGCACACCTGTGAACCTTGACCTTGCACACACATACACCTCCAAATCAGTGATCTTACTTACCCATACAGATCTCCTATCATAGTCATGCTCACCTAATGACCAAGATCATACATACATGAAGAACCCTGTTGATTCTCCAATCCAACACCCACACTTGGTACTATGGCACTAAGAAGAACACACCATTGCTCTCCTCTATCTAAAGGAGCTTATATTATTACTCTCTAGCACAAGTTTACAATACAACCAATCAGTCTCTTAAATAGATCTCATGCAAACAATAATTAGACACCTAATTACAATAATTAGATCCACAGCTTCTAGTCTAAATTTGGCTCTTGACATGCAAACACTTGGTTCGTTAGCTAACTGCCCATAAAACACTCATAGCTCAAACCACACAGGTGACCGACATCGGTCCCTATCTGCCTGGGGGATGCTGAAGCCAGTCGATTTCTGATTGATGTCGGTTGCCTTCCTATCTCCTCCCTACCGACATTGGTTGGCCTCACTGACGTTGGTGATAGTAACACTCAGCAACCTTCCTGAAACCTCCTCCTCTATTTCCATCAGTGAATCTTTTAGCTCCATGACCTAACAATTTATTGAGGACTTTCATGATGAAAGGTAGTTTCTATGTCCTTAAGGAGGTGTTGGAGAGAATATTAACCTTTACCAGTATTTATTCATCCTTAATGTGACCCACCTTGATCTTTTATCTCATCTTCTTCTGCATCTTTGAAATTCAAGATGTGTTCCTCCTTGTCAAGGGTGTCCCACTAACAATCTCCTCTTAATGTTCACTCAATCCATCATCATCAACTTCCAACTCAATTTATATTTATTTGATAACCTATTCAATTATAGGATCTCTCTCAAGGAGTAGCATGGGATATCCTTAGAATGACTTTAGGAGAGAAGTCATGTATGTCTCATTCCTAGCATCCAGTTGCTTACTCCCAACAACCATCACCTCTTATTTATTTTGCATATTACCTTTAAATGTATTTCTATGAGGGGAAGGACTTGAAATTTTAAGGATGGAAGGGTCAGGATTAAATGAACTCAAACTTATCCTCCACTTTAACACTTTGTCTTATGCTTGGTTTATCTTCATTTCCCCTTGACTATAGCACTTGCCCCCAAGTTAGAAATTTATATGTAAGAGCCACTTCTTTTGCATGTGTTATAGCCTTGGGCATGAAATGAGGAAATTCCTAATGGGATGGCATTTCTATTAAACTTATCACTAACTGATATATGTGTTTTTCTATAAATTTAATCTTATTTTTTAGGTGGGCTTCAAAATCAAGCCTTGATTGATAAAAGATCTACTCATGCTGACTAGTCCTCTTAATGCATACATATTCCTCCTTTTGTACTTTTTATTGGATAGATCTCCTAGTAGGGGAAGTTGGAATGGTTTTTGAGGAACTTTGAGGTATTTAACACTCATTTTTTTTGTACTTTCGAGTGAGGATGGGAAGTTTTATGGATGATTGATTTAGGATGGAGGAGGGGACATAAGGCTAATGATGATGAGCTCGTTACCCCTTATGTATTAATAATATCTCCTGAATGATAAAAAAATAGATCATTTATATTAAGCATGTCATCATTAACCCTTGAATGAACTTCTCTCAAGAAAAATTCCCACTCTATCTTAACTTATTGGAATTAGTTTCTCATGTTCTCAATCACATGCCTAGGGATTTATTCTCCATACCCTCTCTATGTGTCAATTCTCACCATGTGTCTTTCATAACTTAATAAGGTCTATTTAAGGATTGTTATAGATTGACTTTGAACATGAGTAGGTTGACCAGTAATATCATGATGCTGCCATGACTAATCAAGTTGATAAGTAAGATACCAAGGAGGTGAATGAGGCTCACAAGGAGAGTTAGATGGTGTGTTTAGTATTGAAGAGGATCATAGGCCCGATGGGGGCTCTGATATTGTTGACAAGGGTAAATGTAGGGATGGTAGGGGTCAAAATAAGGTTGATAGGGATCATAATGGAATTGAAATGGATCATAGGGTTATTAATAAGGAATTAAATGACATAAATTTGCCCTATATGTAATGACAAATAATCATAATATGCATGAATAAAAATGAACTATCAAGAGAAACTATTCTTACCATAAGATGATGACCTTATGAAAACCTTTCTCATGAACTTATGACTATAAACCTAGATTGTAGTGATTGAAACTACCTTATCTATCTAAGATGCTATTGTGAAGGCTCTAATGATTAAATTTGGTCCCACCAAGCATGTTATAGCTATTATCACTCCAATCTACACCCTTTAAAGGAGGTTTTCCAGGCCTAACTTCAAGGCTAGACTACTATGGGAACAACCCAAGGTTGTGGGTGACTTATTATTGGGATAGACTTTTATATTATGGGGCTAGCTCACTTGTTGCATCTATTTAGGCTTAAGATCACTAAGACCTAAAATTATTTGGGTGAAAAGGGATTGATATTTCATAAAATAAACTTAATATAAGGTGTGGTAGTGTACCAATATTGATTATCTACTCAAATTAGACTCTTAAAAACACTAATGAACTAAAGCACTATCCCCAAGGCTCCTATGTAATAATATTTCACATGGAGTATATATTAGGTAGTTAAAATATTAAGGTCATGAGAATAAGGCCTTTTATGAGGCACTTCTGAGTTAGATCACACTTCAAAATCAATCACTAATACTCTTGCACACCATGTACCCTACATAACACACCTACTAACATCTAAGTGAGATAAGGACCTAAAATAAGAGGAAAATATGCCACATATGCATATTAACAAGCATAAAAAAACTATATTTAAATCATTGGGAAGTTATAATGGTCTGTTAATAGTCCAAGATTTTCATCAAGTATAAAACCAGATAGAGTTTTCTCATACCCAAGTGAGGGATACAAATCAAGGCCTTAAGGCCTAAATATATAGAATAGATAGAAGAGAGAGGGTAAATATGTAATATAGGTGAAAATAATGGGTAATAGTGACCATATCCAACTCATAAAATAGTTACATTAGCCACAATAATCACCCTATATCTCCCTCCAAGTGTTGGTTTTCAAAATGATGGCCTTAAATGAGCTATTGGATGTTAAAATGAATTTGTGAGGTTGTAGTTTACCTCTTAAATTAATGGATATGCATAAATTAGTCAATAAATAACTATATTATAGTTACAAAGTGTGAATGAGGTGAATTTATGTCTATAACCAACCTTCATGGGTCATTAAGTAGCTTATCACCTTCTTTTACATGTTGAATTGGTTATAAAATTGTTTATTCCCCATAATGATCATGGAAAGTGTATTGTCATAACTTTAAGTAAAAATTAAAATTTCGTAATTATTATATATTATCTTCTCTAATAGCCCTCTACTCCAAACTCCATTTCTTCTAGTTGACCAAGTAGGCCAAGTAGGCCACTAGGCCTATTGACTTGGTTGTTTATGCTTGGTGGCCATGAAAGCCTAAACTCTAAATAAATGAGCCTAAAGTATAAATCAACATCCTACATCATGCCATAGGCATTTTTAAGCAAAATACTCCTATAACTTTGCCGAACTAGGTGACTAGGTTACCTTGCATTAGCCTTCCTGGACTGCCTATTTGGATGAGACTTATACAAGTGTTTACAAGGAGTGTGAGAAATTTATAATCTTATAAGGTATAAAATTTTCTTAACCACCCCCTCCAATTATTGATAACCTTTCAAATAGTTATTTACCTTGTTATCTACTCAAAAATGTTTTAAAACTACCATTTTTTTACAATTCCATACAGTGTTCATACATACCATTACCATGAATAGGTCTACTTTTATTGTACTGTTGACCAAATTTTTTTAATTTAGGAAAAAATTGGGCACACCTACTTGAAAAAAATCATATAATTATATATCTTTGTCTAGGTACAATACTTAGCTTTTCATTGGAAGAAGTGTTCTTTGATAAAGCCCATAACAAATGTACAAGTCTATTCCTTTTGGAAAGTTCATTTTTGGTCTTTTCTAACCCTTTGTCAAATTATTTCAATTTTTTTTTCTAAGCCTTTGCCAAATTATTTCATACTTTTTGTCTACATATTTTTATATAAGTGTATTTATTTTAGACTTTTCATTCAGCCAAGTAATGAATTCTTTTGAACAATTTGTCTGAGATAAATCTCCTGAAGACAAAGTGCCAAATTTTTTCAGATAAATTATTTTCATAATTTTTGTGAAGGTACTTTACAAATTTTTTGAAATATATCTTTCAAGTTTAAAAGGACACTTTCAAATTTTTTGAAGGGTATATTTCAACTTTTTCAAAGGGTATGTTTCATTTTGCTGAAGGGTATCTTTTGTCAAAAAAATTGTCCATGCAAATTTTTTAAAGGACACTTGAAATTTTTTTGAAGGACCTTTTCAAGATGAAAGGAAAATTTCAATTTTTTTGAGGGGTATATTTTTTCAAGAAAATTATCCATATAAATTTTTTGAAAGACACTTGCAATTTTTTTAAAGGACCTTTTCGAGCTAAAGGATCACTTGTAACTTTTTCAAAGGGCATTCCAATTTTTCTAAGACTAATTTCCAAAGGATGAAGGGTAATTTTTATAAAGTCCAAATGGAATTTCAGCTTTCTCAAAGGAACTTTTTGAAAAATTCCTAAAGTTTCTTTTCATGGGAAGGTGGACCATTTCAAAAAATCTGAAGGTTATTTTTTTTCCTTTCAGAAGGTCATTTCCAAAAGCTGAAGGTCCACTTCAAGAAACCTAAAAGAACATTTTGAATGGACAAATATAAATTCCTAAGGAATGAATTCTTTTATAAAACATTTTTGATACAAAGGAAATAAATAGGATAAGACAAAATTCAAATGAAAATTCTTGGAGTGATGGCACGCAAAACATCAATTTTAGACTATAGAAACTAGCCATTGGAGTTTAAAATAAAAGGCTCCACTAGAACCCAAAATAAAAGATAAGAGATAAAAAATGGAAAAATGTAACTGAGGCTTTGGTTCAGTTGTAATAAATGTAACTAATGATTTGGTTTAGTTGTAACTCACTGTAACTGATCCATTTGGTGACATGGCATAGATTGCTCACTTCTCTCCCATGAAATGTAACTAATTATTTCAAGATGACACATGTCCAAGTGACCTTTGGACTTACTTTAATTATTCTACATCTCAAGGCTCTCTCTCTCTCTCTCTATATATATATATATATATATATATGCTTTTTCTTGGCTCATTTCACATTCTCCATTGGTTATTGGGAAAATTATGGATAGATTTATACTCAAATAACTCTTTAATAAATATACAAGTATTATTTACATTCACATGCTATAACATTGAGTAATGAGTTGAATCTTTTTGGTCTAGTCTAGTGAAAGATTGCCTTTTCCTAGCTTGTACTCTTGATGGTCTACCAATTTGTAGAAAGGAGATTGTTGTAGGTATTTACTAGTATTCTTTCTTAAGTGTTGATATATCTTAGAAGTGATTCATGACTATATATTTCTCTAGATCATTCATTTCCTTCTTAAGAATCATATACTTCCTCAAATCTAGAATATGAAACATTGATGTAGTAATAAATCATGAGTTGTGAGTCTTTTGTGAAAAACACATGTTTTAATCATTTAGGAGGATAATATACATTGGTGCATCACCATTTTGTTCTTAGTTATTTTTTTTTACCCTTTGAATACACAATTAATAGATTAGAGAGCTTTAAAGGTGCATTAAGGAAAGATAGCCCCTAATCTAGAGATTCATCTCAATGAAATTGTCACCCAAAAAAAGAGAGATGATTCCATTTTTCCAATTGGATGAGGAGAGATGAATATCTCCTCAATGGTGTAAATCCAAATGTAAATAATTTTTGGCACACCAAGTGGGACCTCTAAGTCCTAAAAGATTGTTCAAGATTGGTGTTGATCTTAGAATTATTAAAGAGAAAGAAACATCTACATTCAGTACCTAGTGACTCCATTGAAGAATTAAAGTCTTTAGTTGATGATCAATTCCAATTTTCCATTCCAAAGTGACCACTAGGTCTACTTCTAAAGTTGTACCCTTTTAGTTTGTGTAATTACCTCTATATTCTACCAAAAGGTATAGATTTGTAAACACTCATCCTTATAAAAGAGATTTTGTGTTAGAGCTTCTAAGTTTGTGTTACATTCCATTCCCAACACCCATAGTGATCATTATAAAATGGCTATAATAAAACCTTTTCTATCTTTTATCTAGGCATCTCACTTACATCTTGCCCAATATGATCAAATTCTAGGAGCTACCCTCAAAAGTGTCCCATATTTTAGTGGAGATGGTCCAATTACTACAATTTAGCACATTTGAAATATAGAAAACTTTTTTAATGTCCACAATATTTCCCAAGAAAATGTATCTATTAGGTTTTTAACCTTGTCCTTCGAAGGAAAAGTCTTGGATTGGTATGGGACCCTACACATAAATTCTATTGGCTCATTGGATGAGTTGGGGACCTTATTAACTGATAGGTTTGGGGAAAAGATAAATAACCTATCTCTATCTAAGAAACTAACCATAATAAAGAGGGAACCACATGAATTCATGCAAGATTTTAATACTAGGTTCCAAAAAACTTAGGATAGAATCCCAATTCTTATGAGGCCGACTACAAACTATGCATTTTTTTACTACTTGAAAGCATTAAATAGTGGCATTGCCATGATGATTCAATCCATTGGTGTAAACACATTACATGTTTCCTCTGAGATAGCCATAAATTTTAAGAATTATCTTATATAAGTGGGAAAGATAGCTCTTAGACCTCCAATGCCACTATTCCCTAATTTGCATTCTCCTAGTCAAAGCACATTACCCACTTTAGCTCCTTTGCCTCATCAATAAAAATATACCATTGCCCCTACCAATGAAATACACAAAGTCAAAAAATTTCTCCAAAGTGTTACTAATGAAATGGTTTCTCTCAAAAAGCAACAAGCCCAATGTTATAGGCCATATCAATCCTATAATCAATTAGGACAAATAAACAGACCTTTTTAAGGCAATAATCAAGGACAAGGCCAAATTACCCATGTCAAGCCTTATCAAAGCTATAATATTAGTGCTCCCTCATCCTCTAAGTACCTTATACCTACTAAAAAAATTTGGTCCAATAACAACCCAACTATCCACCTTTGAACATGGTCAAGAACAAGTTGCTTATGCCAATGAGATGCAAAATCAAGGCATGGCTATACAAGGTGATCAAACATCTAAATTTTCAAATTTTGAGATGGAAATGAAATTTGGGATGAAAATAAGATAGGTTAAATATGATTCAAATCTCATTAATCATTTGGAGGGTGATTTTTATGCCATTAATTATGTGGGGAATACAAGTAATCAGAATACTAATGTTGCCTCTAATACTAGGTCTAAAAGGAGGGCTATCGATGAAGATCAAGGAGATAATCAAGTACCTATTGTGACTCATAAATAATATCATATGGTAATTGGGTATAACACATCTCCTAAACTATAATAAAATTAGAGGATTCTAAATTTTAGGCCAGTTGCTAGAAATGTATCTACACATGCTACATCACAGAGTGTCAATGTTCATAAAGAGAACCCCAAGGTGAGTAATCCTTCCACCAATGTGGTGAAATATATGAAGAAGCTTCATATAAATATTCAATTTTGGGATTATCTAACATTATCAGGGTAGAAAGATATACTTCAAAAATAATTGCATGTATTGGGCAAACAGGCTGGCCCATCTAGAAATGATAATGTGGTTTTGGTCAATGGAACTCAATCCATATATGGTCAAGTGAAGAAAGATGATAAGACTCCCCATTTTTACCTATATATAATTATTTATAATTTCTTGGTTCATAATTGCATCATAAATAGTGAAATAATCATATCAATTATGTCCAAATGTATAGTAGATAAGCTAGGGCTCAAGTATGAGTCAATGACTAAAGGAGTTTTGCAATTAGACAAATTACCAGCCAAGACCTTGGGGATAGTGAAAGGTTTGAATTTGACCCTTCATTATTTTCCTAATTTTTCAATTCCCCATGATGTGGTAGTATTAAATTTACCTCCCTATTTTGTTCTTTGTTTTTCAAGGGACTTTACATCCAAGATAGGTGTATATTTGGTAGCCAATTGGTTTTACATGGTGTTTATAACAAAATATGGCACTAAGGTGAAGATTGAGTCAAAACCTATTAATATAAATATCTTGGAACCATATTAAACTAAGGTGGAAAATTTTAATTATGCCATCATTGATGAAGAGGAGCTTCACATTGACCAATCTTCATCATCTTCCCTTGAGGGAGTTTCTGATTTATTCCTAAAATGAGTGGGGAGATGATAACTATGAGAATGTTCCTTACAATTTTATTGAATAATATAGTCTTGGAGTATATTATATGCATGAGAAGATATATTTCATGCCTAATTTGATGAATCCAAGTGAAGATGTGAATGGCTTGTGGCAGCTCTTCTTTGATGGGTCTAGAAGCAAGATGGGGGTAGGTTGTGAAGCTATGTTGGTTTCACCTTCAAAGGAAAGGTATTTTTCAGCCTATAAATTTCAATTCTTATGCATTTGTAATGTGGTATAGTATTAGGACCTTATTAATATCCTTGAATGCATAAGGAAAAGATATTTCAAATAATTACAAGTGTTTGTTGATAGTGAGCTTGTTGTGAATTAAGTTAGAGGGTAGAATTTGACCAAGAACTCATTTCTCAAATCCTATAAGCATAATGTTTGGGATATTATATAATATTTCATGGATTTTAACATTATATATATTACCAGGGAATACAATAAGCATGATAATAGGTTGGAATCTATTGATGCTCAATTTGATGTTCCAAAGGGCATAAAGGAAGACAAAAACTAGCCCCATCTAAAGGTGATTGTGAGACCATCCATACCAGACAATGTCACCAATTGGTAGGTATTTGATAGTGACCAAAAAATAAAACCTTTTATACAAAAAGAGGCTTAGTTTTCTTCCAAGAATCACTCTAATATTTAGAAACAATATGGAGGGTATATTATCCAATTGAAGTCTAACAAGCTTCCTAAAGGCTTAGTGACTCTTGAGAGTATTTTGAATGAGGATAACCAGATCAAGAAGGAAAAGGTAGGTATGTCCACTAAGTAAGAGAACTATGAAAGGGTATAAATATTTAAATATAAGCTACTTTCACTTGGGAAGGTATGCACTAGTCAAGAGAGGCCTGATTTCATAAAACTATGCAAGGAGTTTAGTGATATTTTTGCATTGGAGTATGGTGATTTGACCCAAGCTTGGCTCAACACACCATAGAGCTAGATGAGAATTCCAAATCCATCAAGTAAAGATAAATATCAATCAATCCCAAGATTAAACCTTTCATGAGGAAATAACTCACCAAACTAATTGAGTTAAAAATCATCTTTCCCATCAAGCATTCTTCTTGACTAGACAACTTAGTCACTATTATAAAGAAGAATCAGGAGATCAAGTTGTGTGTGGAATTTAGGGACTTGAATAGAGTGTCTTTGAGAGATCATTATTTCCTCCCTTTTATGGAGCAAATTATACAAGTGGAGGTAGGTAGTGAGAGTTTTTCTCTCGTAGATGGTTATTATGGGTACAATCAAATTTTGGTGAAAGAAAGTGAACAATAAAAGATAGCCTTCAACAACAAATGGGAAAAATATGCCTATAAGAAGATGCCATTTAGATTTCCAAATGTTGGAGCTAATTTTAAATGTGTAATGGATATGGATTTCCAAGGGCTAATTAATGACATTGTATTGGTATATCTTGATGATGTGACATTTTTCTCCAAGGAAGAAAAATATCATTTAAATCACCTACGATATATTTTTGAGAGGTGTAGAGAGTTTGGGATCTCTCTAAACCCAAAGAAGTGGTGTTTATTATTCATGAAGGCAAAATTTTAGGCCACATTATTTCCAATAAAGGTTTATCCATTGATCTAAAAAGGGTAAGTGCCATCTTAGCATTTCCTTTACGTAAACATAAGAAGGGTCTACAAAGCTTCTTTGGTGAGACAAATTTCATTAGGATTTTTATTCATGATTTTGATAACCTGGTCAAACCCTTGACCTCTATGCTAATGAAGGATGAGATATTCACTTAGACAAAAAGGAGGAAAGAAAGTTTTGAGGAGATCAAACAAGCCATTCCCTAAGCTCCTACTCTTGAAAGTCCAAACTTCTCTAAGGACTTCAATTTGTACACTTTTGGTAATGAAGAGGTAATCTCTACAATGCTTACTCAAGCTAATGATGAAAATTTTGAATAGTCTATTACCTTCTTTAGTCAAGGTTTGGAAGACTATGAGATAAGGTACACATATGTAAAGAAACAAGTGCTTTCAACCATAAGGAGTTTAAATAAATTTAGGCATATGTTGTCTAATGAAAAGATTCACTTTTTTTTGCCTCATCCTAGTGTGAAAGACTTTCTATTGAGCATAGATTTAAATGAGAAAAGGGCATGTTAGATCACCAAAGTGATTGAGTATAATGTGGAGATCAAAAAACTAAGCTAGTAAAGGGAAAATCACTATGTGAGCATCTTGATTTAGCCTTAAAAGAGTAAGTAGAGGTTGTTTTGACACTCTATGATGACCATATAATAGGTGTATCTTCAACCATGAGGAGTTAGACATAAGACATGATTCACTTCCTTCAAATCGGTGAGTGTCTATAAGGCCTCGATAGAGCTAGAAGAAGATATTATAGGTTTCAATCTATTGCCTATGTACTTTGTTAGGGTGTGGAGCTAAAAGCTTTACCTTGTTGCAAACATGGAGGATGCTGAGTATGCAGTTGCCAACATCAGTAGGATCACCGACGTTGGTCAGTGGATAGTGCAGAAGGAAATTGACCTCGACAGCAGTCGGTTGACGTTGATCACCTCCAGTCAGATAGGGACTAACGTCGGTCGCCTATGCAGTTCTAGAACTGCTGTTGATGAACAGTCAGTTAAGTGAACAGGTAGTTTGCATGATAAAAACTAGTTCAAGTCTTGTGCCACAATTCTAATCATTATATGCATGAGATCTATATAATAGACTCATGGGATATATTGTTAAGTGTAGAACTTGGAGAGTTCTTCCCATGGTAGAATCAAGTAGGATTCTTCATGTATGTAAGATCAAGGTTGATACGTAGGGTGTTGCAGGATCATGGTGGAGATCTACATGTGATAAGTAAGATCAGGTTGGTCTGCAGGGGTGTGTGTATGTGAGGGTCAAAAGGAGATTGGTGCGGGAGCAAGATCCAAGATGACAACAATACATCAAGGAGAAAGATCATGGTGAGATATACTTGGAGTACCAGTTCGTACTTGGTTGTACTAGTAGTATAATGAGGTGAACAACAGCTTGTGTTAGCTGTGTGTTGTGACCTATTGAGAGAAGATTACTCTTGAGGGAAGATTATTGTAAGCCCATGAAGTGGAAGAAGAGTGTGATCTCTTTGTTGTAATTTCCTTCTAATTGAGTTGAATACAATTATGTGTTGCCTCTCATATTCTGTGTTATTTCTCATTGATAGTTATTTGTTCTTCTAGTTATTTCTACATCTTAAGTTGCTTATACAATGGTAATCATGTGTGCTCTTAATTCTGACAAGTTGTGTTAGAGCTTTGAGGAACTTAGGTCCTATCAAATGGTATCAGAGTGAGGTTAGACATTCTCAGAGTGAGTTTGACTAATAGATGGCCCAGATCTAGTTAGTGGTTTTTTGATTAGAGGTTACTCATAGGGTTTTTTGTTTGAGTGGGAGTATAGCAATGGTAGAAGAAGGTAAGCTAAGAATGGAGAAATTCAGGCGCAAGATTAACACCACAAGGAGTGTGGTGGGTAGTCTTCAATATTGAGCTTGAAGAGGAATACAAGCCAGGATGCAAATTAGACAAAGTACTAGTATAGGTACAAGTGTAGCTATTTATCTCTAAGTGGGAGATTATTAGGGTGTGGAGCTAAAAGCTTCACCTTATTACAAACATGGAGGATGCTGAGTATATATTTGTTGGCATCAGCAAGATCTCTGACGTCGGTCAGTGGATAGTGCAAAAGGAAAGCAACCTCGGCAATAGTGCAGTTCTATAACTACTGTTGACGAATAGTCAGTTAAGTGAATGGGTAGTTTGCATGATAAAGACTAGTTCGAGTCTTGAGCTGCAAGTCTAATCATTGTATGCATGAGATCTATATAATAGACTCATGGGCTTTATTGTTAAGTGTAGAACTTGGAGAGTTCTTCCCATGGTAGAATCAAGTAGGATTTTTCATGTATGTAAGATCAGGGTTGATATGCAGGGTGTTGCAGGATCATGGTGGAGATCTACATGTGATAAGTAAGATCAGGTTGGTCTACAGGGGTGTGTGTATGCGAGGGTCAAAAGGAGATCAACGGGGGAGCAAGATCCAAGGTGATAATAATACATCAAGGAGTAAGATCATGGTGAGATCTACTTGGAGTACTAGCTCGTACTCGGTTGTACTAGCAGTACAATGAGGTGAACAACAGCTTGTGTTAGCTGTGTGTTGTGACCTATTGAGAGAAGATTACTCTTGAGGGAAGATAATTGTAAGCCCACAAAGTGGAAGAAGAGTGTGATCTCTTTGTTGTAATTTCCTTCTAACTGAGTTGAATACAATTGTGTGTTTCCTCTCATAATCTATGCTATTTCTCATTGATAGTTATTTGTTCTTCTGGTTATTTCCACATCTTAAGCTGCTTATACAATGGTAATCATGTGTGCTCTTAATTCTGACAAGTTGTGTTAGAGCTTTAGGGAACTTAGGTCCTATCATACTTATTGATGGAGTGATATTTAGAAAGTAATTTTTAGGTGTATTGTTGATATGTATTGATTTGAATTAGATTGAGAAAGTGTTGCATGATTTTCATGATGGACCATCAAGTGGTCATTTTTCTTCAAGAACCATAACTACTAAGATTGTAAGGGTTGGTTACGTCTGGCCTAGCTTGTTTAAGGATAGTCACACTTGGGTAAGGAAATGACAAAGGTGTGTTCTTTTTGATGGAAAAAAAATATAGCTACCTTGCCTCTTCATCCAATCTAGGTTGAGCAACCCTTCATGTAATGGGGTTTGGATTTTATAGGTCTAATCAATCCTCCTTCTAGTATTGGTCACAAGTGGGTGTTGATATCCACTCATTATTGTACAAGATTGGTGGAGGATATATCTATTAAGGAGGCAAATGAAAACTTAGTCCTGAATATCTATGAAGGTATAGTAACTAGGTTTGGATCTCCTTCAACCATCATTTTAGATAATGCATTAGCTTTCTTAGGATCAAGGATAAGTGAATGGGTTTTGAAACATGGCATCTATCTTATCACCTCCTCTAACTACTATCCCTAGGGGAGTGGACTATCTAAGTACACAAATAAGTACTTAATCAAGATCATAAAGAGGATAATGGAGGAGAATAAAAGGACTTGGCATACCAAGTTGAAGATAGCTCTTTGGGTTGATAGGATCACCCCAAAGAGAACAATCAATAATTCACCATATACACTTGTTTATGGAAGGGAAGCCAAAATTCCTATCTCACTTGAGTTACCAACTTTAGAACTCACATATCAGATATAATTGATGGAGAATGAGATCATGGAAGTTAGATTATGTGATTTGATGGAGATTGAGGAGATACAAGATCAAGCTATGCACACCATGACCACTCACTAATAGCAAATAAAGAATTATTTTGAAAAGAATTCCATGCTAAGGAGTTTCAGAGAAGGATACATCGTCCTAAAATGGGATGAAGATAGGGCCAAACCTAGAAGGTGCATAAAGTTTGATGCTTTGTGGAGTGGCCCATATGTGATCACATAGTGCAAACAACATAATGCTTTCCAACTCTCAAAGTTGGATGGAGAGGAGATACATATCCTAGTTAATGGGATATATCTAAAGCATTATTACTAAGGTTTCCTTTTATTTTGCACATAGTTTCCTATGTTTATTGTGTTCTTTAAGTGCTTATGCACATGTGTGAGTTTGTCCTTATCTTGTTTTGTGTTGTCTTTTCTTGGTCTTATTTTTTTTGTGTGACATGTTTCCTTATGTTTTATTTTGGCATAATTTTTATTAGTCATCTTCAAGAATCCATTGACTCCATTGGCTATTATTTGGATAAGGCTACTAGTCTGGTCTGTATAATAGACATAATACCCCTGTGAGTCACCAATTTGTTGACCAAATTTTGGCCCTTTAGGCTAAAATTGGGCACCCCTATTTGAAAAAAATCATCTACGTCTATATCTTTGGCCAATTCCAATACTTAGATTTTCTTCATAAGTTGTGTTATTTGAAAAAGTTTACAACAAATGTACAAGTCTATTCCTTTCAGAAAGTTTATTTTTGGTCTTTGCTAAGCCTTTGTTGAATTCTTTCAATTTTTTGTTTTAAGCCTTTGTTGAATTATTTTAGACTTTTTGTCTAAAGATTTTTCCTTAAGTGTATTTATTTCAGACTTTTCATTCAGCCAAGTAACAAATTCTTTCAGATAATCTATTTGAGACAAATCCTCTGAAGATAAAGTGCCGAATAATTTTAGACAAATCATCTGATCAATTTTTCTAAAGGTACTTTGTAAATTTTTTGAAAGATATCTTTCAACCCAAAAAGGACAATTTCAACTTTTTTGAATGGTATATTTCAACTTTTTTAAAGGGTTTGTTTCATTTTTTTTAAGGGTATATTTTGTCAAGAAAAATTTCCATGCAACTTTTTTGAAGGAGCTTTCCAAGATAAAAGGACACTTTAAATTTTTTTGAAGGGTATCTTTTGTTGGGAAAATTCTCCATGAAAACTTTTCAAAAGACACTTGCAACTTTTTCAAAGGACCTTTTTGAGCTAAAGGATCACTTGTAAATTTTTCAAAGGGCATTCCAATTTTTCCAAGAGTCATTTCCAAAGGTTGAAAGGTACTTTTCAAAAAGTCTAAAGGGCATTTCAGCTCTCCTAAAGGGATGTTTTTAAAAAATATAAAAGATTATTTCCATGGGAAGGTGTACCATTTCAAAAAATCCAAAGGGTACTTTTTTCCTTTCAGAAGGCCATTTCCAAAAGCTGAAGATCCAGTTCAAGAAACTCGAAGGAACATTTTGAAGGGCCAAACAAAAAGTCCAAAGGAATGAATTCTTTCAGAAAACTTTTTTGATATAAAGGAAACAAAAGGGCCAAGACAAAAGTCTAAATAAAATGCCCAAAGGAGTGATGGCCCACAAAACATCAATTTTAGACTAAAAAAACTAGCCATTGGAGTTTAAAATAAAAGGCTCAACTAGAACCTAAAGGCAAAGATAAGAGATAAAAAATGGCAAAATGTAACTAAGGCTTTGGTTCAGTTGTAACAAATGTAACTAATGTTTTGGTTTAGTTATAACTCATTGTAATTGATCCATTAAGTGACATGGCATAGCTCACCCACTTCTCTCCCATGAAAATGTAATTGATTATTTCAAGATGACACATGTCCAAGTGACCCTTGGACTTCCTTTAATTTCTCTACCTCTCAAGGCTATATATATGAATTCTCTTGGCTCATTTCACATCTTCCACTGGTTATTGGGAAAACTCTAGCTAGATTTTTACTCAAATAACTCTTGAAGAAATATACAAGTGTTTTTACCACTCACATGCTGTAACATTGAGTAATGTCTTGAATCTTATTGGTCTAGTCTAGTGAAAGATTGCTTGTACTCTTGATGGTCTACCAATTTTCATAAAGGAGATTATTGTAGGTATTTACTAGTATTATTTATTAAGTGTTGAGATATCTTAAAAGTGATTCATGACTATATATTTCTCTAGGTCATTCATTTTCCTTCTTAATAATCATATAAATTCTCAAATCTAGCATATGAAACATTGATGTAATAATAAATCATGAGTTGTGACTCTTGTGTGACAAATACCTTGTTCTATCTTTAAGTAGTGGTTGTAGTCAATTGGGGATAGTATACATTAGTGCATCACCATTTTTTTCTTATTTATTTTCCTTTACCCTTTTCATAAATAATTGATAGATTGGAGAGAGCTTTAAAGGTGAATCAAGGGGAGCTAGCCCCTAATCTAAAGATTCATCTCAATGAAATTATCACCCACAACAAGAGAGATGATTCCATTTTGCTGCTTGAATGAGGAGAGTTGAACATCTCCTCAAGGGTGAAAATACAAGAATCAACATGTACTTTATGTTTCAAGTGTTTATCAGGTCAATTAGAAGTGTTTGGTTTCTAAAATATAAAGTTTTCCCAAGTTGGGTATGTCTTAGGGTTTAAGGAGGGTTTTGGAGGTCTACCATCTTAACAATGGTTCATAAATATTAGACCCCCAATCCCAAACTTTTGGTAATGGATGTTTATTCCATATAACCCCTCTAAAATGCCTAATAATATTTGTGTCCCATGAAATTTTTGTGTAGAGATACAAATATAAGATGATGGATCTTGAACTCCTTACAAGCCTTCTAGATATATCTACAATCCTAACAATTATTCATAAAGTTTGGACCCTAAATCCAACTCAATCCTTCATGGATCTTGAGTCCATATGGGTTCCCAACTATTCTTAGGTGTCTTGGCCCTGAGTCCATCTGATGTGAAAGTTATGAGCACTTGAAGGTATAGATTGAGTTGGTAGGCTAGTATGTTATAGCTTAAACTATGATTTGAAACTAAATTAACCTTTATTTTGCATTTTCCTATCTAAAAAAGTCCTTAAGGGTCTGTACCATCTTCTTACACCTTATCTTGGTCTTGGATTTTCTTGGGGTTTTGGTTGTTATTGAGATTAACATGGGGTTTGAGGTTTTAAGATTGGCTTTTAAGCCTAACAGACTTAAACTAAGCATTAGAGGTATAGGTGAAAAATAGGTGGTTTGGGCTTAAATCATAATATTAATACTTTTATCACTTATTTTCATCCTTATGTAGTTATATCCATCTTCCCAAACTCCAATTTTGTCTCTATTCCCTCATGTGAGTTGTTAGTAGGTCATTGTTTTACTTGTTAAGCCTAAGAATGCTTTGCAATAGTATGGTGGGTATGAATAGGCTCTAGTCTCCTTTTTATCATTTTAATGAGGCTATGAACTCATTTAACATTTACTCATATTTTTTTTATGTTCCCTATATTGATTCTTCCTTTACTTTGTTCTTTCCTTCTCTTCATCTCTTACCCTATGTTTTATATGCAATCAAATTTGCTTAACCTTAATGGCTAAGTTGAGTGTCTCTTTATTCATTTGAGACACCTATTCATTTTATAATCCTATTTATATCTATTTTTATTTCCATCTAGTTTTTAAAAGTTTCTAATTATCCTCAAACAAGCGTATACCTTCAATTCTAGTGTAGGTTTATGTGCATCCATTTTAGGCCTAAGGGCCTAATAGAACATTAACTAGCCATAAGTATGAGATTATTATGACATAAAACCATTAATATACCCTTCCAACTCACTTTATAAAAATTTTAAAACCCTTAGACCATTAACCTTGACTAATAAAATACTTTTAGCTTGTGCACATATGCACATATGTCTCAGTTTTAGGCCTATTTATGCCAAGTTAGGTCCTTAACCCCTTCCATTTCTAAGTTTGGGACTATTTCCACTGGATAATCTTAATATATCTTTATTATCCACTTGTTCAAGTTTTTGCAACCTTTCAATAATTCCAAAGTATGTATAAAAATATCAAATTATATGCAAAGGCTTGTCTTAGGTCTATTTAGGCCTAAAAGGACTATGTGGGTTTATTAACTCTTCCCCACTTGTCTAAAATATACTAAAGGGTTAATTTAAATTCAATAACCTCAAGAAACATCCAAGGGCCTTAATTTCATTCTTACATTTTAACACCTGCATGCTCATTACATTCCCATTCTCTTGCCAATAACTCTACTTATAGAAGACTGTCCTACACCTTGATTGTGTATAAGAGATTAGACCCTAACTTCAACATCATCCTAATTTATCATCACTAATATATATACATGGAATATTGAGTCTAGTATCACCCCATTTATTCAAAATACCTCAAACAATGGATCTTTTAAGTCCATCTATCATATTTATACAATCAACGTGTAGATGGTGTTTGGCCATTGGCTCCAAGCATGAACCTTCTACTTATTATTATTTGTTCATATTTTTATATGACCATTCATTATTCCTTGAGTGACCTAACTATTATTTTAACCCCCTCATTCCCATCTTCACCCTCAAACCTAAGACACTGGCTATAGTTGATGACCCTACCTTTTGACTATGTATAGATGTGACTATATAGGTTTTGCCTTCATGACAACCTTTACCTTATTATTATTGTTCACTTTTTCCTTATGAATTTATTCATGTTTTTCCCTCACACTCTTTAATTCATCTTGAAAATGGATTTATTTTTCAAATTTCCTTCCTCTTATAGTCAAGTCTATAAGTGTTATTTCTAGGCCTTTAACTGAGTATACTCTACTTAAGAGGTGATTTGATGATCCCTTGACTCTTTAGGTGACATCATCATGTTGGTAAGCCTCCATTTTCTCTCTAAATTATTAAAAATTCTCCAAAACCTCATCAATATCTTAATGTATTTCAAGCCTACAATCATAGTTATGAGTGTGCTCAAAGGAGGCATGACTGAGTTGTTACTTTGGTGGCCAAGAGTGTTGATCCTACCCTTGACCCTGATTTCTCATTTCTATTCTTCTCATAAGCTCATATGACTTCAAAAGGCTCTTTCATACCTTATGTATCTAAAAATTTACAATCACTATCCTACTTGCATATTATGCCTTATAAAGCCTATACTGACTATGAGAATGATTATCTCTCAAGGGCTTGAAGGTGAAGGTTGATCCCTACTGGACTTGTTTATCTTAGATACCATATCAAACCATAGGTTATTATGGCTTAGGTAGTTCTCTCCATGTCATCAAGGACTTATTCAAATAGTATTTCATTTGACTTATCTACCTTAAACTTGTAGGCACCTAAATGAGGGTCTAATTTTGAAGGCTTGAGGCTAAGACTATGCTAAATCATAGGGTAGTGAGGGGGGTGTAATGACAACACCATAGAGCATGAAATTAGATGGGACCATTGCATCTTATACTTACCATTATTATTCTCCATAAGCATTGTCCAAGACACCTATTCATACTTGGAAGAATCTTTCATTACACACATGGTTTTCATATGAGAGTAGGTTTAAAGGGGTTATTTGGCCTAATGGTGGATCAGTTAAATTCTTAGGGAAGGAATAGGAGGATTTAAAAGCTTTAAGGATCCTATCAAATAACTTGAAACATCATCAATGCTTTCATTATATGCATCAAAGACCTTAAAACCTAATAAAATCAATCTACATTCTACAAATAGAGAGAGCATGAAGATTTTCCTACTCTCTCACGCCCATACATGTGAACCAGAGGTGGAGAGTGATGGAGATGGTCTATGAGGACCTCAAGAATATGCAACAAGTGTTTATTTACAATAACTCCTCAAAATGCATGAACATCGTTACACTTTTAACCCTACATAGATGAAGAAGCTCATTAAAATTAAATATATTGTTAGATATTTTTCATAAAGTATAGGGAATGGTTTTGTAGAAAAATGTCATAATAATAAGGTTAAGAGACCCCATTCCTTTCCCCAAAGTATTAGATCTTGATCTTGTCTCTCCTGTATGAAGTAAGTGAAAACTTAAAAGTTTGCTTGGAATATGAAGAGCTCAATGGAGAGAGAGGAATGGTTTTGATATTATTTTAAATCTTCTCATCATTGAACTCTACTATAATTCCTTCCACAAAACCATCTATAATGTCTGACCCCCATCTATATGGACTAAACTGTATAAGTTTGTTAACATACTAAAACACTTAAAAACATTTATTTTCCTATATTTCTCCATGTTTTTGACCTTGAACCACCATTTTAGGTTAGATGGATGGAAAAAATGAGTTCAATGGAATTTTAAAATTCATGTTATAGTAGGGGAGTTGAATAGACATAATTTACCATGTGTAGGACCCAATTGATGAGTGGGGAGGTGGATTTGACTATTAGATAGACCTTTTAAAGTTATAAAATGCCTAGTGATGACTTGGGGACTCTTTTAAGACCTTTATTAAATAATGATACAATTTAAATATTACCCCTCTCCAAATATTTTATAGTGCATATGATCAACATGAGGTGCTTAAAGGGTGATTAATGACTTTTTAAGGGTGAATTACGGTTTGAATTGGGCTTGGATAAATATATCATAAATGATGATCTTAAACACATCATTTACCTCATTTCATGAATTACAAAAAGGTTTAGACAACCTTACATCCCATTATTAAAGTTCTCCCTTCTTTAAATGGCTTAAATAGGCCTAAAACTATAAGGATTAGAAACCTTAATCTTGTCAAACTACCTTAATTTCTACATGGAGACCTTAATATTGAAAAACACTATTTATATTACCTTCAATGCTTGAGAAGGATAGTGATAACTTTTATACTCACTCCATTGTCACTATGACCACTGTCACATCACCAAATAGATCTCAAAATAGCTATGATGTGATGAGTTCACAAGCATACTCTATGACACCTATAACAATGTTAAACGGCTTCAAGAAGCAATTTAGGAGACATAATCATGAAATAAATCACCATGTGTAGGATTGAATCAATTTCATGGAAAACTTTTTGGTTTTAGGGGTTGGTATTTGGCCTCGGATGCAAAATTTCTTACAACTACATTAGGAGTTTAGAGTGAAAGATATGGATATTGTAGGGTTATATGGGGAAAAAGTGGTTAGAGTTAGAGATTTTTAGAGATAATTATATTAAAGGAAGAGTTTGAGTGTTTGATAGTGGATATTATATGTAGATAATATGGCTTGGTAACTTAGGATTAGGGTATATAGATGAAGGATGAGATAAGACTTACATAGAGATATTACAAAGAGTAGGATGTTTTATTAACATAACTATAAAGGTTGAAGTAGTTATTTAATGAATCATTCTAGATAATGGCCTTATTATATGTGATGTAGGCGATGGATCATTCATATTACTATAGGAGTCTCTCTGAGCTAGTGGAACCTATACATTAGAAATCTTCATAATCCATAGAATACTCGAGTGTGAAGAGATCTAGATTAGGGACTAAGATATAACAATAATGGTATAAGAGTGTTTTATTGGCCAATAATATCATCACACTAGGTATCCTCCATATAGTACATCATAGTGGATAATATCACCTCCTATAGAGGGACAAAGTGATATTTGAGATAGATATGATGTATATACATTTTTTAGATGTTTATTAAATTATGAGATGTATTGATGGTCTCATTATATATATATATATATATATATATATATATATATATATATATATATATATATATATATATATATATATATATATATATATATATATGATTCATTTTTGACACATGATTGTGTATTTTTATACTTTATGGTGTATGGATATGTGATTATTGTTTATGTAGATAGATACATTAATTTACATGTTATTAGATTCTATCTTTTGTATTTTACATTTGACACGTATTAGTATTTTTTTTAGAATTATTATGGACTAGATGTGAAAATATGTTTAGGATAATGAGATAGGTTGATATTTGTTTTCAATTTATTTACATGGAGTTCCAAGAGTATTTCCAACATGATTATGAATATTAATTATACAAGTATGATAATAATTACCAATGGTATGTAAAAACCATGATGTATATTATTTAATACTCATAAGGACTGATATATTCACACTATAAGGCATGATGCATCATGATATAGAAGATTATAATAACATAATTTTGAATGCATATAGTAAATGTGACTCAAATAAAAAATGGAAACAAGATAAAATAAATGAATAATTATTCAAATCAAATGTTAAAATGAGTGATAAAAGCAAAAAACACTCAAAGAATGTAAAAGTGAGTAAATAACTATAAAACCAAGTAAGAAAATAAACTATACAAACAAAAAAAACAATTGTCTTTTTTTCTAATCCATTAGATTATAAAACCTTTGGTATATGATATTTTGGATAATGATGACCTTGTGGAATGTAATCTACATAAGGTAAGACAAAGGTATTGAACCTAAGGATGTATTTTTTGGAGTGGATCTTGATTTTTTTTGTATTTTTTGTGGATTTTTAGGGATGGATGATCAAGATATGTACATAAGTAAAAACTAGTTGTAGACATTTGGAATGGAAGGGGGATTTATTATGGATAGATTTTAATATAGATGGGTGAGTTATTATCTAAGGATTGTGACAAGGAAGTTGTGTGTATTTATGAAACATGAGTCAAAGTGTTTTATGCATGTAACCACCAATATCAAAACTTAGACCAAAATGTCATAGGTAACAAGGATGAAATGGAAATTGGATATATACAATGTAATACATGATGGATGGTATATGTAACAGATGATATGAAATTAGAGATGTCCCCCAAATAACTAGGGTGTATATAGACAATGGTTTATGTTGACCAAATTTGACCTTGTAGGTCAAATTGGGATCCCTGTAGGTAAAAATTTGATTTTTATATGTTTTATGGGTATAATATTTTTTCATGGGGTATGTTATAGTCCATTTGATGTAATGTGATGCCTTATTAGCCTTGGTCATTAGTCATTTTAATCCTTATCTTTTAGAGTCATTTTAGGGGTCATAAATGCAAGTGGCATAGTTTCAAGGTGTCTAAGTGTATTATTCCAATTTAAAACATCCAAAAATTTATATTCCCTATCAATAATGTTATTCCCATATAAATATTATAGGTTATCTAACTAAAAATCAAGAAACCAACTAAAAAGACAAGAGTTTAGCACTTATACAACCCATGAGAGAGAGTGACACATGGAAAAAGGTAATTTAATGTCTTGTAAGCTTATTAAAACTCATTTATATGCTTTAAATACTCTGGAAGTACCAAATTTGAGCTAAAACCTTTCTACTCCTTTTCCCTTCTAGACACACATAAGTGGTCAGAAGGTTTATGCTTGGTATGACTAGTTGGAGAAGTTCTAGGTCAAACAATTTTTTGAGGTGAAATTAAACTTATATAGATCCATTTACATAATAATATTCTGAATATTTTTTCAACTTTGATTTATGAATCATCTCTAGCAAGTTGACCATGTTTTCTTGCTCATTATTTCAAGCACTCTATAGGTTTTTCTTTGGTTTGGATGATTTCATATAATCCAACTATTAGAATTGAATTTATAGGACATGAAAATATTTAGATAATTATATACATGATTGGTTTAGTTTTTCAATGTGTTTTTATAAGTAAATAATCTTAGGTTTGCATATTACTCTCATTGGGGATGATAAACATGTTTCCACCATTTTTAGATCTTCATGCTTTCATAATGGTTTCTAAAGGTGACAATAGGTTTATTTACATGTTTTCAATTCCCTATTATTTCCATTTTAATTCTAAATATCATTATCCAAACAATGTTTCATGGGTACAGTCATAAGACACCATACAATCAGTCTACTCTATGACTATCATACATAGTTAGCCATGGTGAGTTATGTATAATGAAGGATTGTATAACATTAATGGAGAATTAAGTATGGTTTAAATGTGTTAATAATGATATTAATCAAGAAAAAACAATTTATACCCTCTAAAGAGTGTAAAAGGGGATTGTTGCAGTCATATATAACACCTTCATACAAGTCTACCATTAGAATATGCACCTACAGTTGCTTGAAAGGTTTTTTATGTTTAAATGAGGTGTGAAAGTTTGCATCAATATATTTGATGTAATCATATATTAATGTATCCTTTTTAAGGTTAGGTATTTTTTCATAAGGTCAAACTCATCTTCACTACCTAAACTCATTGTCCACCTGCATATAACTCAAAATGCACCTATACATGCCCTACAAGAAGATGACATCATGGTAAAAGACACATTTGAGTGATATTCAACATTCAAGGTTTCAAACATAAATTTGAAATGTTATAATTGAATAGAGTTTATCAAATGGCTATACCTTACGCATTGTTTGAAATATACCTTCACTGCATGTGTTATACTATAAAATCCACCTATAGGTGGTACCATAGGGATCTAAGATGTTATATAAAGGTTTCAAAATAATTGGTGAAACCCTTATTAAGGTTATAATACATTGATTATATCATGGTGTACCTAATTAATATTCTAAGATGGAAAATATCATTGTTGATCACCTTCTAGCATTAAATGACTTTGTTTAGGAATCAAATCCTCAAAAGCATAAAATAAAGGTCTGGGCCATTTTACCAAAACTTTATAATAGGGTATCCAATTTTTTTTATGCATCATAATGTGCTTGTCTTTAATTCCCCACATAGGATAAATAATATACAAATCTTGTAAGGTTGATTATTCTTAGAAAGTGGTTTTTGAGGGACCCAAAATCACACTTTTATGCACCAAATTCCTTCACTATTATCTATAGGATTTAGATAGCTAAGTGACCTTGTTTTCCAAATTGGTACATGAATATGCCATCAAGTTTAAATAGTTAAAAATAATTAAATTGGAATTTATTATCTAAAGGATCACTTAAAGAGGATTATATACTAATTTGCAATCCCATAAACATCTACAGGTCTCTTTTCACCACAAAATGTATACCTACAGGCTCATTGTAGGATTACCATGAAGAATGGGTTATATAGCCTTGATACCAGACCTCACTCCAAAATTAAAATGAATAATTATGCATATATAATGGTGTTTATATATTAAATAGGGACATTAAATATGCAAATAAGGCCTAATTCAGACATAAACACCTATAGGATCCTTTTGGTCCAAACACAATTGACTGTGTTTGACTGTAGTTGGCAGTGACCCAGTTGATGCCTATTATAGGTTTTTGGCATGTAAAATGCATATTATAAGTGAATAAAATGAATATTATATGTATTTAATGGTTTAATAATACATCATATCAAGGTAAACAACTTCATATGTGTAATATACACCTATAAATAGGGGAAGTATGCAGACAGGGTCAACTTACCAGTCATGCCTAACCAAGTAAGGATAGTTTTCAAGGTGAAAGAATGTATTATGAGAGTTTAATAGAATTTTTAAAGTATTAATAATGGTTTAAATAACCATTTTATACTCTCATTATGGATATAAATTAAATGAAATACCCTAAACAAGCAATACATAGTCCATTCTTTAAACCTTGCATACAGTCCACTCCACAAATCTATCTTAGAATTTGAAGGAGTTTGGGGGTAAAATGACCTAATAAATGGATAAAAATTGGTAAAAATATTATATATGACTTAAAAAATCCCATTAAATACCTAATTTTTATATACAAATAAGGTAAGTTCCCTTTATTTTATCTCAGATAAAGGGCACTCCCCTTGAGTGTAAACTGGCAGGTTTTGGAGAAAGGGTGATAAATAAATGGACCAAGAGATAAATAAACATTGATATAAGGTTTTTAAATTTTAGTCGCATATATTAAAATATGATAAAACATTAATATAAGTGAAAATTTCAATATAATGGTCTGATTCATCAAGTATGCAGTCAGGTTTATTAGTCAGGGTTTTGGCCTAAAGCTCAAATGGTAGACCAATGTCACTTCCAGATTTAGAAGTGGATTATAATGGACTAATAAATTTTTATGAGGTCATAAAATAGGTGTAAAATCTATTTTAATTCACAAAAACCACAAGGATATCCAATTTTGGTTTAAAACCATATCGAGCCTACGAGAAATGGAGGAAACAAACTCAATAAAAGAAGTTTGGAAGCTCATATCTACTTGAATGATTTGCAAGGAGACTCAAGGTGATAATATGAGTTGGAGAAGGTCATAAAGACCCATTTTGTGCATTATTCCCCTATCAAATGTCCAATATTCATGAATAATCCTTAAGGATAAAAAGGACTTAAAACCCTTACAAACCCTTAGAAAGGACCCGATGAAGTAAATGAAGATGGTGAGCTATCCAAATGAATAAAAATTGCATGGAAAGTTATTTTAGGTTTTATAATACTCCTTAGGGATTCCCCCCATGAACTTTTGTGTTGAATTATCTATATGAACAAGGTACAAAATTAGATCTTTTGTCTATTTTATATATTTTGTAGGTTCTAGGAGGTTTCAAGAGATGAAACTAACTTTAGGATAAGGATTAGGACTTGTGATAACCCATCATGTCCATTTCATGTTTCATCAAAGCTCATATGTGTGTCTACTATTTACTTCATCACAGCCATTCAAAATTGGCATAGTGAACATGGTAGTGAGAAGGGTGAAAAGCTTCAAGTAAACTAATTTTAAGATGTGAATGATACCTATAAGGATATGGAGGGTCTTGAAAATTTTCATCCACTCCCTTGTATGAATTTTAATGGAAAACTGATTCCTTTTTGAAAGCCAAGTGTGTAAGGTGTGTGAAAGAGGAGTTTTTTTTACTATAGGTAGTGATGGTTCACTTCTAGAAGATTGTAGATGAATAGGAATCCAAAAAATGCATGGATAAGCATGTATGAAACCCTTCCCTATAATTAAAATCATTAGACCTACCCATGGTTAATTTTTGGACGTTTAAATAGGGGTGAATGATGAAATCATTTTCCTTGTGTAGAATGAGAACTCCTACACCATATTCTAAGAGTTTCATGACTTGGGGTGACACTTATGCTTCCTAAATTTACATGATAATTTTTGCATTACCTTCTCATGCACATTTAACTCATTTTATAATCTTTAAAAGTGTCCTTATGACCTTTGGAATTATCTTTTCTCTTCTCACTCTCAAGATCTATAAGAACTAACAATTTTTGCCTTTGTAAAATATGCTCCACTTGAGTATAGTGAAGCCCTGCTCATTTTCATACCATAATATCAATAAATAATAATGAGTTTACCTCTTATATGATTATTCGTAGTGTTTTCACTTAAATGATTTACCTTTCTTAGTGATGACTATTATTTCCTAAGCATTATTGTCTCATTCTCCCACCTATTTGTAGATTGAAATCTTCTTCTTGTAAGTCATGTGAAGTGTTATATGAAGTGTCAAGGTTGAGTATTCAAATATTTCCATTATAGGCCTCTTGTCTAGTCTTCCTAGCCTAAACATTCACCATACCTCATAATGAAATATTGATGTGAGAAGATTCAGATTAGAGAAGTGTATGCCTAGTTAGTCCCTTGGTCTCATGTGTGACATGCAATTGGTTGGTAGTTATCACTTAATTTGGTGTATCACCACCTTTAGGATAGTTTAATTTTAGTTTTTCCCTTTTCCTTATAATACTAGGTGTAGTAGTGATGTACAAGTGGTATATCAAGGGATCTAGCTCTATCTATAGGTTCACCTCATTCTTAGGCGACACATAGCCTAGAGGTGTTCAATTGTGCCACTTGGATGAGGAGAGATAAAACATTTCCTAAAATAAATCAAATTTAAAATAGTTTTTGGCACACTCAATGGGACTTATTATCCAATAAGTTGAAAGATTTTTGTTATTGTATTTCATCACATCAACCTTTGAAGGCATCTATCCAAGCATCAATGGTGACTCTGAAGATACATTAGCTGGTCAAGTAGCCCAAATTTTTCTTTTAAAGATTTTTGGTAATTTTTTTTTTTAATGTTATTGCTTCCCAATGAAGTTTTATGGATAATTTTTGTGTTGATTATCATTTTATACAAGTTGGTGAGGTATCCCAAACTTATGGAGTTCATTATCAGCTTTTGCATGATCCTTATCAACTTTGTCATGATCCATACCATATCCAATATGACCCTTACCAGACTTGTCATGAGTTGTGTTAGTCTTATAACCAGCCTTCTCAATATCTTGCTCCTCCTAGTCAACCTAGTCACTTCTCATATCAATCCATTCTCACTTTCAAGTAAACTCTCTTGGGATATGAGAGGTACATGATAGATCTTGACACACAAAGGGGACATGGTCTAGATAATCCTATTAATTTCATTCATAATGTGAGAGATGCATTAGATTTGGTTAAAAGAGAATGGGAACCTATTGAGAAAGAAAATTGGTAAAGGCTCACAAGTGAAATTCTTTACGTGAGTGGTTTGGTTACATCCTTAGAAGATAGGCTAAGAACTCATGAGAAGTATCACCAAGTCTATCAGCCCTCATATCCACCTCCCAAATCTTTTTATTAGTCTTAATTGAACCCTACTCATGAGCCCAATTAAGCTTATCAAAGTCATATTTTTCCCAATCAGATGGAAGAGAAAGTTGGAAAGATAAACTTGGTTTTTGAAGCAAAACTTAATAGGTAGGTTGAGTTAGCCAATAATCAAATGAATCATTAAATCTTATAAAAAAATTAAGTGGAATATAAGTACTCATTTCCCTCTCCCATTACATCCCCATCTCAAGAAGAGACTTCTAGATATGAAATCCCAAGTTGGAAATAAGGTAGAGAATCCAAGCCTAAGGAGATCCTAAATTTATTGAACATTACATCCACTCTTGAAATTACATCACTACCTCAAGAAGAGAATCCTAATCCTAAAATCCTAGGTTAGAATAATTTATTATAATTTTGTGGAAATAAAGGGGATAAAATCCTTGATAAAGATTATGAAGTTGAGAAAGATTTTGATCCTATGTATGTCCCTTCGACCCTTCTTAAAGAGACCTCTTGTTTTCCACACCATCCCTCTTGTACTCATATTACTCATGAAGATTCCTATAAACTTCAAGAAATAATTGACCAACAAAACCTAGCCAAGCAACTTAAATATTTAGATTCAAGGATGAAATTGTTGAATCAAGGTGTGATAGAAGGTTTAGAGCCAAAATAAAATTGTATGCTTAAACACACCCCATCTAACCTTATTAAAGAGAGTGCTCAAGATCAATCAAATTAAAATTAATTTATTATAAAATTGAAGGAATAAAACAAAGATATTTTAACCCAAGGTTTACCTCCCCTTCCTCAAGAACTCCCAAAATAATACCTTATAATTCATTGTCAATTTGATCTTAAGTTTTATGTTCTACCTCCACCAAATAGTTCATCTTGTCCTCATCCTATCACTCTTTTTCTTTATGGACCTATGTTGTGGAAACCTAAATAGGATAATTTTGTTGATAATAATTAAGTACTCTTGAAGAAACATAACTCCTTGGAAGCCTCATTGGACTAGGTCACCTGATTACAAAATGCCTAGCATTAGCATCACCAAGAAGGAGAAAGAAATTAAGGATCTTGTAATAATTGAGAAGAAAAGTTAGGTTATAAAAATTGAGATAAAACTCAATATCCCTCAATAGGTTTTAAATATTGAAGAGGATGTGGTTTCTTGTGTTGAATTTTCTAATTATGTTGATATTGAATAGTTTTTTCCTTTTACCAAAGAAGAGGAAATCATCATTGGTTCTTCCATCACTATCCAAGATATCATAGATGAGAAAGAAAAAACATATAATAAGCCTTTGGATTACTTGTTTTCAATCATTGGAACATGTGATACTCCTCTTCAAGGAGGCTATGATCTAGTCAAAAATGGAGAAGGCAGCCTTGACACTCAAGTGAGTATGCGAAGAAAAACTAACTTTTAATATTTTTCCTTTAAAGAGGCATATGCATCCCATGATGATATGTTTAAGATAATAAAAATGTTTTATCATCCTCTCAAAAAATTGGGAGAAACACATCATATTTTGAAGGATGGAACAAGCTTATAATGGCCTCAATCTTCCAAGGAATAAGAAAATACTTCTCTTGAAGTCATGCCTACCAAGAAGATACAAGTTGATCATGAGATGAAGAGTGGGTATTAGTATGAGGTATGTATACAAATTCAAGAGGAATAAATTTACATTAGAGACCTATTTAAATATGATCTACTTGACAGTAGATCAAGTGAAGTGCCAAGGAATAGATCTAATCTACCAATCATTCAATCCAAGGAGCAACATGCTTGGCACTATGACTCATCTCATGAAGAAGAAGATGCAAGGAAATATAATTTTGATCCTAGAAAGGAAGTATTATTAGTTTCTAGTTGTTCATAGTTGTTTTTTTCTATTTTCCCTAAGTGCTTTGAGCACATGCGTGTGTCTTATTAGTGTGTTTGCTTTACCTTTTTTGTTTCCTTTATTTTGTGTGGTTGAGGTAATTATTTGTCTTGTCATGGTAGAATCCTTGTTGTCAAGTGTTAGGTATAATTTTTTCTCTCAAACTTCAAATGACTCCCTAATCCCATGGATAGGATAAGGCTATTGGTCTTTAGTATAGCAGGAATACTACCCCTCTGAGTCACCAATTTATTGACCAAAATTGACCTTGTAGGTCAAATTAGGACCATTGTAGGTAAAAAATTTATTTAAAATGTTTTATGGGTATAATATTTTTTCATTGGGTATTTTATAGTCCATTTGATGTAATTTTATGCCTTATTAGCCTTAGTCATTAGTCATTTTAATCTTTATGTCTTTTAGAGTCATTTTAGGGGTCATAAATTCAAGTTAAATGGTTTTAAAAGTGTCTTATTATCCTTTAAAATATAAAATAAGTCAAATTACCTATCATCAATGTTATTCCCATCTAAATCTTTCAGGTTATCTAAGTAAAAATTAAGCAACCAACTAAAAAGAGAGGACCCATGAGAGAGACTGACACATGGTATAAGGTCATGTAATGACTCTTAAATTTCTTTAGACTCATTTACATGCTTTAAATACTTTTTAAGTGCCAAATTTGAGCTAAAACTATTTTACTCCTTCGCCCTTCTAAACACACAAAAGGGGACAGTAGGTTTATGCTTGGTATGACCAATTGGATAAGTTATAGGTAAAATGCCTTTAATAGGTTAAAATACACTTAGATATATCCATTTAAATATAAATATTTTGAATATTTTTAAACTATGATTTATGAATCATCTCTATCAAGTTGACTATTTTTTTTGCTCATTATTTCATGCACCCTATAGGATTTGCTTTAGTTTAGATGATTCCATAAAATAAAACTATTATGATTGACTCAAAAGGACATGTAAATATTCACATAATTATCTCTATGATTTTTTAATTATTTCAATCTGTTTTTATAAGTAAATCATCTTAGGTTTGCATATTGCTCTCATTGGGGATGGCATGCATGTTTCCACCATTTTTAGATCTTCATACCTTGATAACAGTTTATTAAGGTGACGATAGGTTTATTTAAATTTTTTAAATTAAATATTATTTACCTTTTACTTCTGAATATCATTATCCAAACAAGTTTCCATGGGTGTAGTCATAAGATACCATACAATAAGTATACTTTATGACTATCATACACAGTCAGCCATGGCGATTTATGTATAATGAAGGTCTATATAGAATTAATGGAGAATTAAGTATGGTTTAAATGTGTTAATAATGATATTAATTATTAAAAAATATGTTATACCTTATAAATAGTGTAAAAGGGGATTGGTGCAGTCATATACAACACCTTCATACAAGTCTACCATTAGAATATGCACCTATAGGTGCTTGAAACGTTTCAAATGTTGAAATGAGGTGTGAAATTTTTATTCAAGATATTTTATGTCATAATATATTATTTTATCCTTTTTAATTGTATGGATTTTTTATAAGGTCATACTCATCTTTACTACCTAAACTCATTGTCTTCCTGTATACAGCTCAAAATACACTTACAGATGCCCTACATGAAGATGACATCATGGGAAAAGACATATTTAAGTGATATTAAACATTTAAAGGTTAAAAAAATAAATTTTAAATGTTATAATTGGATATATTTGATCAAATGTCTATACCTCATGCATTTTTTGAAATATACCTTCACTACCTGTGTGATACTACAAAATCCACCTATATGTTGTACCACAGGGATCTAAGATGTTATATAGAGTTGTCAAAACAATTTTTTAAAACCTTATTGATTTTATAATTATATTATTAGATCATTTAATACATAATTTAAAGGATAATATGGAAAATGGTAGTGTTTATCAACTTATAAAATTCAATGACTATGTTAAGGGATCAAATCCCTAAAAGCACAAAATAGAGGTCTAGGCCATTTTGGCAAAAATTTATAATAGGCTTTCCAATTATTTTGATGCATAATAATGTGTTTGAATTGAATTAACCACATAGGAGAAAGACTCTAAATTTTTTTTAAGGATGATGATTGGTAAAAAGTGGTTGTTGAAGGACCCAAAATCACACTTTTATGCACTGAATTTCTTCACTGTTATCTACAAGATTTGGATAACTAAGTGACCTTATTTTCCAAGTTGGCACATGACTATGACATCAAGTTTAAATGGTTAAAAATATTTAAATTTTAATTTATGATCTAAATTATCACTAAAATAGGATGATATACTAAGTTTCAATCCCATAAACACCTATAGGTCTCTTTTCACCACAAAATGTATACCTATTGGCTAGCTGTAGGGTTACCATGAAGAATGGGTTATATAGCCTTGATAAAATACCTCACTCATTATGGATATATAATGGTTTTTATAGATTAAATATGGACATAAAACATGCAAACAAGGCCTAATTCACACATAAACACCTGTAGGATCCTTTTGGTCCAAACACAATTGACTATGTTTGATTGTAGCTAGCAATGTACAAGTTGATGCCTATTCTAGGTTTTTGGCATGGAAAATTCATATTATAAGTGAGTAAAAGGAATATTATATGGATTTAATGGTTTCATAAGACTCTATATTGAGTTTAAAAACTCCAAATGTATAATATAGACTATAGGCAAGGGAAGTATGTAGACAAGGTTAACTTACCGGTAAGGCCTAACTAAGGATAGTTTTCAAGGTGAAAGCATGGATTAAGAGAGTTTTATAAAAAAACTATCATAATAATAATGGTTTAAATAACATTTTGATACTCTCATGATTGATATAAAGTAAAGGAAAGACCATAAACAAGCAATACATAGTCCATTTTTTAAACCTTGCATATAGTCCACTCCACAACTTTGTCTTGGAATTTGAAGGAGTTTGGGGGTAAAATGACATAAAAAAGGGATATAAATTGGTATATATCATATATATAACTTTAATAATCCCCTAAAATATTTAATTTTTTTGGACAAATAGGGGAAGTTCCCTCTATTTTATTTCAGATAGAGGGCACTCCCCTTGAGTGTAAATTGGTAGGTTTTGGAAAAAGGGTGATAAATGGATGGAATAAGAGATAAAGAAACATTTTTATAAGGTTTTTAAAGTTTAGTAACATCTATTAAAATATTATAAACCATGTACATAATGGAAAATTTAACATAATGGTCTAAATAATCAAGTATGCAGTCAGGCTTATTAGTTAGGCTTTTAGCCTAAAGCCCAAATGTTAAACCAATGTCACTTTCATATTTAGGAGTGTATTAAAATGGATTTATAAATGTTTATTATATAATAATATAGGTTTTAAATATCTTGGTATGTATGTAAACCATAAAGAGATCCATTTTTGGCTTCAAACCATATCATGCCTATAGGAAATGGAGGAAACAAGCTCAAAAAGAGCAGTTTGAAAGCTCATATCTACTTGAATGATTCTCATGGATACTCAAGGGGATATGATGAGTTGGATAAGGTAATAAAAAACCATTTTTTGGAATTATTTTCCCTATCTAATGTCAAATCTTCAAGAATAATCTTTAAGGACAAAAAGGGCCTAAAACCCTTGAAAAGGACTTGATGAAGGACATGAAGATGGTGAGATATAAAAATGGATTATAATGGAATGGAATGTGATTTTAGGTTATATATTACTCTTCAAGGATTCCACCCATCAATGTTTGTGTTGACCTATCTATACGAATAGTGTATAAAATTGGTTCTTTTGATTGTATTATGCATTGTGTAGGTTCTAGGAGGTTTCAAGAGATGAAAAAAACATTAGGAGAAGGATTATGAATTTTAATAAATCCTAATTTCCATTTAATATTTCATCAAAACTCTTAAGTGTGTTTACCATCTACTTCATCTCAGCTAGTTAGAACTGACATAGTGAACATGGTAGTGAGAAGGGTGAAAAGCTTTAAGTAAACTAGTTTTAAGGTGTGACTAATGCATATAAGGCCATTAAGGGTATTTAAAATTGTAATCCACTCCATTTTATGAATTTTCATGGAAAATTTATGCCTTTTTGGAAGACAAGTGTGCAAGGTGTGTGGAAGAGGAGTTTATTTGACTACAATCAATGATGGCTCACTTCTAGAAGATTTTAGATGACTAGGAATGCAACCAATGCATGGAGAAGAATGTATATAACCCTTAACTATTATTCAAATTATTATACCTATACATAGTCACTTTTGGGACATTCAAATGGGGTTGAATGATTAAAGGAGTTTCTTTATATAAATTGAGAAATCCTACACCACATTTCAAGAGTTTCATGACTTGGGGTGACACGTGTGCCTCTTAACTTTGCATAATAATTTTTAAATTCCATTATCATGAACATGTAACTAATTTTATCAGCTTAAAAATTCTCCTTATTACCTTTGGAATTGTCTCTTCTCTTTTTTCTCTTCTCTCTCTCAGGTTATATAAGAACTAGCCATTTTGGCCTTTGTAAAATATGTTCCACTTGAGTATAGTGAATCCTTATTCATTTTCATACCATAATATCAATAAAGGATACTAATTTTACCTCTTCTATGATTTTTCACAGTGTCTTTACTTGAATTATTGATCTTGCTTAGTGATGACTATTGTTTCCTTAGCATTGTTGTCTCATTCTCACACCTATTTTAAGCTTGAAAGCTTCTTCTTGTAGGTCATGTGAATTTTTATATGAAGTGTCAAGGTTGAATGAGTTAGTTTATTCAAATAGGGTCATTCTAGGCCTCTTTTATATTACTCCTATCATAAACATTAATCATAACCTCATAATGAAATACTGATGTGAAAAAATTTAGATTAGATAAGTGCATGCCTAGTTAGTCCCTTGGTCTCATGTGTGACATGTATCTAGCTGGTAGTTATCACTTAATTTGGTGTATCACCACCTTTAAGATATTTTAATTTTAGTTTTCTCTCCCTTTTACTTTCAAGCATAGGTGTAGTAGTGATCTACAAGTGGTACATCATGGGAGCTAACCCTATCTAGAAATTCACCTCATTCTTAGGCTACCCACAACTTAGAGGTGTTTCAATTGTGCCACTTAGATGAGGAGAGCTGATACATCTCCTCAAAGGGTGAAAATATAAGTTTCAATAGTTTACAAATCACTAGAAATAGGTTTTTACCATGGTACTTGCCTAAAACACCATAATAATGGTTTTCACTTTTTGGAGGATTTTTGTCTCTTTTATCTCTTTTTTAATACATATATCCAACAACACTAGAGAAATTTAATCATGGAATCACTTGAGATGCATGATGTTCATTAGTTCATAAAATTATTCACCATATTCAATGATAACATATGGACCTAACTAGTTAGGTTCAAAGTTTCACTTATTTTCTCCATCAATATTTATATTTTGTTGGTTTTCCTTAAGAACAAGATCTCTAATTTCAAACTCCCTAGTTCATTTTTTTTGTTATAGCTATGACAAAGATAGTTTTGATAAGCTTGTATATTATTTAAGGCATGAAGTTATTTCTTGCCTAAGAGGTCAAGATCATGTAGTTATTTTGTGTGGTATGCATCATCATCAACCAAGTCTTGCAAATAAATGTGTAATGAGGGGATCTCAATTTCAAATGGTTAAATAGACTTAGTTTCATAAACAAGGGATTATGGGGCTAGCCCCATGGGTATTCAAATAATTTTATGGTAAGCCCATAGGGTAGGATAAATATATAAATTCCAATCACAACCAACATCATTGACAACCCATTTGATGATTTTGAGGATACTTTTGTTGGATGATTATGCTTGGCCATTTCCTTATAGATAATATGGAGTGGATAGATTATGCTTGATATGATAAGTTTGGAAAAATTCCTTTACATATTTCTAATTTAAATACTTCTTATCATTATAAATAATAGTGGTTGGGATATCATAATAGCAAATGATATGGTTTAAGAAAAACCTGGGAATTTGTTTCCCTGTTATGTAGGTGAGGGGAATGGCCTCCACCCATTTGTGAAGTATGTAGTATTTTATATCATGTGTTTTTTACCTTAAAAATAATTGTTATTTATTTTTACAATAAGTTCGAACCCCCGTTTTTAAAAGTTTCATGGTGTGGAAGTGGGCTATAAATCTTGTGATGGATAATGGATATGGTCACCACATTTTTTACAAGAAATGTATTTTTTGACATATTTACAATAATTTATCTCCATTGTTGTCTAATAATATATTATTCATAAAATATTTTTGACAAGGACTATCCCACTTGTGTTCACACCAAAAATACCAACATGTAATTATTTTGTAATGAAGGCAACCTCTTCAAAATTTAGACATTGTAACAAAGTTCCATCATAGGTTCTATGCTAAAGAATATTTATAAGGATTACAATGTGAAAAATACATTAGATGAATGATTTATTGTGTTTTTGGGATAATTTTGGATGAATTATGCTATCATGGAGGTGTGTTTAAATGTCTTGGTACCAAGGGGAATTAAGGCTAATAATCTCAGAGACCATTTTAGATTTAGGAACATCATAAGCTACAATTGTTATTTATTCAACAAATAATTGACTATGATTGGCATATAGATTCATGTCAAGAAGGGAACCAATTTTATCCATTCTATTGATTACTCTATTACTTACATGAGGAACCTCATTAAATTATATGTACATGAAGTATAGATTCAAATTATCCACCATTATTTTATAAGGAATAAGATTATCATATTTTGATTAGTATTCATTATTAAACTGGTTGATAATAAGATTTAAATCCCAATAAATTAAGATATGTTATATGTTCCACTAATTAGTTATTTTAAACCAAAAATAAGGGCCTCATAATCTACTATTTTTTTGTGCAAGTAAATCTAATTCATAATGCCTTTGGAATAAGATCACCTTGTGGAGTGATGAGAAAAATTCATGCCCCTGAGCTATGGTTGGTGAAAGATTCATAACAATATAATTTCCATTATACCTTTTCAGACAAGGATAAAATAACTTCATCATTAATTTTTTTGGTTAAAGGATTAACATTTTTTACTCATGTTTGTGTTAATGTGTTTTCTAGGATTTATCCTTCGATATCCTTTTGGTTAACATAATCAATATAAAACTCACTTAGTAATGTAACCCACATATCCATTTTCCCTATTAGATATGATTTGAAAGGAGATGCTTAATTAGATAAATTTTTTCAATGATTTTTGTTTGGTTATTAATCAAGTAATGATGAATTTTTTAGGAAATAAAAATAATTGCTTAACATGCCTTTTCGATTATAACACGGTTTAACTCATAAGATATAGAAGTATTACTCAAAAATTACACTACTATTTTGGTTCCATGATCATCATCTCATGCTAATAATTCCCCTATTGCATGTTTTGTAGCTTAAATATATAACAATAATGGTTTTACCTAGGATGGGTGGCAATAAAACTAGTGTATTTGATAGGTATTGTTTCAGATGTGCAAATGCCCTCTAGAACTCTTTATTTTAGTTTAAAATAGCACTATTTTTAAGGAGATAAGTGAATTTATCACCTATTTATATAATTTTAGGATGAATCTACATATATCATGAATTTTCTCTTGTAAACTACAAATTTCTTTGAGATTGGTAGGTGGAGGCATTTATGTTATAGTTGTAACTTTTTACATGATCTAATTTTATGCCTCTTCATGATACAACGAAACCCAAAATATTCCTAAATGTAACCCCAAACACACATGTATTTGTATTTAAATGAAACTTATATTTTCTTAACCTTTCAAAAATCCTACATAGTCTTATGGGATGTTTTGTTCCTATTTTATATTTTACCAAGATGTCATCTACATAGTCTTTGACAATATCATGAAGCATGTTATGAAAAATGACTATCACAACATGTTGATATATAGATGTAGAATTTTTTATACCAAATGGCATGACTTGGTAAAAAAAAGTATCCCAAAGGGTGGTAAATGTTGTTTTATGTTAGTCTTTGTATGTGATTTTGATCTAGTTGTATCCCAAAAAACCATCCATTAAGGACATCTCATGACTTTTTGTAGAGTCTACAATCATGCCAATATTGGGAAGGGGGAAGTCATATTTTGGATAATCTTTATCAATGTTGTGAAAATATGTACACATTTTGATCCATGTTAGTTTTTTACTAATTGGTACTATATTAGAGATCCACTATGAATAGTCTGTGTATGATGAATCCAACTTCTAACTATTCTATAATTCCTCTTTGATAAGTAGTGCCACTTTAGGATGTATTTTTCCTAATTTCTATTTGAAATGTTTAACATTATTTTGAATAATAAGGTGGAGAAATATAAGTAATGAGTCCAACCTAGGCATATATGCATATGACCAGACAAGCATATATAAAATTTCTTTAAGAAGGAGAGATAAAATTGTTTTTTCTTCAAGATATATAGAAGAATCAAGCTTCACCATTTTAGGTTATTCATCTATTCTGATATTCACATCAATAGTTTTTTTAATCAATAATGTGGACTCTTCTTGAATTTTTTAGGAGAAAGAGGAAGATTAATTTCCTCGTTAATGTCTTGTTGATTTTGAGTTTCATCATCTGACCCCTTCATAGAAGATTGAATGGCAAGAATCTCATTGTTGAGTTAATGATTTGGATTTACATGTTCGACAAAATATGTTGAGTTATCAAAGTGTATTTAAAAACCTTTCTTATGATCCCTAACTAGAATGTGATCCCTATCCTATATGAATTCTAAATTGATTCATCATTTTTAAATTGGTCAAATGAGGATGGAGGTTGTTGGTTTTAGGTTATAAGCTAGGGATATTTAAGATAAAAAATTAAAATGGTAGTTTCATGGAGGAGGTTTATGGCTTAAATATATTCATAGTGGATATAGATGGAACTTGTTTCAATGTTAGAAAAGGACTCCTCAGATTTATTAGAAGAGTCACTATTGCAGTCATATAGGCTCACATCATGTGGTTTAAATCCAATACCTCTACAATATTTTTATATTTTAAACATAATAGGCTCTACAAGTACTTATTAATGGACACAAATGATTTTACATTTATAATTCATGATGTTTCACATAATATATATGTATTTGGGGGTATTGGTTGTTCTATAAACATGTGTCAAATTCATCATTTTAGAACTAGTTAGGATAGGAGTCTTCAATCAGTTCTTAATAAAATAATTTTCCTTTAAAAAAATATGTATTTCCAAACCATAAAACTACTTATGTTTTCTTATTATGATGGGGTTTGCCATGGCTATTGGGATAGATATGGATTTTTCTTAAATAATGGGCATTATGGGTTTTGTACTCTCCCATACCTACATCCACAATGGTAAATCTAAATGGTGGAAATGTGGACTTGAATGTGGATGGTGGATTCTAAAATGTAGATGGATAATTTTTGGATGTATAAGGTATATAATTTAGATGGATGTAATTTTATAATATTTGTCATATTCATTTTTTTTCTAAAAAATAGGCATACCACCATGATTTTATAATAACCAAACCACCAAACATGGATATATACTAGAATTTAATCCAATTTCAACAAGAATATTATAACTACCAAAAGGCTTATATAGACATTATTCACTAATTCAGAATCACATAGTCCTATTTCATTCAACCCATCACTATAAAAAATAGTTTCATAACTTGTGTCAAATGATAACTACACAAATGATATTAAGACAATTGTAAAAATTGAACTTGACCATTATTGATGCAGTCGGGATCCACATGGTTACTTCAACATGTTATTTAGAAATATCATCTTCCCTTAAATATCTCAAGGCCACTCTTGCCACCTATCACTTCCTAAGTAGCTCTATGGAAAGTTCCACATGGAAATAATTCATTACTCACTACCCTACCACACTAAAGGGCTAATATGGATTCCTTAGGGTTATAGAGTAGTATAAATCATGCCATGGGGAAAAATTATGTTATACCACTAGCATAAAGGCTTATTTATTTATATATATGCCTTTAGAATCATATATCAATGGTATTTTATCATGCGACAAAATCCCACTTTCCCCCAAGCTTTGTTCCTAGTATGGACATCTCAAAAACTATGAAATAGTGGGATTGTGCCATGTGGAAACTTCCTACTCACCCATTAGCCTATGGGTTTAAAACCTAGTACAAAAATATCTAGAATAATAGGTCACTAGGATGATTCCACATGGTAGTATCCCATGAGTGCACTTGCCCAAAGGCTTTTCAAGCTATATAAACATCTCTAAAATCATGGGTCACTGAGATGATGCCACATGGAAACATCCATCTCACTATCCCAAAGGCATCATTCCTTACATGGTCCTCTATAGGATCATAGGTCACCAATATGATTTCACATTGTAACATCATGCTATCTTTCTAGCCTAGCACTGACCATACTACAGACCAACCTAACATCATTCTTGGGTTAGTAAGATGACAAAATGAAGTTTCCTTCAAGCCAGTCACAAAAATTTGAAAATCAACTAAGGTAAAGGTCCATGAAAATACCCATTTATGAGGTGTTTAAGGAAAAATCCAAGTGGATAAATTTATTCAATGAGGACAACCCAACTAAGGCAAAGACTTAAATCTAACTAAATAAAAGCTTTTAAACCAATCAAAAAATGAATAGGGAAGTCATCAAAGGAACCACATAGAGCCTAAGTCTAACATCAATGAGTGAGGTCAATTTTGATGGTTGTCTTATCATCATTTACATAGTTTTAATTTGGCATAAGTTTTGAAAGGAATTCTGAGTGTCGGGTTGAATAATCAAGATTATGGGCTTCTAAATTAGCAATTTACACCTATATGATCCTTTTGGTAGTTGTATTATTTTTATTGATATTTTATTATATTCTTGTATCTATTTATGTTTGGTGGCTTTTTTTTTATAAATGGTGGTGTCATGCTAGTCTTTTAGAAAAAAATGGGCATGAAATTTTGGTATCAAATCCCAAGTTAAACTCTAAGAGCTCTAGGGATGATCAATATGATATCATTACCTTTCTAAGTCTAATTGAATTATGATTTGTTTAAATTGAATGGGGTGAATGTTTCTTAATAACCTTATTAAACTTGAATTGTGTAGATAAGTTGTCCCAAAAATTAGGAATGGGAAACATTATGATTAGGTGTCACCAAGATCCTTAACTTATATAACCAGTTATGAACCAAGATCAAATTCTTGAGACTCTATAACAGGTCATGACTATGCTATAGTAATTGTTACCTCAAATTTATATGATATAGAAGGAAGTATCTTCATCTCAATAAGGGCATAGGAAATTTGGGAAATACATTGATTCTCATCATAGGAGTAAGATTTGCCTTCATAAGCAATGTAGAAGTTAACATGCTCAAACATGAGATCAACCCATGAAATCTCTAAATGTAGGACTAGGTAAGACCTAAAAGGAATTTTTATCAATCAAAATTTCATCCTAAAGAGGTATGATTTATCCTCCTTTAATTTTATGTAATATGGAAACATCTATCAAGTTATGGGTTACCTATGGGAGAGATGAGTCTCTAGATTGAAGGACTACCTCCCTTGCACCACACCTAAAATTAACCACTAATCTACTTGATTTGAAATAAAAGGGATAGAAGGATATTAAAACTAACTTAATAGAGTTGAATAACCAAGATTAAATCCATAAGACTACCTGAACTTGAACTAATAAAGGCCAGTTTGAAAAATGGATCTCAACACCCAAGGTTCGTATAAAAAAAGTGTTTCAACATGAAGGTAATATTCCATGTATTTCTTAGGGTAGATGAATAAAATGTTTGATTATATACAACAGTACTATTATTTACACTTAAAGACAAAAAAAAACTAACTACACTTCATGTGACCTATTAGAATGCATATTACTTGCATAAAGCATGAAAGAGTGAGATGAACACAAGGAGAGATAATTATCACTTACCATTCAACCATGAACTACTTCACACACTTAAATAAAAACTTGAGAACTTAAAACTAGATTGAAATATTTTATTCAAAGGCAAAATTAGTACTCAAACTATCAGGGCTTTGCCGTACTAGATGTGGATATCGTATAAGACTAAAAGTGGTTGCTTATATAAAGAATGGGAAAGAGAAAGATAGAGGGCATAAAAGGAGAAGGTTTTCAAGTGTCCACATGGAAGTTAAAAAAAATTAATTATGAAATAGTCCAAGATGAATTTCAAATCCATTTGTCTTTACTTTGAATATGCTCCATCCTCCAAGTGGCATAGGAGTTAGAAACTCAGCTTGATACCTTGCACAACTCTTCAAAGATACCCTTATTTTCATATGAGAAGTGAAAAATAGAATTTTTAATTATCAATTTACCATGAACTAATCTCATAAAACTTCATTGACACCTATCATGCATTTAGAAACTCTTATTATATAATATTCTAGTATAAATCATCATACATATGCATAGTTGTCTTAAAAATCTTCATTTCCTACACCTAGCTTTATCCTAGTGGCTCAAAACTAGAGTTCATATTATCTAAGTCACTCTATCTCAATGTATGGAATTTAAATATATTATCATACCTAAACCAATCCATTTTAGTTCATGAAACAAATTCCAAGACTCCATTTTGTTCCTCAAGCTCTCATTAGGCCTATTTTCCTTGTAGCCCTAAAATCATGTAAACTCCTTATGTATGGAAGTGTATAGATGGTACTAAAACACTAAGGGAATAATTGAGAACCTAGTATGGCTTTACAATTCCATGCCAAGTTTTAGGTTTAGAATCTAAGAGAAAGTGTCTTTTATGCCTTTCTCTCTTCAATTAGGCCTCCTTGCTTAGAAGCCTATTTATTTACTCTAGACCTCTACCACACATGTGAAACCACCCAAATATCCATTCAAAATTTGAGGCCTTGAGATCCTATAGAAGTATGAGAACCATGAAATAGCCTTGAAACCTAGTCTAATTTTAGACATGTTGATATTGCCTTGAAAAATGGAGTTTTTTTTATCACTTACATGATCTCTAGTAGAGATTTTTGGGATTGAAAATATTAAATACATCTTATGTGTCCTCTCCCAATATTTTTCAAGTGTCTAACCTTTCAAAACCCTATAAAATATCAAAAATCCTTGTGAAATAGTACATTTAATGTAGTCCATACAACTACAAGTATATATGAATTACATTGTTATAACCTACCTGGAGTTTAGAATAATGTGTAGGAGGTTATAGGATTATAGGTAATTTCATGTGCTTTAGTAATCCATCTCTCTCAACTAGTCACTAATAGGGTTTTATAAGGGTTTTAAGTGGTTTTGGTTCTTAAGGATTATTCATAAATAACATATCCTCTTTCTCTATCCTAATGCCATAAGATTGTATTTAGGGTACCCATCCAATACCTCCAAACACCATTGGGTCCCATTAAAACCTCATGAGAGTTCTAAGTGAAAGATGGTGTATCTCAGTTTGTAAGCAAGCCATTAGAGAGGGGTATGAGCTATTAATGTTTGTTCATATAAGTGATGGGCTTAATCCAAAAAATGATGTGACAAGAATGAATTTTGGATGTCTCAATACCATCCTTGAAAACCATCTATCTCAATTCATTAGGTTAAGGTTATAACAGGTTAGAGAAAACTGGTCCTGGATGATAGTCATTCATAAAGGTAGGTCAAATAGGTCTTAAATCCAAAATTGGCACTTTTCTTACTTTGATATACCTTTGAATGGTCTTATAGGAATATTAAAACATTTTTTAGTTATAAATTCCTTTATAATCTCATTTCACCTTTGTCATATCACCTTTCTTATGACTATAATATGGTCTACCTATGTATGAATTAGGATCTATAGGCCTATATAGGTTTTCTCTTGATTATATCTTACAATAATAGGTTTAGGAGTTATATGGAATTATAACATTAATATTAAACATTATCAAGGAGTTTTCCTTCTCTCAAACTTTCTCTTTTCATACTAGACAAGTGACCTTCACTCAACCAGATAAGCAGGCCTATGTGTGGGTTAGGTTGTGTAGGCCTAGATAGGCTTGTCTTCATTTTATCCCTTATTACTAAGTTTTAAGTTTCTATGGAGACTTTTAATCACCATGAACCATTTTAAATTATTAAAACCATTCTTATTACCTCTTTTTCACTCTAAACAAACAATCCTCATTTAGTCAAGTAGGCAAGCATGTGTATGGTCTTATTGAATATATATGTAAGGTTTAGGTGAACTTGTTTTGAATAGAATAATTGATCATCCCATCCCATCATATTTATTTTTATATTAATATGAAATCATTTAATTTTTTATTCACCTATGATATACCTCAATTATTTTCACGTACTTTTCCTTTTTCTTAGGCTTAAAACTAGTTTGTCTTGCTTAGGCTAACCTATAAGTAGTCCTTAAAATATTCTCAGTGCATTCAAGGGTTTTAGGATTTTAATTTCAAGACTAAGCCTCTTCAATAAATATTTTCATGTTATTTATATTTTAGGACCTTCTCAAATTCTCAAATCCCTATAATTCACCAGCACCATTGTTTAGGATAACCTTCTCAAAAGGTGGTTTTAGGTGGTCACTGGAGGAGTCTACATGCATCTTATGTTTCAATACTTCCATTATAGAATACTAGGAAAAAGAGAACCTTTTTTTAATATTTTGAGAATCTATCACCTTTCTTTGGCACTGTCAAGTCATTATTACTTCACAACCTATAGTACCCTTCTCACTTCTCTTTAAGACTGATTGTAGGTGACAATTTTTGAGGTCTTGACTATGTCTTGGGATTTTAGAACCTTGTTGCTAGTCATTGGACATAAATGTCACCCTAATAAGGGTTTTCAACTCTTCACTAACCATATGAAACTTTATCAATGCACTACATCTTCATTGTATGCACTTATTATCTCATACCTTCCAAGGCATGGTTGTAGATGATTAATGGAGGAGAGTTTGAGCATGAGGCTTAAAATTTGATCTTCTCAACTCTATCATGGTATTTATAGAAGGTTATAATTTCATAGTATTTTATTTAATTATAATTGTAGAGTTCATAATATTTTTGTGTCGTTTCACAAACCTCTACCTTTGTCTTCAAATTCAGACGTGTGCATGATTGTTTAACCCTATGAACTCTATCACACTAACCATCTCTTGACTTGAAAATGGTTTAGGTTTTTTCAATGGTTTGTATCATATCTTATGATAGGTTTATATTTCAAACCTATTTTCTATGGTATGATGGTTAGTTTTATTCCAAAATGAGGACCTATAAGTCTAGGGCTTATAGGTCTTCATTTTGCTTGTATGGACTGCAAAGATAAATTCTTGAATCTTTAGACACTTTGGTATTGTGTCAACTTATGTACTATTGTATAACAACTATCAATAGTTTGTATACCTTATAACCAAGAATTATGTCATATTCAAGCTTATTCATTCACCTATATAGACTGTATATACATTTAACTTGAATGCAAGTTTTGTATATGGAAAGGATTCTAGCACAAGGTTCATGCTATTGATACTATAATGGTGTATATAAAGGTCACATGCTTATGTTAAAGTGAGTTAAATATATTTTCATTATTTTAACACTCACAATCTATACCTTAGACCCCATAAAGGCTCACTTATAAGTGTGTAGACCTATGAGTGAATGGATCACCTTATGATTTTGTAGGAGAGTAAAAATTTGATCTCATCTCTCATTAAATAGAATTAAAACCTTTTAAATTTTAATATATCATGATGCATTAGTTTATTATTTCCTTTTGGGCCAACATTGATGTTTAAACCTATAGAATACCATTTATGCATAAACCATGCTTTTTAGAAAGAAAGATATGATGCCTATTGAAAGATTAGTTGCAAAGAGATGCATCTCAAGAGATAAAACGTGAATTATGGGAGAGTTGGTAGGTTTTTAATTAATGATGTACTTTAAACCTCTAAAAAATGACAAACATCTCAAACAAACCAAAATAAACTTGTAGTAGGATGATATGTCCACACACTTAGGACACTTTTACTCTTGTTGAAGACACTTCATCGAGTTGAATTGGCTAATGAAATGAAAATTTAAAATATATATTTGACCTCTCAAAACATCCCTCATGACCATTTTTATCCATATAATTTTGGAGTGGATAAATAGGAGCAAAATCAAACCCTGCTTAGATGGATAGAGCATAGTGACATGTTGTCACTCTTAGTGATTGTCCATAAAGTATGGGCCATGAATCTACAAAAAAATGCCACTAATTTCAAGATAATTAGTACCCCTAATAATTTAAAAGGTTTTATCTCCCAAATCTCTCTCTCCTAGGCATACCATGTATGTAATTTTTCCCTTTCTAAGCTAGTAAAGGTAGCGATGGAGGAGGAGAGAGTGTCTAATGCATTTATAAGACCTAAAACTTGATAAAAATTTGTAATATGAATTTTATAATCCCAAGGGACACTCTAAAACCATTTTTACCTACAAGTAGATCTTCCAAGGCTATACAAGTGCCCAGAAGTGCTTGTAAAGTGGTATTTTTCTTAGTTTAGGCATTGATCCTACAAGTTTGTTAGTCCCTAACCATATATAAACATTATATTAAATTAGGTAAGTTTTGGAACCTTATTGAAACATTTTTATTTTAAAATGGTATGTACAACTCATAAATAAGCCAAAATATGACCAAAATGACATTTTAGCACATAAGAACATAATAAAAGGCTAATACATGATCTTATGACCTTAAATACAAATCAATAACCTTTTATAATGACTATAAAATATATCAAAACTTTGACCATATTTGACAACACTAAGACCTTATATAACCCTAAGGCTAGATAAGTACATATGAGACTGAACCTTAGACAAGGTTAGAAAATGACCACTGTGACCATATGGAGACCATTTAATTCCCTTTAAGACCATAAAAATACCATATAAAATTTTTAATAATCCCATGAAAATTTTAAACTTAGAGGGGTTGACCCATTTTGACTTGGGGTCAAAATTTGGTCAACAATAATGATTTGGAAATTGATCTTCTTGGGGTGTATGTTTTAGCTATGGAGCTATTGATCATTATGAATGAGATTTTCCTAAATAGAATTGATCAAGAGACACTAAAGTCTTGATATGGACTAGTTGAAAATAATTTTTTTTGTCATAATCACTAGAACACTTATTTTGATTATTTTATTCTGACAAAACATGAAATCCCTGTGATATACTATTATCTTTGGAAGGATAGTGTGCCTCCATGTTAAGAATCACCTAGTGATAGATATAGATATATTTAAATATGTGAATGTGCATGATGATTTCTTATTATAGTGCTTAGCTTGATAGATTAAATTATATTATGGTTTTACCATGTGAATGATTGATTAAAAATCTTATTGGTGCTCATTGGTAATGCTAAAACTAAATCTCAGATATTGTAAATTAAACTAACAACCATGAAAAGGCTTTAATGACCTCTATTTTAATATTAATAATTCCCTGGATATGTTGACTACATATGTTTAAATTTTGGGAATGTTAAAGAAAGTGTCTCTTTTTGTTTAGATCATTAGGACCATTCAATGAACTATGATAGTGTAATACTCTGGTATTAAGGTTATGGATTACTCTATGTATGAATCTAATATTTCTTTATGCCAACTAATTGAGTGGTAATTATTGTATTAAACATACCCCACCATGGATTTTATCTAAAAATTGGGGAACCCCTTTATTTTTTATAAGTCTTAATTATTATTTGGTTTATGCATGTGTGTTTGGTTGATCATATTACTTATGTAAGTTGGATGTTTTAAGCATTAAATCACTATTGGGTACATCTTTTTTCTCCTGATCTCCCATTACACCCCTATTTTCATTAGAATAACTTATTGGGACTAGTCCATTAAAGGAAATGTTGGAAGTTTCTTATGCATGATAGGTATTCAAGTTTGCTTATTTAGGTTATTTTATTTAGAGTTACTTATTTAAATCATTTTATTCAACATTGCAAACATTTTTCTCTTCAAAAACCTTTTATCTTCAATAAATTTTTATTAGAACAATATATAATTTGTGTAAAAGACTTACAAGCCACCATTTCAAAATCTAAAATCACACCAATATTAAGAATCAACAATGGCATATTCATCCATGGCAAACAAAGAAGTTCCACCACCATTCAAGTTCTCCATTAAGGATTCAATAGAATACCTAGATAATTTTGTGATGCAATAGTGTTTAATAGTATCCATTCCAATTACTCAACTCTATGGGAGGTCATAGAGAACATAAAAAAAAATACATGTGAGGAAGATGTCTCTATAAAATAAGAACAAGTTGTAGTTAACTTACTGCCATTCAAACTCTAGGAACCCCACTATGAAGTTTTCAATATAGATGTGATGTCATGCATCAACTTGTTATGAGACTTGTTCTTTGAAGGGAGAATCATAGATGGTGGTTATCTACACTATGTCAAAAATAACATAGTCATTGCATACATATCAAGAGATGCATTCATGAGGTATTTACGTTTTCCCATTTCAGATGATACATTTTATTTACACAATTTGGTTACTTAAAGGAAAAATAATAATGTAAAATAAGTAGTGAAAAAATGGCTTATTCCAAGGGAGACCTTCATGCTCAAGTAAATAGATAGGAACCCCATGCCCATCACCTAGTTCTGGATGGGAATTTGTATTAGCATGGTATTATTAAATCAACTATTTGGCCACCCAAGCAGTCATTTCCTTCATCTGGTGTGGGTTTCACTACTTGACCTGCTCATCACTTATGAGTGCACCTATGCATTAAGGGAGGTTATTAGTTCCTACTTACAATAATGGATACTTTACAAAGATAAGAGGCCCCAAGGTGGAAACTTCTACATGATGTCATATCTTTTGGATACAATCATGGGGACTGTCTACAAACATAATGGGGATCTATAGAATTCCAACCCCAACTACATCCACAATAGAATTTGTATCTTATACTCTTTCATTTACATCTATGGGTATATAAGAAACATTTATATAATTATAGAGCACCTATATCTCAAATTTTGGATGGTAATTCATGGCCAGCCTCTAGCCAAGGTATCCAAAAGCATCGCCAATACACTTGTATCTTTGGGTGATTATTGACTATTCCTAGATTATATAGTTATCATGGTTTTTGGACATAAATTATACCCTTTTCACCTCCCTAAATTTATCCTAGATAAATTTGTTAATAAAGAGATTGATTTTAAATTATGGAATGAGATAGATGAGGACTTGACCAAGATTAAGAAGAGTACATTCCAAATCTCCCATATCATTTTTGGGATAATTAAATACACATATATAAGACATTTCAAAGAAGTTTTAATGTAATTATGCCTTGGATACTCTACCCCACAAGGATTAGGATCCCCATGGGAGAGTACAACAAAAGGTTCATAATTTGGACATCCCTTACAAGCATGAACCTTTTGACCATGACTTATTGTTTCTCAATGTAAAATATTATGGAGTAGAGGAAAGGGATGAGACTATTGACCTGGGTGAAAAATTGTTGAGGGTAATCCAAGAAAATCCCTACCTTAAACATGATGAAGAGAAATTTAGGATCCCACCACCAGGGGGATGGACATCATCTAATTTTTGGAGTGGTAGACCTTTCTAGTAGCCACAAGATGAAATCCATGACCATCAACATCCACCTACTATCATTATAGCTCTATAATAAGAGTAATAGAAAATGGTAGGAGAAACATTAGCTACTACTCAAAAATATCAATTAAAAGTGGTAGGGGAAAAATCATCTACTATTGTGTAGGGAGAAGAATAGGTTCCTCAAGTTTAAATATCTACTATTGAATTGAGAAAGGTCAAACAATAATTAATAGAATAATTAATAGAGAAGGACAACACTATTATGGAAGAAGAAGAGATCATATTCCTAGACTCCTTTGATGAGGAAAATATTTCACTTACTATGGTAGAATTAGCAACCATAACCTCTAGTATGACTCTTTGATCTCTTACCCAAAGAGTGATTGCTCCTCAAGCTGAGAGGACAATAATTTATTATCAAATAAAATCTAGGGAAAAGAGGACACAAACTCCATCCATAGAGGTGACAATTGGATATGCACCACCTTTAATTGAAGGTGAGCCAAACCATGATATGGATGAAGATGAGATGAAACAAACTAATGTACTAATCTTGTAAGGATTAAAAGTAAAGGAACCCCTTAGTGGTGACTAATCAAGTAAGGGTGCTCTATTTATTTCTCCCCTAGGCCTTTTTCCTATTATGTCATTACTAGTGATTTGTTTTATGCCATTTCCATTTTTATCTACTTTTACTCCTATGTCACCATTACCTATTGGGCTTATTTTCATTATACTAACCACTATTACAACCACTTCTCCTTTAGTCTCCATCTCTAATTACACAAACACCAACCAACCCTTCACCCAAGTGGCAATTTCTTCTACTCAATTGAGTTTACCAATAACCTCATTAGGATAAGTGTAGACTATAGTAGTGGTGGAAAAAAGAGAGATTTAAAGAAGAAAGTAGTCTACATTGTGCAACCCATGCCATACTTAGGGAATGTAGACTAGTCCAAGATAATTTGGCCTTCAATGCCTAAGCTAGCCACTGAGCCTGAGCCTAAAAAGGACACAAATAGAGGCAAATCCACTATATATATCAAATATAACTCTTCCATATTTGTCTAATGAGTTAGGATCATCAACTTATAAGAGTGAAAACTTGAATATCATCGAGTTTCCCACTATGAGTTCACTCTCTGACAAATCAACTAGCTCAGTATAAAGGTTAACAATGAGAAATATAGAAGATAATAGTGGGAGAGGCCTAATTCTAGAAGAAATATAAAACATTTACTCTCTTTATAAATGACAAGATAGAAAAAGGTTTAGTCCCCTACATTGAGTACCTTAATTTCTACATGGATACCCACACTTAAACATTACTAGCCATTCACGAGGGAATATAATAGGCAATAAAAAATAAAAGAGCTAAAGATTCATAGAGAATAGCAACATGCAATCCACATTCCATCTAGGATAGAGAAATATATACAGAGTGTGGAACTAGGATTATATAAGATTTTGGATACCATTCATTCTTTGAGAGCACAATTGGCTTCACATGCAACCATTAAAAAAAATTGTTTAAAATTATCAAGAAAGATGAGAACAAATTGAATTTATTGGTTTTGTATACTATTAATAAGGAATTAAAACATTTAAATTTGATGAACCTCTTTAATGCAACCAATGCATTGAATCTATCAGTCATAAGGACTCAAGTAGCTGAAGAATGGGTAAGTACTGTTGATGCTTTAGTTACTGTTATCACATAAGTTTTCCACCTATCTTGATTATATATATTGCTATGAAAATACCTAATGATACAATGGAAAAACCTCAAAAGTCATGGGAAATTAGTGAATTGAGGTTAATATCTAGAGAAATCTAGATTCTTTTTACTAAATTTGGTGTAACTTAAAAATATTAGTTTTATATAAATTATATTCCTTTAGTGTTCTTGATATTAAACTAGGGATTGACGAGGGGAAAAGATTTTTAAAATAAAAATTTCAAAATTTAAAATGGTGATTAAACTAAATATTCTTAGTGTATTTTAATGCTTGAATTGATGAACACAATAGAATACAAAAATATATTGAAATTTTGTTTTAGCAGAAACTCATATAAATGGGAAATCAAAGGCAATATTTGCTATTTTTAATTGAAGGGACAAGATTCATTTATTGTTTTATAATAAAATATGTTATAAGGTTATAAAATATGATAAATTAATTTATATGACTAACTAAATAACTATAACATAAACAAATACTCAAATAACTTTGCATACTCAAGGTTTTCTCAGACAAGAAAGGAAAATATTCAATTTATTTTATTCTCTAGGTTATAACTTGTAGAAAATGCATTCAAAATGCAAAAATATATCACTAACATAGAAAATATAGATTGGGATATGGGGTATCCCCATATTTATATAAAATATATCATATATTAGATGCAGTTATCAAAACTTCAATGCACAGTAGAATAAAACATGCAAATCTAAAACTCTATGCAAAAAGAGGCACAATCTTCTATTTCTGGCATCCTTAACTTAGTAAAATGGTTTGGAAAGTAGCATGAAAGAGTTGGGCATGATCTTAATATTGAAATGGTATAGATAGACTTGTAAAATCTTCATGCAATGCTTCTCCTTCTTCATATAGCTGGAAGTGGATCTTCATGTAAATGGGCGGTGCCCAAAATGGAACTTAACATTTAAATAAAAAATAACTTAGAAATAGATAAAATTAGTTTTTTAAAAACACTAAATTATAATTTACAAGTGGGAATTTTACAATTTACAAGTCATGTAACTTTTTTCAAAACTAGATTTATAATTTTCAATACATGATTTTACAACTTTAGCAATTATAACTTATCAAAATAGAAAGTGTAATTTACAATTATGATTTTTAAAAATTTCACCATGTCAAAAATATAAAGTGTAAAATATATATTTGTCTTTCTCAAAAAGTGATATAAAATATAGTTATAATTTTACAATATACAAATTTATAATGTTGAAAATACAATACATGGAAATGTTTCAACATAAAGGAATTAATCAATTTCTAAAAGTTCCTCTACCTTCTTGTCTTTCTCAGCCTATAGATTCTCAACACATGCATCATAAGCCTTGAATATTTCATGTATCCTATCCTCATCTAGTGTGAAAGAGTAGAAGTTGGAGGCCACACAATCTACTACTATTTTAAATAGTTCCCTCCTTAAAGTCTTGATTCCTTGCATTTATGTTCTCATTTTATCCAATGCATTTTGATGCCAAATGTAGTGGTGGATAGAACCTAAGGTAAAGACTGTATCTTTTCTAGATTCATTTTTAACTACTTCCTTGAATTTTCTCTAAACCTCTTCAATTGAAAGGTGGTTATTTTCACCATCTACTAATATGCATGATAATTTATTCAAAATTCCTTCAATGTCATACAACATATCAATATCCCTTTCATGTGTAACCTTGGCCTTATATGTAGCTTATGTAAGTGTCCTTATCCAAAATTGAGCTTCTTTATGCAATTCCTCTTTCTCTCCATCATTCATTAATATCTTTTTATCAAGAAGGATGTCCATATCGATTGAATCCATAGCTATCAACTTAGGATAATACAGATTCAAGGTCATACTTACTGACCTATACTCTTAAGACATTCTTTCTCTCTCTTATAACTTCATAATTTTTTATTGTTATAGAAATAATCTTATTTCCCTTCGAAATGAGTTATTCTAACCATTTTTTAGTAGGCCTTCCCATGCTAAAAATTTTAATCACCATGTTTATTGTTTCCTAATCTAAAATTTGGTTGACTAGTTATGTTGACTTAGGTTGTACTGATGATACACTAGGATTTATAAACTTATTTAGTGTATCTATGAGTTGACCCACCTTGTTTTTCAATTCATCTTTGGTGGCCTTATCATGATCTATTCTCTCAAATAGGGATTTGATGTTAGATTGAACATCATGTTTTAACCCCACCCTTGTTGGCCATCTAAGGTGGATCTTTGAAATATAAATGTCCCCCACTATAAGATCTTATTTTGGTTTATTCAGTGGGGGAATTAAATATCAACATATCTTTCCCATTTATCATCACTTAAGATTTTGGAGAAGGTCCAGGGAGTAATTTAGACTACTTATTTATCTCTGATAGACAAAAATCTAATGTGCTTGGGGAAATCATCTACTTTCTCTTCTTTCCCATTGTTTTCTCTAGCCAACTAGGGGTAGCATCTTCCTACATGGATATTGTCACTTGAGAATCAACCATTAAGGTTATTGCACTAGTAGGCATTGTGATAATTATAAAATCCTATGTAGATGTTTCCATTGGTTGCTGAAGAGATGCCTATGAAATTCCATCTCCATTAGTTGTTTTCAAATATTCATTTGCACCAAGAGATTTTATTTCTCATATCTCCACCAAAGGTGTTGTGGAAACTACAAAAATGGAGGAGGTGGGGAAAATGGAAACAACTATGTCTATTGGGGGAGTGGAAGATGGAATTAATACTATTAGGGTAATTTACACATGAAATCTAAATTTGGGAATAGGTGGAAGGGTGAAAGCCAAAGAATCAAATTAATCATTCAAATGTGTTGGGCCACTCAAGGTTTGTAGGATAGGGAAGATGAAAGGGGATGAATATGATGCAACATTTATCCTAAGAGTCAGGATGACTAGTAAAATTAAAGTCATGATGACTGAGTCTATGGCTTTATACTGTTGAGTGATGTTGGAAATTAATGGGGATGGAATGAAAGTAATTATGAGTGGAATAGAAAAGGGAAGTGAAATAGGAGGGAGTGAAATTGGAAGAATGGAAAGTGGAATGAAAAATTGAGATTATATTGATGTGGGACCTTGAGTGTCCACTTAAATTGATTTCATAGGTTTCAATGTGTTAGGTGAGGGGGTAGGAATGAGAGGTGGTGTGGAAACTTGAGATTCATGGGGAGTTGAGACCTGAGTTAGAGGTGTAGGAACTTCAAGAATAATATAGATAGGTGGGGGGTGAACAATAGAAATTATCACTATTATAGACATGGGTATTAAAGCTATAGTTATGTCTTTTGATGAAATTTTGATTGGTTGATATATTATTGATCCCTCTTTACTTGATTTTCCCTTCTTATCATTAATTTTCTTCTTGTTCTAGGAGGTCACTAGCACTTGTGATTGTTCACCTACTGTCCCACTAAGACCCTCTATTGATGAAGGAATTCCTTATTTTTTAAGCTTTAAAAGCTTGTCCCTGACACCCATTATATCCTTTATTACTTGAACCCATTTTCTCTTTATTCAATTGATTTTTGTTATGATAGGTGTTATTCTATCAACCAAAGATAAATATTCTAGGGCTTACCACCTTATTGATGAAAGGGGTTGTGTGATAATCTATTTATAGTAATTTGGGTCCACTGAGGACTCATAATATACCAAGTCATCTAGAATTGGTGACAAATTATAATCTTTAATCTATTGAAAGGTCATTCTAGAATGATCCTTCAATCTACCTTCTCCTCATCCTCTAGGTCTTACCAATAGTCTTCAAAATATGAAACATGGGAGTATGTCGAAACTCCCAATGTGTTAGTCATGTTTCCATAAACATCAAATAATGGTCTAGACCTTAAAGTCCTTAGGGTAATTTGCACATTTTTGCTTCAACACATTTGGCCTTGAGGAGGGAGGGGCATGTGTATCTTTTTATAGAGATTAGGAAATGAATTCTTGACTTGTGCCTATTAGAAAGAAGCTTGTGAGTCTCAATAAGTTGTCTTAATATATCCATAAGTGACCACTTTTCATTGACATATCTAGGGAATGTGTAGGGGTAGCCACTAAATCTTCTTTTTCTTATATAAGAATTAAGTGGGGAACTAAATGAAGTAGGAAACCCATTTTATGATCTCTATTGTTGTTGCCTATGAGAATCTCATTCTTCCTAATTATTTATGAAACATGATGATGATGAAATAAATGAAAGCATTATTAAATCTCTTGAAGTGTTATCTATTAGCCTCCAATGTGACATTAGGATAGTAGTTATATACTCTATTTATTTCACAAGGTATTATGTTAAGCCCTAGGAAAGATCTCACTTTGGCCAAAATGTATACAATGTAAGAAGTCATGAATAAATTTCTAATTGTTTGCACCTGCATCAATTTCTCATGGAGGGAATCACTTATAAGCTAAGCCCAATGGATTTATTGGGAATTCTAATGGATGACCTAAATGTATTGGTATATCCACTAATGGAAGCTCTTAGCATTAGGACTACCAGTAATCTTATGCAACAATATTATAATATCTCCTACTTCATATTTAAAGTCAATCCTTGCCAATGTCTTTGTAAATTTGGTGGAGGTAGACTTGGGGGCTTTAATACATTATATGTTTACCATCTTATGACACCCATCTTTGTTATCTTGAAAGAATTTATGGGATATATTTGGAGTAATGTTGAGATAACTCTTAAAATCTAGGATTACAAACACTGAATTAATGAAATTGGGGTCTAGATTAAAAATCTTTTCCCCTTTATCATTCATAACCTCTCATCCATCAGGATCATAATGTTGGGCTAGTGTTAGAACTGACTTATGGCTTTGAACCATTAGAGGGAAAGATGATTCCTATGAAATTCTAGATTCATAATTACACTATATCTAATCATTCTTAACATCTACATTCATCCAGGCCCATAAGTCACCTAAGTCAATTTGACCTAAATCTATATTAGTTATCTCTATAGTTTTGAACACTAAGATAAGTGTACTCATCTAAATTTTATTTCTTATATTATCATCACTAATATTACTTTTAGTCAACATTAAATCCATTTAATTTAATATATCCCCCTTTTTAGTCATTTATTTAATGTCCCCCATAAATATTTCATCATTCACTTACCTTATTCTATCCCAAAAAACATTAATTTATCCTAAATCTCCATTTATCCTATCCTAATCCTATTTTACTTTTTATTTGGAGATTTTAAATTCCCAATGGCCCACCTATTAGCCTATTCCTAGGATATCCTACAACCCTAGTCCCTAGTCCCTATCTAACCTCATTTTAATCACCATTAGTCCCTAAGAAGTATTATATAACCATCCAAATCTAGAACCTTCCCTATTATAACCCCTCCTCTCTATAAACCTCTAAACTAAAGGCTTCCAAGGAATTTTAAATTCTTTAGATAATCCTCAACCCTTGATCTCCCCAAAACCAAGTTTGAATATCCACCATTGATCCCTCCATCAAAAATAGATTTAAACAAATCCTGTCCTCCATGGAAGGCCATAACCAAGCTTCATAAAAAATCCATGTCAAACTAATCAATAATATGAGGATTTTATAATCAAGCATCCATCATCCTTGATTAAGCATCCATGTCAAAAATCTGAGTCAAGGTAATCCCAATCCTCTTTATATTTTATTTCATTTAATCATGGTTTAGAAAATTTAGATTTAGTATTTTATAATTTGGTTTGAATGTTTATTCACTTATTGCATTATGATTCTAATGGCTCTATCACTTTAACTATTAGTTTGATCTTTGGGTTTGAATTTATATAGTTAAATCCATATTATGCTCAAATTTCACCTACATTTTGGAAGGAGTAAAGGTATTTCAAAGACTAAGAGTCAACCCAAGGCCTTTTGATTTGAATGTAATATCTCTTTGAGACATGGAATATAGATAAAATGATTATGGAAAACCAACTATAGAATTTGAAAGGATTTGCAGGTGCTTGAAGCAGATGTAATCTCTGATCGAGATGGAAGGTGCTCTAAATAGGTAAATTTTTTGATAAAACTAGAAAGTGTTTTGAGCAGGTGAGAAAATTGTAGAACTAGCATGTGTTCTAGACAAGTTAGATATCTAATGGATAGGGAAGGTGTTCTGAGCAAATGAAAACCCTGATAGAATTTTGAGGTGCTTGGATAAAGTCCATTATTTGTAGGGTCTTGGTATCTTATAGGGATTATAGGTGCTTGTAATAGTTGTAACCTCCCATAGAAATGGAAGGTGTTTGGAACAAGTCCAATGTCTACAGGGACCTTGGAGGTATCTTACGGGAAAATTTGATTGGATTGTTTGGGAATATGTTATAGAACATTTGCCTAGTTTTGGAGAAGCCCTAGATTTAACTGTGAATATTTTAGGGAAAAAAACTTAGGTTTTCATAATGAAACTTTCGAAAAAAATAATAAAACCTAAAACATCCCTAGATATGACTAATTATAAACTTTTGGGAAAATGATAATAATACTCAGAATGAACTACCCTTTCAAATAATGATAGCAAGAAAACCCTTAAGAGCAGACGATGCCAATGTAAAACCCAAGCTAATGAAACAACCTTGTGAAAAATAGAAATAACTCAAAAAATATTTGATTTTCAAGGAAACTAGTAAAATAACAAGGAAAATACCATGAAAGGGTGAAAATGGCATGGAACTCAGTTTGCAGACATGGCTTGAAGTTTACAGGTACTTAATTAGTGTGTAGATCAAGGTTGATGGAATGAAGGTAATTATCAGAGCTCACAAATATAATTCGGAAATTAAATAATAAAAGATCGCCAAATCATATTGCTTATATAAAAATATCTATAATTAATGATTCTATGGTGGTTAGTGGTATAACCTTGAGGTGCTTAGATCAAGTCCAATATTTGTAGGCTTGAGATTTTGACTCACTTTAGAAATGAGAAGGTAGAACTCTAGTACAATTTAAATTTTTGCAAAATTACAAATTGCACTTGGAGTTTTAGATTTTGTGGCTTGGTAGTTAGCAAGAAGTTGAACTCAGGATGTAATTTGTAATTTACAAATTGTACTTTTATCTCTAGATCCCATGAGGGGTGTTTGGCTTGTAATATCTAGAGCTCATGATGTAATTTGCAATTTTTCAAATTCAAAATTACATTCCAAGTTATAGATTTCACTGGTTAGCACTTGATGGCATTTGAATCTTGGGAAGCAATTTGAAATTTGCATAATTACAAATTGTATCTTGAGTTATAGATTATTCTGATTATGGAAAGTTAGTGTACTATGGGAGGTGGATCTTGGGAAGTAATTTACAATTTTTGCAAATTGTAAATAACATCCAGAGTTATAGATTCTATAATAAAAAGGGAAAGTTGGTTTCTGGGCATTTAAAAGGATTTTGTTAAAAATTAGGGGGTCTCCCTCAAGGTATTTGATGTTATGATATTTTTGGGAAAACAATATCAACATTTTTGGCAACCTCTGTGGGATGATTGCTTATTAATCATTTTTTATCTAGTAGCCTTGTAGTTCATTGGGCATGGAATCATTTTGGTTTAACAAACTTTAGCCTAGTGAAGAACAAATTGGGATTTCCTAAAAAATAAAAACATAAGGGGAGAAATAAGGAAAAATAGTATAATTAAGGAAACAAAATCCCCTAATGAGTTGACATGTAAAGAAGCACTTATTAGGAAACATAACTAACCTTATTAAATACAAAATTTAATTTTTTGGAATGAATTTCTACCTTACAAGAAAGCTTCAAGGTATATCCCATTAACTAGGATAGGCAATTCTAATCCATTGAGCTTGGATAGTTAGAATGCATTAGCTCCTTTATACTAAGTTAGAATGTATGGACCACTCCATATTACATCAAAATTGGTGTGCTTGCCTAGATTTGCCTTATCTACATCCCATTTGATAACCATGCTCCTTAATTGAAGCTCCTTTAGATGCCTTTTTATTTAAAGTCTTCTTTGTTTGAGCCTAATTTTCTTCTAAGACTTTCAAGGATTGATTCTTGATGTCTTCTAGTTCTATTAGTTCAGCCAATCTTATTGTCATTTTATCATTGTCAATCAAATCCAATTGGTGATTGATCACTAGATATGGTAATGTAATTTAATTAATAGTGGGACTCATTATTTTATTTCATATACCAACATGAAAGGGGAGTTACCAATGTCTCTCTTAGGAGTGATCCTATCAACCCATAATGTTGATTTTAACTTTGTGTGCCATGTCCTCTAGTTATCCTCCATTATTATTTTGATAATTTTGATGGGTTTTTTTTTGGTAGACTTAGACAAGACATTACCTTAAGTACTCAGATACACATTATGTTTTATGGCCCATTCACTCACTTGAGTTCCCATGAATGTTTTAGCATTATCTGAGATAATGGTGTGAGGAACACTAAATCTTGAGACAATGACATCCATGAATTTTAGAATAGATGCCTTTATGGCATATTTTAGTTCAATTTATTTATTTCATCATGTGAAATAGTCTATTATTATGAGGACCCTTTTTTGCCTTACAATCGATGGTGGATTGATCATATCAATGAAATCCAATCCCCATTGAGCAAATGGTATATCTTTTTGAATTGGTCTAAGAGGAAAGGATACTAACCTTTACTTATTAATGAATTAATTACACTTATAACATTTATTTACCCATTATTGGGCATCTTTGAATAATTCAATCCAATAATAACCTCTTATCATTATCTCTATGGTCATATTTCTTGTAGAGAAATGTCTACCCAAGGGGTCATCATGAAATTTATTTGAGTACCTTAGGAACTTGATCCTACTTAATACATCTTATCATGACTCCATTCATATATTTTTGAAATAATATTCCACCAACAAGAACATAGGTAATATATTAGAATCAAAAATACATTTTATTTGACTATTAAAAGTCATATGGGTACTCTCTACTCTACAATAAATTATTCATGCCATGGATCCAACTATTGAAAAAAGGTGGATTGGTTAGCTAAGATTTAGCTTGATCATATACTATTTTAGATACTAATATAGCAATCTTGATGTCAAATGCCAATTGTTCACAAAATCCCTTTCCTCTTAATAGCTTTGTGATTTTTATGTCCACATCATATTCCATGACCTTTGTGATCCATCTTACTCTTTTTCCATTTATCTCTTAGATTAGTAGGAACTCTTTGAAACTTTGATGACTCATCATTAGATGTATCTTATTATGGGAGAGCATATGTGTAAACTTCTTGAGAGCTTTAATCATTGCATACACTTATTTCTCTAAAAAATGGTAATTATATTCTTAATCCTTTAAGGATTTACTGAAGAAAGATATTAGTTATTCCAATTATTCTTTATTATGTTGAGTTAGAATAGTTGACATGATTCCTTCCTCTCTAAATGCATAGAGAATGAAATCCTTCTCATAGTTTGGGTTCACTAGGTAAGAGCTTGAGAAATAACCTACTTGATGGCTTCAAAGTTATATTTTCCCTCTTATGTCCAACTAAAAAGGATACCCTTATTTATGATTGTAGTAAGGGGTTTTTCCATAGAGGAAAAATTTGGAACAAACCTTCTTACAAAGTTGATTTTTCTAAGAAAGCTTTGTAGTCCTTTCTTATGGCTTAGTAGTGCTAATGCAGATATAACACTTATTCTTTTTGGGTATATTGCAATACATTATTTTAACATAATTTGTCCTAGTAGCTTCCCTTCATGAATTGTGAAAATGCATTTCTTGGGATTAATGAAAACCCCAAATTCTCTACACCTTTCAAAAAAAAATCAAAGGTGATCTAGGTGCGTGTTAGCATGCTTTGAGCAGACAATGATATCATCTAGATATAATAGGATCATTTCATTAATTAGACCTCTAAATTCTATGTACATGGCTCTTTGAAATATTAAACCATCATTAGTCAATCCAAATGACATATTTTTATATGAATATGTACCTTATTTGGTGGTGAAATTAATCTTAAATTGGTCTCATTCTTACATCAGGTTTTAGTTATAGCCATATAACCGTCTAGAAGAGAAAATCTTTTAGATCCTGAAATAGTTTGTAAAATTTTTTCCATGGGGGGAAGAGGATAATGATCCTTTAGAGAAGCTTTATTCAAATCCCTAAAGCCTACACAAACCCTGATTTCACCATTTTTGTTTTTGATAGGAACTAAATTAGCAACCCAAGATGAGTTCTTGATAGGAAAAATTATATTATCTCCTATCAATTTAGAGAGCTCACTCTTCATCAAGGGTTTTATATTTGTATTAATATATCTCTATTTCTATCAGGCAAGATTGGTATTTAGATCCAATTCTATTGTATGATGGGCTAAGCTAGGATCAAATCCTCTTAGATCATGATAACTCTAAGTGAAGAAATCATCAAAATCTTGACATAACTAAAAAAAATCTTGATTTTTAGAATCATTTCATACCTTTCCTATCTTCAATGATTTTCCTTCTGAGATGATGACTGGCTCACAATCTTCTTCATTCACCATGATGTTATTTTTATCACCTTTTAGCTAATCATCTGAATTAAAAATGGTTTCTAGTGTAACAAGACCCATGGGTCATTTATTTATCTTTAGCTAAATCATTTGATCTCCATATTGGTCTTGGAGCCTTAGTTGGTTCTTATCCAAGAATTTAGATTCTTCTCTCAAAAAGTTGACAATCTATTGATCATTATCAAAGACTTGCTAATTATTTACATTATTGAGAATAAATGGCCTCACTATCAACCTCACATGCTGGATGTTTTTATTTTTTATTTATAATGGTAGGTTATATTTTCATCCTACTAAGGCCATATGATTATCATTTTTGTTATGTGCTCTTGGTACCACTTGAACATTTAGAGTGGTGAAGTCTTGTAATAGGTCCCAAACCTTGTGTTTGTAAGATCTTAATAAATTTTTATTACTTATAATTTTAGATATTATTTGGTGAATATTCAACTCACTATCACAAAATATTTTTAGGTATTTAATCCCTCTTTATTTATCCAATTATAAGCCTCAAATCAAAGACTCATATTCAACTACATTATTTATGTAGACGAACTAAAGTTTGAAAGAATAGAAGTAGCTTTATTTCTATTGAGATATAAACATAATACCTATACCTACACCATTTATACTTCTCAAACCATAAAATAACAATTACCACATCCCTTGAATGTCTTCATATAGATTTACTATGTTTGGGATAATTGAATAATTTTCATAGATGCAATATGTACCCAACCCTATTTCCTGTACATAGTCATAATAATTGAATTAAAGGGATGATACCTATTCATCTATATGAGTGTCTAGAATCTCTTATATAGGTGTTTCAACTTCATAATAATCTTCATCTTCTTGATCTTGTAATTTATAGTTCATCTCCATTGGGATAGTATTGTATGGTTGAATATGATCATTTATGATTGATTCAACTCTTATTATTACTTTAGTTCCATATCTCATCCTAAGTAACATGTGAGGCCAATCCATTGATATATATCCTCCCATATTTTTAGTGAAATATTATGAAAAATAAATGGCAAAGTAAGGGGGAATATCTATAACTAAGATGTCTTGAGATATTGACAAGATTGGACAATTGTGAATAGTGAGATTCAGACCTTTTATTGTTCCTACTATTTGAATATCATTCCCATCTAACTCAATAAATCTTTTGTTGATAGGTGTATATTTCATACCAAGGGAATTAGTTATTTTTTGGGGCATAATTGAACTATTAGCCCCTAAATCTACCATGAAATTGTGAACAATATGCTTCCCTACTCTAAGTGAAAGATAGAAAGGGGAAGGCTTACCACTTTTATTTATTTTAGTGTTAGTTTGTGGTTGACATAAATTAATTACATCATTAGGCCCTTTGGCTATAACCTTATATATTATCTATAAATTCTTTGAAGCCTCTTGCAGTAAATCCCTTTGTGTAAGAATGGATAGTGTTTCCCACATTCAAATATTCAGATTGGTCTTCTTCATTTGCTCAATAATGCTGACAAGAATATTACCAACCTTGGTCGGTGATTATTTAGGATCTATGTATTCTTTTAAAATATTTATTTTTGGTACCTTTTCCTTGGGTTGTCTTATAGGTACAAAGGGTGGCCTTTTAACTATGTTGTTCTTTGCAACTTTTGGTACAACTTTAGAAGTTATATCTTGTTCCATCTTAGGGGGCTGATCATTGTCTATTGCTATTTTATTTGAACACATATTTTCTACCACTAGACCTCCACCATTTAAAAATGCTTCTTCCTAATTCACACCACAAAATTCATCCTCTTTCTAATTTAGAAGAGTTGCCTCACCTTGAGTAGGTTCTTGTGTATCTTCTTATTGGGAAGTAGATTCTTCCTATTGTCCCTATGTACTTGATATTCCTTGAACCATAAAAGCTTGATTAATAACACCATTGGGATAAGTGTTCTACTTATATGAATAAGGATAGCACCACTCATATTCTTAAGCCAAGTTATTCTAGATAGGAACAATAACTTTAAAAGCACTTGGTGTAGGTAAAGCACAGATGATTGGAGGTTTTGATTACATACCTTAACCCTGTGGTTTTGAATTACTTTGGTAAGGTTGCCTATCTCCTTGGTAAGCCTACCTATTGGATTGGTATGATGGTTTAGCCTATTGAAAAGACTTGTTATTCTAATATTATTACCTCTTCATTAATACTAACTTATTGTCAAAATTATTGATTAGTGATTTGACCTCATATAAATCATATGTAGGTGTAGGAGTCAAAATAGGTGTTTTTATTTTAGTAGGAATTAGAGTAATTATAGGTGGTGAAATAGGGGGTATTTATAGAAATAAAGGCATCAGTGACCTTGTGGAAATTTTCCCTACTTGTATTAAATAATTTTCTACCCTTATTGTAATTTCATAGGCATTAGGAAGCATGGTACCACCCATTGACTAAATCATAATAGCTATCTCACTATTAAAGGCTCTAAAATAATATAGGAAATAATTATTTGGATTTAGATTTACCAATACTAAAATTCTATTCCACGTCCTTTAGAAATGGAAATTGAAGTCAGTCATGTGCTCATGAGGAGCTCATTAAATAACAGTTTAATTATTCAACTAGGGAAAGGTGGTCACTCTTGTATTCAAATTGAGTAAAAAATTTAGTTCCTAAATCATTCCACACTCAAATTAAAGTGGGACTAATGCCTCTATACCACTATAAGGATTTACCTTTGAAAAAAGAGACTAGGAGTCTGATTACAACATTATCTTATACTATGTTATGAATTAAACATAGATTGGCAATATCTTGTATGTTTTCCATTGGAGTGGTTGAAGTCTCAACAATAAAATATGAGAGGATTTTGAAATATGAGGTAGGTATATCATCATATTAGGCCAACTAGAGTGGGTTGCCTCTATTGAAAGCTATGCTATTTATATTTATAGTTATTATAGGAGGTATGAAACTGATTGGAGTAACTGGAGGAGATGTAAATAAGATTATAGGATATATTATAGTAGGTATGATTGATTTTTATATCTGTTTAGAAGGAAATGATAATTATAAAAAATCATCTCTCTTACCTTTAGTAGATGATCTTATTTGTTTGATTAGCATACGTAAACTTTGAGATTTTGAGTTCGTAGGATAGTGGAATTACCATATGATTTTAAAATTTATAAGACAATCATAAAATGCTCACTAATAATATAACTAATCTCTTTTTTTAATTTTTGAGGTCCCACCTGGTGTGCTAAAAACTATTATCACATAGGTTTTGCACTTGTCTTGATTCTATAGCTTGTTGTGTAAATACCTAATGATATAATGGAAAAACCTCCAATACCATGGGACCTTAGTGAATTGATTTTAATCTCCATATAAGGTTATATTCCTTTCACTAAACTAGTGTAACTAATAAAATATCATTTTTATATAAATTTTGCTCCTTTAGTGTTCTTGATCCTAAATTAGGGTTTGACTTGGGGAAAAGAGTTTGATAATAAAACATGAAAAACTAAAAATGGTGATTTCACCAAATATTCTTAGTGGATTTTAATTCTTGATTTGATGAATAAAATATAATAGAAAAATAGATTGAAATTTTATTTTAGCATAGACTGATGTAAATGGGAAATTAAAGGCAATATTTATTATCTTTCATATAAGGGACAAGATTCATTTATTTTTTATCGAATAGTATTTCATAAGGGTATAAAATACCATAAATTAATTTTTGTGACTAAATAAATAATTATAACATCTAGAAATACTCAAATAACTTTGCATACTCAAGGATTTCTTAGACAAGAAGTGTAAATCTTTAATTTATTTCATTCTATAGATTACAGCTTGTAAAAAATATATTTAAAGAGTAAAAATATATTAATAATATGAAAATGATATATTGGGATATGGGATCTACCCATATTTATATAAAATATCTCATAGATGAGATGTAGTTATCAAAACTTCAACACCTAATAAAAGAAAACATGCAAATCTAAAGTTTTATGAAAAAAGAGGTGTGATCTTCTATTCTAGCATCCTTGACTTGGTAAAATGGTTTGGAAAGTAGCATGAAAGAGTTAGGCATGATATTTATCTTGAAATGGTGTAGATAGAGATGGAAACTCTTCATGCAATGATTCTCCTTCTCCATATAGCTAGTAGTGGCTCTTCATGAAAATGGGTGGCACCTAAAATGGAACTCAACATTTCAACAAAAGATAATTTAGAAATAACTAAAGTTACTTTTTTTAAAACCCTAACTTATAATTTACAAGTGAGACTTTTACAAATTATAAGTCATGTCACTCTATCAAAACTAGATTTGCAATTTTCAATACATGGTTTTACAACTTTAGCAATTATAACTTGTCAAAATAGAAAGTGTAATTTGTAATTGTGCTTTTTACAAATTTCAACTTGTCAAAAATAAAAAGTGTAAAATATATATTTCTCTTTCTCAAAAATATCTATAAAATATAGTTGCAATTTTTCCATCTATAACTTTACAATGTTTTTATAATGTTGAAAATACAATACATGGAAATGTTTCAATAGAAAGGAATTAATCAATTTATAAAAATTCCTTTGCCTTCTTGTCTTTCTCAGCCTATAACTTCTCCACATATGCATCATAAGCCTTGAATATTTCATGTATACTATCTTCATTTGGTATGAAAGAGTATAGTTTTGATGCCACATAATCTTCTACTACTTCAAATAGTTCCCTCCATAAAATCTAAATTCCCTACATTTTTGTTCTCATCTTATCTAATGCACTCTAAACCTGATGTAGTAGTAGATAGAAATTAAGGTAAAGACTTTATCTTTTTTAGATTCATTTTCAACTACTTCCTTGAATTTTATTTGAACTTCTTCAACCATAAATAGGTTATCTTCACCATCTGCTAGCATGTATGAAAATTTACTCAACATTCCTTTAATTTTATACAACATATCAATAGCCCTATTATGTGTAACCTTGGCCTTATCAGTAGCTTCTATAAGTGTCCTTATCTAGAATTGAGTTTTTATATGTAATTCTTATTTATCTCCATAATTATTCAATATATTTTCATTAAGGAGGATGTCCATATCGATGGAATCCACAACTATCAACTTGGGATAATACAAAATCAAGGTTTTTATTTATCCCTCATACTCATTAACCTATTATTTTAGGACATAAATTCATAATGGTCCATTATTATAGAAATAATCTTATTTCCATTAGAAATGAGTTATTCCAAAAATTCTTTGGTATCCCTTCCCATGCTATCATTTTTAGTCATTGCATCTATTATTGTCTAATCTAAAATTTGGTTGACTAGCTATGTTGACTCAAGTTGTACCAATGATTCACTAGGATCTATGAACTTGTTTAGTACAGTTGTTGGTTGATTCACCTTATTTTTCAATTCATCTTTTGTGGCCTTATCATGATATATTCTCTCAGAGAGGGAGTTGATTCCATATTTAACATCATGTTTTAACACCTTCCTTGTTGGTCACCCAAGGTGGATCTTTTTAATCTAAATGTCCCCCACCATCAGATCTTCTTTTGGTTTATCTAGTGGGGAGACTTCAATCTCAACATATCTCTCCCCTTTTTCATCACTTTGTATTCTATATAGGTATGGGGAGTAGATTTATACTTCTTTATCTTTGACAGATCAAAATCTAATGCACTTATAAAAATCATCTACTTTCACTTATTTCCCACTATTTGTGCTAGCCAATTGGGGGTAGCATATTGATGCATGGATACTATCACCTAAGAATTATTATCTAAGGTTGTTGTAATAATAGGCACTATGATAATTATAGATTCATGTGTGGATGTTGCCATTAGTTGCTTAGGAGATGCCTATGAAATTCCATCTCCATCAGTTATTTACAAATCTACATTTAAACCAAGAACTTGTGTTTCTCCTATCTCCATTGAAGGTGTTATGGAAACTATATAAGTGGAGGAGGTGGGGGAAATGGAAATAATTATGTCTATTAGGGGATAAAAAGATGGAATTGATACTATTGTGGGAATATATATAAGAACTATGAATTTAGAAATAGGTGGAAGGGTGGAAACCAAATCATTAAATGAATCAAGAAAATGTGTTAGGGCACTTAGGGTTGGTAGGGTAGGGAAGATGAAAAGGGATGAAGATGATGCATCACTTATCCTAGGAGTTGGGATGACTAGCATAACTAAAGTCAATATGACTGAGTCCATGACTTTGTACTATTGAGTGGTGTTGGAAATTTATGAGGGTGGAATGTAAGGAATTATGAGTGGAATGGAAAAGGAAAGTGAAATCAGAGGGAGTGAAATTGGAGGAAGGTAAAGTGGATTTGAAACTTGAAAATCCACTAATGGGGGACTCTAAATATCCACTTATGATTGATTATATGGGTTAAAATGAGATTATTATGGTAGGTGAGGGGGTAGGAATGAGAGGTGGTGTGGAAATCTAAGATGCATGGGGAGTGGAGACCTAAGGTGGAGGTATAGGAGATTCAAGAACAATGTACACAAGTAGGGGTGAATAATATAAATAGGGGTTATCACTATTATATATATGGGGATGGAACCTACAACTATGTCCTATAACAAAATGTTGATTGGTTGATTTGCTATTGACCCCACTTTACTTGATTTCCCCTTCTTGGCCTTAGTTATTTTCTTCTTCTAAGAGGTCACTGGAACTTCTAATTATTCACTTGTTGTCCCACTGAGACCCTCTCCTAATGAAGGAATTACTTATTTTTTAAGATTTAAAAGATTCTCCCTAGCACCCATGATATCCTTTGTTACTTGAACCCCTTTTCTCCTCAGCCAATTGATTACTTTTTGATGACATGTGTTATTCTATCAACCAAAGAAAAATATTATAAAGATGACCACCTTATTGGTAGAAGGGATTGTGTGATAATCTATTTATAGTAATTTTGGTCCATTAGGGACTCATCATCTACCAAGTCATCTAGTACTAGTGTCAAATCATAATATTTGATCTATTATAATGTCATTCTATAATGATCCTTTAATATAATCTTGTCCTCATCCTATAGGTCTTCCTAATAGTCTTCAAAAAATAGAACGTGGGAGTATGTCAAAAATCCCAATGTGTTGGTGATGTTTCCACAAACATCAAAGAATGGCCTAGACTCCAAAGTCCTTAGGGTCATTTGGCACATTTACGCTTTAGCACATTTGGCCTTGAATAAAGAGGGGCATGTTTATCTACCAATAGACATTGTGAAATGAATTCCCAATTTGTGCTTATTGGAAAGAAGCTTGTGGGTCTCCATAAGTTGCTTTACTAGCTCCATAAGTGCCCACTCATCACTGACATATATAGGGAGTGTGTAAGGGAAGCCACTAAATTTTTTTCCCTTATATATGAATAAGTGGGGAACTAAATGAAGTAGGATCCCCATTTTGTGATCTCTATTATTATTGCCTATGAGAATCTCATTCTTCCTTGTTTTTTATCAAACATGATGATGATACAATAGATGAAAGCATCATTCACTCTCCTAAAGTGATGTCTACTAGCCTCCAATGTGATACTCTACTTATTATACTAGGTACTATGTTAAAGCCTAGGAAAGATCTCCCTTTGGCCAAAATGTATATAAGGTAAGAAGTCATGAAGAATTTTCCAATTGTCTGCACCTCCATCAATTACTTGTGGACTAAATCACTTATAAGCTAAGCCCAATGGATGTATCATGAATTTTGATGAATGACCCAAATGTATTGGTACATCTAATCTTCTAATCTCTTAGCATCATGATTACCAGTAATCGTATACAATAATATTATAATATCCCCTACTTCATCTTTGAAGTTAATCCTTGCCAATGTCTTTGGAAATCTAGTGGAGGCAACCTTGGGGGCTTTAAGCCATTATCTATTTATCATCTTCTGACACCCTTCTCTATTATCTTGAAATAATTGATGGGATGTATTTAGATTAATGTCAAGATAGATCTTGAACTATGGGATTACAAACACTAATTAATGAAATCAAGGTCTAGATTTAAAATATTTTCCCCTTTATCATTCATAACATCTCATCTATCATGATCATAATGTTGGGCTAGTGTTAGCACTAATTTAGGGATTTGGAATATCAAAGGGAAATTTGTTTCCTATATAATTATAGAGTCATAAATACCTTATATCTAATCATTATTAAACTTTATATTCACATGGGCCAAAAATTCCCCTAGGCCTTTGTGACCTAAATATCTATTAGTTATCTTTAAAGTGTTAGAACCTAATCTAAGAGTCACCTTAGGGCCTTTTTATTTTAATTTCATCTCTTTATGAGAAGGGAATCTAGATAAAATGTTTATGGAAAACCAACTATAGAATCTAGTAGGGTTTGTAGGTGCTTGAATCAGGTGTAATCTATGGTAGAGATGGGAGGTGTTTTGAGCATGTAAAAGTTCCAATTGAACTAACATCTACTCTAAGTAGTGAGAACTCTATGTAACTAGCAAGTGTTTTGGACAAGTTATATTTTTTGTAGTTATGGAAGGTGTTCTAAGTGAATGAAGATCCTAATCAAACTGTTAGGTGCTTATATCAATTCCATTATCCATAGGGACTTAGAATCTTGTAGGGATTCTAGGTGCTTGAAATAGGTGTAACCTCCCATGGAAATAGAAGGTGTTTAGTGAAATTATAATGTCCATAGGGACCTTGGAGGTATCTCTAGGGAATATTCACTAGGACTATTTGGGAATATGCTACAAAATATTTGCCTAGTTTTGGCAAAGTCCTAGATTCAATTAAGAATCCTTTAGGGAAGAAAACTTATGTTTTCACAAAGAAACTTTGGAAAACAATAATAAAACCTAAAAATCCCTAGATATTATTAATTATTAACTTTTGGTAAAATGCTAATGATACTCAGACCAAACAACCATTTTGAATAATGACACTAAGAAAACCCTAAAGACCAGATGATGCCAATGTAAAACCCTAGCTAATGAAACAACTTTACAAGAAATGGAAATAACTTGAAAGATATTTAGTTTGTAAGAAAATGGATTAAATCATAAGGATAATATTGTGCAAGGGTAAAAATGATGTGGCACTTAGTTTTTAGATGTGTCTTGAAGTTTCTAGGTACTTTCTTGGTACATGCTTTGAGGTTCATAGTTTGAAGGTCATTATCAGAGCTTGAAAACATGATTACCAAACTAAATAATAAAAAATACCCAAATAGTATTACTTATATAGAAAATATCTATAATTAATGTTTCTATGGTGGTTGTGGTAGACATTGAGGTACTTAGAGCAAGTCCAATGTCCATAGGTAGGGAGTTTGATTCACTTTAGAAATGGGAAGGTGGAACTCTATGTGCAATTTGTAATTTTGTAAAATTGCAAATTGCTCTTGGAGTTTCAGATTCCATGACATGGGTAGTTAGCAGGAAGCATAAATCAAGATGAAATTTGTAATTTGCAAATTGTAGTTTGAGATTCTAATCCTATAAGGTTGTTTGGTTTATGGAATCCAAAGATCAAGATGTAATTTGTAATTTGAGTTTTAGATTCTATTAGTTAGCACTTTGAAGTATCCAGAGCTTGAGAATCAATTTGAAATTTATCTCAAGTTCTGTATTTTTTTAGTTATGGAAAGTTATTTTATTATAAGAGGCAGAGCTCATGAAGCAATTTTCAATTTTGCAAATTGTAAATTGCATCCAGAGTTTTGGATTCCATAATACAAATGGAAAGTTGGTTTTAGGCATTTAAATGAATTTTCACTAAAAAATAGGGGGTCTCCATCAAGGTATTTGATGTTATGATATTTTTGGGGTAAAAATATCAACAATTAATAAGACCACAAAACAAGAGAAACATGTAATACAAATTTTAGATGAGCTAAATTTGACATGAGTAAGAGATAACACTGGGAAACTAGTATCCTAGGCTATTTTTGACCAAATGATACAACAAGATTCAGATAATTTCAAGAAAATTTTATAAGGATTGGTTTTATAGTAAATTTAAGTGAATTATATCTCATAAAGGAAGAAGTCAACTCAAGTAGAGGTCTTTTAGGTAGGCTTTTGAGCTACCAAAACTAAGCATGCAAGGCTAGTATAATAAGAAAATAGGGTAAATAGACCTCCTCCTCTTGATATGATTTTAATATGGGCATAACATACCAAAGGATACAAACATTTATAGGAGTTTAATGTCAAGAAGAGGGAGCTTCAACACCATCTACTATTTCATCATCTCAGACCCCACCTAATGTGCCAGTTACAACACCACCATCAATTTCAATCCTTTTTAGCTTAGAAAGTACATTAAATCCACCTTTAATTTTAACTCTATTCATAAATTTAATATACTAGTTTATCTCCAACACATACAACTTTAGTTACTACATCTACTACAACTACTAGTTCAATTCTAATCACTAGCTCGGTACTAGTTACAACTTCAATTCAAACAACCTTGAGAAGTGTCAAGTAAGATCGAAGTCAACCTCAATAAAAGGCTAATTTTTTGTAATTTTACATGTAATTATTATTATTGAATATTTAAGTCTTATTAAATCCATGTTGTAATTAAACAGAATGTTTTTCCATCATACACACATACATGACTGATGTGATCTCTAATTTATAACATGTAATTTTGTATCAAACTATAACTAATGTTTTAGTTATGTTTATGTAAAATAAAGATTTTCCATACTTGTAGGATGAGGTTACTCCTTCTCCAAGTACTTTAAATACATGTAAAACCCTTTTTTTAAAGGGTTGAAGTTTTTTATCAATATATAGGAAGAAATCAAGTGATTGATTATCATGAAGCTGTGTTTGTTCTATCTTCTTCCTTTTCTATGTTATTGAAATTTTAGTTTATTTTTATATATAAATTAATAATTTTGAAGCATGCTAATGCTATAGATGAATCTAATTATTTCAATTAATGAATATTGATATTAGATATGCAATAAGAATTAAGGGTTGATAAATTTCATTGGTTTAAGTAATTAGTATAAATTGAGGTTATAAATCTAAGGTGTGTAGGAGTATTTCCTTTGGTATTATCATCTAATCATGTTCTATATCTACTCTAGACAAATTTTTGGTCTGAGTTGTAACCTCTCAGATAAGGGTGTGCAATAACAACCCTAAGGAGAACAATCTTTAGTTGAGATCAGTAAGATTTCTATACTTGTTTTTCTAGACTATTAAATGTGCTAATTCATGAGTGTGCAATAGCTACAAGAAAAATTCACTAGTCTTGGAGATACTTCTCCACCAAAGAAACAATCTTATAAGTGACCTTTTAGGAAAATACATCCTTCTTTTCTACCTTACCCTTCTTTTCCTTTTTGATTTTTTTTGAGATCCACCCACCATAGAGTAACTTTCCACCCATCTAACTCATTTGGTGATTAATTTCTATTATATTTCACACTCCATCCATAAACTTTGTTAAATAATTAACAAGATCAATTTGTTATTTGACAACCTAGCTATTTACCTACATACCTACAACCCATTCCCTAGACTAAAATTTTGTTCCATAGAAATACTAAAATGTTAGAAGCAACCTCATTCACTCTTCTAGGGATGTGAAAAAAACCCACATCAATAGGTAGGGAAAATATTATAGTATAAGGAGGGAACACTTGTGTGTTTTCTCAAAAGTAGAGGTTAATCACAATGTAGAGTTACACTAGAGACACCTGGAGAGTAACAAGGTCTAAGTCCCAAGATAGCCTTTTGGTTTAACTAGTGTTAAATCAAAAGAAGCCTAGACCACAAAGCCAAGACACCTTCCCATGTAATAAGTGTCCCCTTTATTAATCCTCATATGTCTCAACCTTGGTTAGTTAGATCTATTATTTCCATCCATAGAGACCACATGAGCTGCCAAGGAATTTAGAGAAGTACTTGCCTACCTTCTCCCCCTCAAAAAAGAGGATGATAGAAGAACATATCAAATATTTCATGTTTTATTGAGATTAATGAATGTCACCCATGAGGATGTTTCATGTAGGCTTTTCCTATTCATTCTACAATATAATTATGATTGGTATCTCAATTTTTAGGAAAGCTCTATCACCTCATGGAATGAAGGTCAAAATATGTTGCTTGCATAATTTGGACAAGTGACTAATCTAAGTCTAGTGTATCACCATTTCACTAGCATGAATAGGGATCCCAATGAGTTAATACAAGCCTTCAATGTAATATTTTAGAAGATGTACACTTGGTTGAATGTTACATATAAGTCAGAAATAGAATTAACACTCAAAATATATAAGAACATTCTTGATCTCATTACTACAGTGTCTTAATGAAGAGATACTACAACCAATTATTTATCTTTGGAATATCAATAATTTATCAATATCAAAAAGAAGTTCAATCCACACCTCAATCTCTGGAATTTAGGAGACCAAAAATTCAACAATGGATTCCCATATTTGAACCCAATTTTGCATGCTAATCAAAATGCCCTTGCATTCAACCAGAATAAATTGTACACTCTACCTCCCATGATGAAACAAATATAAAATTACAATTACAATTTCCTAAGTAACAAAGTAAAAAGTAATTGCCATTATTAAAACCATTATAATCAACATCTAGCTTATACTAATGCAATATTCACTCAGGGTTCTAACTCCACCAAATCTAAATTGGATTCTATACAAAGAACGGTCCAAAAATTGAGCAACAATTTTTTGAATATGAAAAAAAGGATGTGTAATACCACCAGTCAAAAATATAACCAAAATTTTGGATTTTTAAGATATAATAGGCCTTTCAACAAGCCCACCAATAATGTAGAATAACAAGAGTCTAATAAGCTACCCAAAATCAATATCATGAAAATAATTTTTTTTAATTGGTGTATGGTTCACAACACATCACAACATGGGGAATTAGATTATGTAGAGATATGTAAAACATTTAAAATCTTTCAAAGGGAAATTATTAGACAAGATCAAATGATGAATCCCACATATCTCCCTCATGAATTTGGTCCTCCAAGTTCAGTTATGGTTTTTGAAACTTATGAGTTTTAGTTCCCTAGTAAAGATGACAATGTTCTAGAGGATAATTTTGATGAGATAAAAACATTTCAATAGTTCAATAGGAAATTTACAATCTAAATAATAGAAAACCTCTCATCACTTCTATTCCTCCTAATAATATAGTTATTCTCCCAAAGCCTAAAGCTGGTAATAATCCTCTTCTGCTAAAAGGGAATTATCAGCCTCAACATAAATAAGAACATATTAAGGGAGGATACAAAATTGTTGATGATATGAAGAAGATCAAGGTTGACATCACTCTTCATGAACTAGCACAAATCATGGAATAGAAGGATCTCTTATAAAAATCTATCACAAGTAAATCTATTGCATAAAAGTCCAAAATAGCCAACATAATTTTTATATACAAAAGCAAGCATGAGGTCCCTCCTTTCTTGTTAACCATTTGATCATTTGGTAAGAATATGCACATAATTGTTTGGTTTATTTTGGAGCTTCATCTACTGTGATGTTGACCTCTATTTTCTAAAAGCTCAGTTTGGCCCCAAGTCCATCCAAAAGGACTATTTCATAGCTGGATAAAATAGTAATCCATATTTTGGGAGAAATCAATGATTTAAGAATAAATATTGCATCAAAACCTTAAGTATAGATGACTATAAACATACTAGTAGTATATATTCTAGAGGGATATGGGATACTATTGAGTATAGATTGATCAAAGACATTAAATGGGTATTTTTCCATAGAATTCTCTTAGATTTAGCTACTATTAAGAGGCATTATTATCTATATTAGGATCGATCGACATCCAAGGTTGAATCACCCTATTATGGAGTACAACAATAGAAATGATTAACTAAGTTATAAGTCTCCTAGCCTTGGAATTTATACATTTACTACAAATCAAAAAATTTAGAAAGAAGTGTAGGGCCCTTCCCAATTATGGACCCTCCATTTCAATGGAGCAAGATAAAAGCAAGGATCAAGTGTTAGTATAGAGTTGAGAAATCCACAAGGAAATAAATACTTAGGAATGTGCATGCTCCAATTTCCATGCACCAATAATAGAACAGAGTATGAGGCCCTAATTCTAGGATTATAATTTTCCCTCAAAAACACCATTAAGGAACTGCTAGTATATAGAGACTCAAAATTGATGTTTAACTAGGTCAAGAATAAGTGGCAATGTAAATTATCATACTTAAATAAGTACAAGCATATATCTTAAGATTTAATCAAGTAATTTTATGCTTTAAATATAGTGTCCATTCTGAGGGAACAAAACCAAAAAGCTAATTTACTAGCCTCTTTAGTAGCCAATTTGGCACCCTTGTAAGAGTCAAAAGTATAGAAGTTATCCATTAAATTTGTACCTTGTCCATTAGTACTAGATAATGTTGATAATTTTCAAGTGTTTGATGATGACTATTAGATAATTGAGTTTTTTAATAATTTAGGATAGTTCAAGTCTCAGATAATTGATGATGAGGAAAGAAGCCATAGATTTCATGATAAATTGGATGAAGAAGATGTTATCCAATTAAAATAAAATCATCTCCCACTAGGGATGGTTACATTAGAAATATATTTTTATGTGGACCCTCAAGCATAGAAACAAATATAGCTCAAGGTTAAGCAATCTGAGTTTAGCTTAGAAAATTTGAATGATGAAATAAATACACACCTCATTAATATTAGCTTAAGTTTCACTCCATATAAAAGGAAAAAGGTCAAATAATTGATTATTAGGTATAAATATGTAGTTTTATGGACCTATGATGACTTACGGACTTTCAATCCTAAATTCATCACCCATATAATTTCACTCAATATCGATCATAAACAATTTAGGCAGAGGTAGATACTAGTTAGTCCTATTCTAGAACCATTGATCCAAAAATAAATTGATAAGTTGCTAAGCACCCAAACCTATTAGGTATTCAATTTGGGTTGCTAATCTAGTTTTTTTAAATAAAAAGAGTGGTGAAATTAGATTATGTGTTGACTTTAAGAACATAAATAAAGATTCTAATAAAGATAACTATCCCTTAACCTCACTAGATGAAGTGATATAGACTGTGAGTGGTTCTAGAATGATGTTTTTTTAAAATGGATTTTTAATATATAATCAAGTATTGGTGGAATCAGATGATAGAATGAAAACTATGTTTACTATAAAATGTGTAACTCATACATATAAGCAAATGCCATTCAGGATGATCAATGTTGGAGCTACTTTCTAAATAACAAAGGATCATGCATTCTAAGGACTGATAGGTAAGTGAATAATTATATAAATGGATGACCTAATTGTTTTCTCTAAAAATAGATCTCATCATATTGACCATCTTTAGTCCATATTTGAGATATGCAATAAGTTTGGTATCTCACCAAACCCTAAGAATATTATCTTTGGCATTACCAAAGGTAACCTACTAGGACACATTATCACTAAATATAGGATCACCATTGACCTAGACATGATCTAGGGAATTTCAAAAATAATGTTCCCAAATAGAAAAAAGGATTTGAAGTCCTTTCAGAAGATTAATTTTATGCAAAAAATCCTATCAATATTTAAAGAAATTGTCAAACCCTTAAACATAATGCTTAAACAAGACACCCATAGTTGAATGGACACCTAAAGATAAGAATTCCTTCCAAGACATCAAGAAGGCTATAGCATAGGCCCTAATATTGGTAAGACCAGGTTTCACTAAAGAATTTTTCTTATACTCATTCACTTCATATTATATAATCACTACTATACTCACACAAAGGAGGGAAAAAAGTGAACATCCTATCACTTTTATGAGCACTAATTTGAAAGATGTAGAGCTCAAATACTCCCTGATTGACATGTAGATATTCATCCTTTTTACATTAATTAATATTTTTTAGAATTACATCCTCTAGAATAAGACCATCACTATTATACCAAATCCTATTTTTAATCTTATACTAGGACACAATATATTGGGAGAACATATAGGCAAATGGATGGCAAAATTATAGATGTTTGATATTGAAATTAAACCTACCAAGATTTTCAAAGGATAAGATATTATTCATTTGATGACTAAACTAGACACATGCATCACCATTAAATAAGTCTACCAAACATAGGTTTCCAAAGAGGACTAGTATTCAGGTATTATTCAATTCTTACTCATTGGAACTTGCCCCTAGGAACTCAAGAGAGAAAAAGAGAGTCTTGAGGATAAAATATGGTCATTATATGATCAAGAAGGGCATAATCTATAAGAATAATTATGAAGGCATATATTTAAGTTGTGTGTGACATAAATAAGCCTAAGATATTCTTTAAAATTTGCATCAAAATATTTGTAGTAGCCATCCATCTGGTAATACCATAACCCATAAAATACTCAAAATAGGATATTATTAGCCAATATTCTTTTAGGATACTCACTTTCATGTAAGGATGTGCCATGAATATTAGGTATTAGAAAAAATAAAAGTACACACAACAATGGCATTACAGCCTATGATTAAAGGTAATCCATTTTTCTAATGGATCTTGGATTTCATTGGTGTCATACACCCAAATTCTTTAGTTAGGCTTAAATTTATGCTCATTGCTATAGATTATTGTACTAGATAGACTGAGGTAGCATCCATTAAGAAATCAAGAGAACAATATGTGATCAATTTGATGAAAGATCATATCACAACCATGTTTGGCACACATATTTCATTGGTTTATGATAATGGACTAGCATTTCAATCAGCTAAGTTTATAGAGTAGGCCCATGATAATCAGATCATCCTCTAATCACTACTCATAAGGGAATGGATTAGCTGAATTAAGCAATAATAACATGATTGATGCTATTAATAAAGTTTATTTGGATAAACCCAAAGAGTGGAATCTCTTACTAAAATACACACTCTGGGTAAATTGAAATTAGTATAAGTAGGCCCTTAAAGCATCATCATATCTACTAGTTTATGGGCAATAGCCAGTGTTCCCAATCATGCTAAAGCTACAAATAAATCAATTTATGTAAGCAATAAGAGAGGTAATCATGATGATGTTATGAATCAAATGATTTCACTAGGTAAATAAAAATTGCTCCCACAACTCCATGCAAATTTATAAAATTTTCCTTATCTCATTGGATCTAATGCAAGTTAGATGCTAATACTTGTTTGGGGTAATAACCATTGATGTGAGTAAAGTTGAAACGGACATTATGATGAACCCAAATACACTAGCATCATCTCAAGGTTGTCACCTTATTTATTTCATTCAAAAATAAAACAAAAAAAGAGGCATAATCTAAAAGTCTAAAATAAAATCAAAATAGATTAAAAGCCTACATGATGAAATAAGATCAATGTATCATAAATCATGGGAATTAAGAAGGAAGGGTGATCAAAGGTATCTTTATTAGGGCTATGAACACCTAGCTAGTAGTAAATATATGCCTAAGCTTCCTAATTTTTTTATAGCTTAACATCTAATTAGAATGAAACCTATAGATCATACCATGACTTTACTAAAATCCATGTACAAGGAGAAAAGATATCACTTACACACACACTGGTCCAAGGTATGGGTAAAGTGAGTATGTTGTATTGAGTTATTAGGAGTCTTTCATATTTATGATCTAATCATCTCTTTTATAATATGGTTCATGATTGAGATTGGGATTGTGAAACCAAAGATTTTGGGTTCTTGAAACTCAAGAGTATTCACCCTTGTGAGTCTCCATTTGTTGTATTCAACATAACCCAAGTTATATTTTATCTAAAAAGTGTGGACTCCTTTATTTTTTAGAAGGCTTATTTATTATTTGTGTTATTCATGTGTATTTTTTAAATCTTATTACTTATGTAAGTTGGATGTTTTAAGCATTAAATCACTATTGGGTGCACCTATTTTCTCCTGATCTCCCATTGCACCCCTATTTTCATTAGAACTTATTTGGACTAATCTATTAATGGAAATTTTGAAATTTTTCTATGCATGATAGGTATTCAAGTTTTTTTATTTGGATAATTTTATTCAACTTTATAGACATTTTTTCTCTTCAACAAACTTTGGTCTTTGGGAACTTTTTATTCATAAACTATTTAGTCAAGAATATTATTTAAAATTTTGTTCTAGTCAGTAGCTTTTTGATCAAAAACTTTCCTTTAGATCCTTTTTTTTATCACTTCTTATTCTACAACTTTACTTCAAAAACCCTCAGTGATCTTTAGAAGGTTTTGGTCTTTGGTAACTTTCTCTTTGATATATCTCATTCAAAATATTTTGGTCAAAAATTTTCTTCTTGGAAAAATATTCTCGAACAACAATCTCCCCAAAGAACACTTGGTTTTAATAATCTTTGGTGAATTTAATTTGGATCCTTTTGGTCAGGAAACTTCTCTTCAAGTACTTTCCCTAATAAATCTTCCCAAATAAATCTATCTAAATAGAGTTTTGGTCTTTGGGGTCTTTTAGTTAGAACCCTAGGCTCACCATATCATATCATTAATCCTAAATGAAAAGGTTGACTCCCCCAACTAAATTTCATAATGACAAATTTCAAAAGAAGTAACATCATGACACCTTGAATGAGTAAGAATCCTATGTGACATACCCACTAGGCCTAGGTAGTCAAGTTCAAACTGAATGAAGGTAAAAGCGGTAAACTCTTACAACATGGTGATTAGTGGCACACAAACTAGAATGAATGCCAAAATATATAACATCTATCCACTAATTGAGATCACATCATTTGATTATCATCAAGCTCAAGTGAACATAGCCTTATATGATTTCAAAATCCTTGACTACATCTAAAATAATTTGTAATTTTCATAGCAGAGTTTTAGGCTACCATTTTTAAAAGCTCAAATCCCACCAATATTAAGAAAATATTCATCTAGGGCATACAAAATATCTCCACCACCATCTAGGTTTTCCATTAAGGATTTAATAGAATACCTAGACATAATTTTTGATGGATCAATGTTTGATAGTCTCCACACTAATTTTTCAACTCTATTGGAGGTCATAGAGAATATTGACTCATTTTCATGTGAGGAATATGTATCTTCATAATAAAAGTAAGTTACAACTAACTTAGTACCATTCAAACATTAGGCACTCCACTATACAACTTTCAAGATAGAATTCATGTTGTGCATTAACTTATTTCAAAACTTTTTCTTCAAAGGGATAATTATAGAATGTGGATATCTACACTATGTCAACACCAACATAGTCATTAAATACATATCATGTGATGCATTCATGAGGTATTTATGTTTACACATTACAATTTATTTACATAGTGTGGTTATTTAGAGGGAAAATAATAATGCAGAATAAGCAGTGAGGAAATGGATTCTTTTGAGAGAGACCTTCATGTTCAAGGAAATAGCCAAGAACCCCATGCCCATCACCAAATTTTTAATTGGAATTCATATTGGAATGACATTGTTAAATTGACTATTTAGCCACCCAAGCATTCATTTCCTTTGTTTGGAGTGGGTCTCACTACTTAACCTGCTCATCACTTCTAAGTACACCTATGCATTGGGGGAGTTATCAGTACTTACCTATAAAAATAGATATTATACAAATATAAGAGGCCCTAATGTGGTAACTTCTACATGATTTCATATCTTTTGGATGTATTCATGAGTACTATCTACAGACATAATGAGGATCTATGAAATACCAACCTTGACTAAATCATGAATAGAATCTATGACTTTTACTCTTGTATCCATATTTTTGAATATGTGAATAATATTCTAGATTTGTAGAGAACCTATATACTCAAGTTTGGATGGAAATTCATGGCCATCCTATATTTAGGGTATCCAATATCATCACCAATATGCTTTTATCTTTGGGTGATTATTGACTATACATAGATTATATAGTTATCATGGTTTTTAGACCTAAGGTAGACCCTCTTAGGCTACCTAAATTCATTCTAGACAAAGTTTCCAATAAGAGATTTATTTCCAATTATGTAGTGGGATGGATGAGGGCTTGACTAAGAGAATAAAGAGTACATTCCATATCTCCCATCTAATAATTGGGAGAATGTAATACACATATAGAAGACATTTCAGAGAGGTTAGTAATATAAGGAAGGCTTATACCTTAGCTACTCTATCCCACATGGATTGGGACCCCCATGGGAGAGTACAATAAAAGGTTCATAATCTTGGCATCCCTTACAAACATGAACCTTTAGATCATGACTTCTTTTTCCTCAACATAAAAGATGATGAAGAAGTCAAAGAAAAGGCTGAGACTATTGGCCTGAGTGAAGATTTACTAAGGGTAATACAAGAAGATCCCTCCATTATACTTGGTCAAGACAAATTTAGGATCCCACCACCATGGGGATGGAAATCATCTAATTTCTATAGTGGTATACCTTTTTAGCAGCCACAAGACCAAATTTAGGACCCCTAACATCCACCTACTATGATGACAAGTCTACTACAAGAACAAGAGTAAGTGGTATGGGAAACATTATTTACTCTTAAACAAGATAATAATCAAGTGGTAGGCAAAAAATTAGTTTTTTTTAGGTGGAAGAATGGTTTCCTTAGGTTTAAATATCTACTATTGAATTGAGGAAGATCAAATAAGAACTAGAAGAAGAAATAATATAGGAGAATAACAACACTATTAGGGAAGAAGTAGAGATTTTATGCCTAGATTCCTATAATGAGGAAGATATTACACCTAATTTAATGGCTTTGGAAACCATAACCTCTAGTATGACTCTTCTCTCTCCTACCCAACAAGTGACTATTCCTTAGGCTAAGAGGACAATAATTTATTATCAAAGAAAATCCAAGGTAGAGAGGCCACAAAATCCATCTATAGAGTGATAAGTGGATATGAAACACCTTCAATTGAAGGTGACACAATCCATGACATGGATGAAGAGGAGCTACATTAAGTTAAAGTACTAATCTTGTAAGGATTGAAAGTTAAGGCACCCCTTCATACTAACTAATATCGTAAGTTTGTTTTATATACTTCTCCCCTAAGCGTTTCTCATATTATGTCATTATCAATTGTTTCTTTTATGTCATTTTAGTTTTTTCTACTTTTACTCTTGTGTCATTATTACTTACTAGGCCTATTTTCATTATGACAACCACTATTGCAACTACTACTCCTTTAGTCTCGACTTTTGCTTCCACAACTACCATCCAAACCATCACCCAATTGGTAGTTTATTCTACTTAATTGAGTTCACCATTGCCCTCATCAGGAGTAGTGTAGACCATAATAGTGGTGTAAATAAAGAGAGCTCCAAAGAATAAAATAGTTTACATTGTGCATCCCATTCTAAACCTAGGGAATGTAAACTAGTCCAAGATAATTTGGCCTTCAATTCCTAAGATATCCACTAAGCTTGAGCCAAAAAAGGACACACAAATAAAGGCATAACCACTAGATCTATCTGATTTGACTCATCTAGATTAGGCCAATGAATTAAGAGAATCGACTTATAAGAGGCCAAACTTGAAGAATAATGATATGCCCACTATGATCTTATTCTTTAACAAATCAACCATCTTAGTACAAAGGGTAAATAAGAGAAAGATAGAAGATAGCAGTTGGTGAGGCCTAATTCTAAAAGAAAAAGAAGAGATTTATTCTCTTTCAAAAAGACAAGATAGCAATAAGGGTCAGTCCCCCTACATTGAGGACCTTAAGTCCTACATGAAGACCCACACTGAAGCATTATAAGCCATTCATAAGGGAACAAAGTAGGCAAGAAAATAATTAGAAGAAGAGTTGGAGACGCTTAGAGAAATAGCAACAAGTAATCCACATTTCCTCTAGGATAGAGTAAAATGTAAAGAGTGTAGCATTAAGATTATATAATATTTTGGATACAATTCATTCTTTGAGAGAAAAACTAGCTCCACATGTAACCATAATAACATAATTGTTTAAAATTATCAAATAAGAAGAGAATATATTAAAATTCTTGGTTTTGTGTACTCCTAATAAGGTATTTAGCCATTTAAATTTGATAACCCCCTTAGATTCAGCCAATACATTGAATATAGTAGTCATAAGGGCTCAAGAATATAAGGAATGGGTACATAATATTTATTCTCTAGTTACTAAGATCATAGAACAAGAGAAACATGCATTACAAATTTTGGTTGACATAGAATTAACATAAACATGAGATAGTATTGTGTAGCTAGTAGCCTGGGCTATTTTTGACCAATGATAGAATAAGCTTTGGATAATTTCATAAAAAAATTTACAAGGATTGACATTATAGGATATTTAAGTGAAGCTAAGTCTGATAAGGAAGAAGGAAACTAAAATGGAGGTATTTTAGGTAGGCTTCCAAGATACCAAAACTAAACATGCAAGGCTAGTAAAACAAATACATAGGATAAAGAGAGATCCTATTATTTATATGAGTTTAATATGGGTGAAAAATGTTATAGGGTATAAAATTTATTAGGAGCTTAAGGCCAAGAAAAGGGATATTCAACACCATCTACTAGTTTAACAACTTAGACTCCACCTAATATGCCAGTTACAACCCCACCATCAACTTTAGCCCCTTCTAGCTCATCAAGTGCATCAACTACACCTCTCAATTAAGATCCAATCATAAATTCAGTTCAAACTACTAGTTTGTCTCTAGATACAACTTTAGTTACTATATCTATTAAAACTACTAGTTTAAATTCAGCCACCAGCTCGGTGCTAGTTACAACTTCAGTTCCAATAACAACCTTGAGAAGTGTCAAGTAAGAGCCAAGTTATCCTTAGTCAAAGGATAATTTTGTGTAATTTTACATGTAATGATTATTCATGACTAGTTAAATCTTGTTACATCCATGTTATAATTAAACATAATGTTTTGCCAGCATGCATCCATATATGATTGATGTAATCTCTAATTTATAACATGAAATTTTGTATCGAACTAGAATGTATGTTTAAGTTATTCTGATGTAAACTAAATTTTTTTAATACTTAGAGGATGAGGAGACCCCTTCCCCAAGTTATTTAAATACATGTAAAACCATATTTTCAAAGGGTTGAAGTTTTTTATCAATAAATATGAAGAAACTAAGTGATTGATTATCATGCAACTATGTTTATTTTATCTTATTCCCTTTCTATGTTATTGAATAATTAGTTTCTTTATCTATATCAATTCAATAGTTTTAAAGTGTGTTAACTCTATGGATTAATCTAATTTTTTCAATTAATAAATATTGATCTTAGATGTGAAACATCAATTGAGGCTTGGTAAATTTCATTATTTTAAGTAATTAATATATATTAAGTTGATAGATTTGAGGTGTTTATGAGTATTTCCTTTTCTATAGTCATCTAAGAGTGTGTTATAACTACTCTAGACAACTTTCTAGTCTGAGTTGTAACCTCTCAAATAAGGGTGTACAATAGTGACCTTAAGGAGAGCAATATTCAATTGAGATCAATAACATTCCTATACCTATTTTATCATACTGATAATCATGCTTGTTTGTGAGTATTCAATAGCTACAAGTTGTAAATATTATTCTTGAAGATACTTTTCCACCAAAGAAATAATATTATAAGTGACTTTTTGGGAACACAAAGCCTTCTTTTCTACCTTACCTTTATTTTCCTTTTTGAGTTTTATTTAAGATCTAACCACAATAAAGTAACTCTCCACCCATTTAACTCATGTATTAATTAATTTATATTATATCTCACACATCTATCCAAAAACCTAGTTAAATAATTCTCAAGCTCAACCTATTATTCCATCACCTAGTTATTTTAATTGCATACCTACAATGCATGCCTTGAAGTTAAACTTCATTCCATAGATATCCTAAAATATTAGAGGAATCTCATTAATTATTTTGGGTGTATGCATAAAATCCACATCAAGAGGAAGGAAAAAGTTGATTCTAGAAAGAGGGCACACTTGTGTGTTTTCTCAATAGTAGAGGTTAGTCACCATATTGAGTTACACTAGAGATGCCTAAGAGAGTAATAAGGTATAGGTTACAAGATAGCCTTTTGGTTCCACCACTATCAAATCATAAGATGTATATACTAATACTTATCATCCCTGAGATACACTGAGCTACGACACCTTACCCTATAAGAAACATCCCACTTATTAATCCTCATATGGCTCAATCTTGGTTTGTCAGATCTACCATTTCTATCCATGGAGATGAACATGAGCTACTAAGGAATATAGAGAAGTATTTTCCTACCTTTCCCCCCTCAAATGGGAAGATAACATAAGAACATATCAAATCTTTCAAGGTTGCTCTAAGATTAATGAATATCACCCATGAGGATGTTACATACAAGATTTTCCCATTCACTCTACAAGATTATACTTATGATTGGTATCTCAATTTTTAAGAAAGATATATCACCTCATGGACTGAATGTCAAAATATGTTTATTGCATAATTTAGACAAGTGACTAATCCAAGTCTAATGTATCAACATTTCACTAGCATGAAAAGGGGGCCCAATGAGTCAATCTAGGCATTCAAACCAAGATTTTTTAATATGTATAATAGATTTAATGACACATATACTATGAAAGTATAATTAGCACTCAAAATATATAGGAAGACTATATATATTATTACTATGGTGTTTTTATGAGCATATATCATAGGCAATACTTTAGATTTGGTCTATCAAGCTATCAATATCAATAATCATCTCAATCCAAATCTCAATCCTCAAAATTAAAGATGCAAAATGTTCAATAATGGATTATCATCTTTAAGCCCAATTATTCATGCTAATCAGAACACCCCTACATTCAACTAGAATTAATTGTACACTTTACCTCCCATGATGCAGTAAGTAACAAATCAAAATTATGGTTTTCTATGTAATCAAGCACAAAAGAATGGCCATCAGTAAAACTAATAGAATCAACATCTAGCTCACATCAAAGTAGTAATCACTTAGGGTTCTGACTCCACTAAAGTTAAATTGGAATCAATACAAAGAATGGTATGAAATTTTATCAATGATTTATTGAATATGCAAAAAAGGATGGGTAATACCACCAATCATAATTATAACTATAATTATGCCTTTCTAAGATACAATAGACATTTTAATAGGTGTTCTAATAATTCATAATAGCAATAGTCTAATAAGATACCAAAAATCAATATCATGGAGATAGATTTATCTAATTGGTGTAGGGTTCACAACACATCACGACATGGTGAATTGGACTATGTATTGTTTTGTATAGTATTTGAAATCTTTCAAATGGAAATGATTTGACAAGATAAAATGATGAATCCCCTCTATATCCCTCATGAATCTAGGCCTTTAAGTTTAGTTATGGCCATGTAAACTTATGAGATTCCCTTCCCCAGTAAAGATGAAAACATTCTAGATAATTATTATGATGACATACAAATGTTATGGTGCTTTAATAGGAATAATTACAATCTAAGTAATAAACAACCTCTCACCACTTATACTCCTCCTAATAATATAGTTACTCCCCAAAATCCTAAAACTAATAATAATCCTCCTCCCCCAAAATGGAATGATCAGCCTTAACATAGAGAATAATAGAGTAACAGAAGATACAACATTGTTGGGGTTATAAAGAATATCAAGGCTAACATAACTCTTCATGAACTAGCACAAATCATGGAATAGAATGAGATCTTATGGAAATCTAACACATGAAAACCTATTGTAGAAAAGTCTAAAATATCAAACATAAATGTTATATACAAAAATAAGATTGAGGTCCCTCCTTTATTGCTAACCATTCAGGCATTTGGGAAGAATATACATAATTGTTTGGTAGATTTTGGATCTTTAGCTACTATGATTCCAACCTCCATTTGTTATAAACTCAGTTTGACCCCAAGTTCATTCAAGAAGACTATTTTGTAGCTGGATAAAATAGTAGTCCCTATTTTGAGAGAACTCAATGATGTAGGAATATAGGTTACATCATAACCTTGAGTATAAATGACTATCAACATATTGGCAGTAGATATTCCAGAGGAATATGGTTTGTTATTAATCAAAGATTAGTCAAATAAATTAAATGGGTATATTTCCATAAAATTTTCTCACATTTGGCTACCATGGAGAGGCATTTCCAACTAGATTAGGATTGATCAAGAGCTAAGGATGAATCACCCTATTATAGATTACAACACCACCAATAAATAAGTAATTTATACATCTCCTAGCCTTAAAATTTATATATTTACTATGAAGCATGAAAAATAGAAAGAATTGTATGGGCCTTGATAATTATGGACCCTCTATTTTAATGGAGCAAGATCCAAGAAAGGATCAAGTGTTGGTATAGATTTAATCAATCCATAAGGAGATAAATAATTAGTACCATACAGGATCTAGTTTTCGTGCACCAATAATAGAGCAAAGTATGAGGCCCTAATTCTAGGATTATAGTTTGCCCTCAAAAGTAACATCAAAGAAATGTTAGTATACAGAGTCTCAAAACTACTGATTAACCAGGTCATGAATAAGTATCAATGAAAATGATCATATTTAAATAAGTACAAGCATAGGTCTTGGGTTTTAATCAAGTCATTTTAGGATTTCAATTTAGTGGCTATTCTGAGGGAACAAAACCAAGCTATTGATTCATTGGCCACTTCAATACATAATTTTTCACCCTTACAAGAGTTAAAAGTACATAAGTTCTCCATCAAATTGGTACCTTGTCCATTAGTGCCAAATAATGTTGAAATTTTTCAAGTGTTTGATGATGACCTATAGATTATTCAATTTCTAACCAATTCAAGATAGTTATAGTCTCACATAAATGATGATGAGTAAAGAAGCCCTAGGTGCCATGAAGAATTGGATGAAGAGGATGTCATCCAACTAAATGAAAATCATCTCCCACTAGGAATAGTTTCTCTAGAAAGGGATTTTGATGTGGATACTCAAGTGTAGTGACAAAGATAGCTCCAAGTTAATGAGTCTGAGTTCAACTCAAAAAATATGGGTGATGAAATAAATGCACACCTCATTATTATTAGCTTAAGTTTCATTCTAGATGAAAGGCAAAAGGTCAAATAATTGATTATCAAGTATAAAGATGTAATTGTATGGACCTATGATGGCTTAAGGATATTCAATCTTAAAGTCATCACCCATACAATTTCACTCAATCCTAATTATAAACCATTTAGGTAGAAGAAAATATCAGTTAATCTTATCCTAGAACCATTAATATAATAAAGAAGTGGAGAAGTTGCTAAGCCCCTGAATAATCTTTCCTATTAGGCACTCAACTTAGGTCAATAATATAGTACTAGTAAGAAAAAAAGTAGCAAAATAAGGCTATGTGTCAACTTTAGGAACCTGATTAAAGATTCTATGAAAGATAATTATCCCCTACCCTCACTAGATGAAGTGATATAGACTGTGAGTGGTTATATAATGATGTTTTTCTTAGATATATTTTTAGTATATAGTCAAGTATTACTACAAAATGGAGAACTTATGCATGTAAGTGAATATCATTCAGCCTGATCAATGTTGGTGTTACTTTCTAAAGAGTGATGGATCATGCATTCTAGAGATTGATAGGCAAGTGAATAATTATATACATGGAAGACCTAACTATTTTCTCTAAACATAGATCTAATCATATTGACCATCTTCAATCCATCTTTGAAAGATGTAAGAAGTTTGGTATCTCACTAAACCCTAAGAAGAGTATATTTGGCATTACCGAATGAAAGTTATTAGGACACATTATAACTAAATATGAGATCACCATTGACTTAGATAGAATCTAGGGAATTTAAAATTAAATTTCATAATAGTAAAAAGGTGATGAAGTCTATTGGGATGATTAATTTTATACAAAAATTCATATCAAGATTTGTAAAAATTATCAGACCCCTAAACATAATGCTTAAAAAAGATGCCAAAGTGGAATGGACACTTGAAGCTAAAAATTACTTCCAAGACATTAATAAGGATATATCATAGGCCCTAGGGCTAGTAATATTGAATTACACTAAAGACTTTTTATTTTACTCATGCATTTTAAATAACACAATCATTGTTATACTCACACAAAGGAGGGAAGAAACTAAACATCCTATCACTTTTATGAGTACTAACTTGAAAGATGTAGAGCTCAAATAATCCCTAATTGATAAGAAGATACTTTTGCTTATCAATTTAATTAATAATTTTAGGTATTACATCCTCTGAAACATGACCATAGTTATTGTATCAGATCCTATTGTCAAGCTTACACTAGGACAAAATGAATTGGGAAATTGTAAAGGTAAATGGATGGAAAAATTGCAAAAGTTTTATATTGAAATTAAACCTACCAAGATCATCAGAGGACAACGTATTTTTTATTTGATGATTAAACTAGACTTATGCATCATCATTTAATAAGTTTACTAAACATAGGTTTCCTAAGAGGACTAGTATTCAGCTATTATCTATTTTTTACTCACTAGAACATTCCCCCAAGAACTCAAGAGAGAGAGAAATAGAGCCTTGAGACTCAAATTTACTAATTACATGATCAAGAAGGGCATTATCTATAGGAAGAACTATGAAGTCATCTATTAAATATGTGTGTCATGCAAAGGATCCTCAGAGATTCTTAAAAATCTACATCAAAATATTGGTAGTAGACATACATCTAGTAATACCACAACCCATAAAATACTCAAAATGGGATATTATTGGCCAATATTCTTTAAGGATGCTCACTTCCATGTAAGGATTTCCATAAATGTTAGGTATTGGCAAAAAGAGAATTACATGTAGCAATGCCACTATAACCTATGATTGAAAGTAAGCCATTTACCCAATGGGGCTTAGATTTCATTAGTGTCATAAACCAAAATTATTTCATTAGACACAAATTTGTGCTCATTGATACATGTTATTTCACTAAATGGACTGAGATAATAGCCACTAGAAACTCAAGAGCATAAAATGTGATTAGTTTCCTTAAAGATCATATCATAGCTAGGTTTGGTACACTTATTTCATTGGTTTATGATAATGGGCTAGCATTTTAATCAAGTTAGTTTACAGAGTGGTCCCATGATAATCAGATCATAATTAGATCATCCTCTAATCACTATTTGCAAGGGAATGGATTGATTGAATTGACCAATAAGAACCTCATTGATGCAATCAAGAAATCTACTGTAGATAAACCTAGAGAATGACATATCTTACTAAAATACACAATCTATGAAGATCAAAATTGGTATAAATAGGCCCTTAAAACCTCTCCATATTTATTGGTTTATGGGAAAGAGCCAGTGTTCCCAATCATGTTAAAGCTACTAACATATCAATTTATGCAAGAATAGATATATCCCAACAAGAAGATAGTGTCTAGATTGATGGATATCATAGAAATGGAAGATTTTAGGAATGAATCATTACAAAAATTTAGGAGTTATTAAGATGTGGTCAAAATATGGTTCAATAAGAGAGTGAAATCTAAAGCATTTAGGATTTCTAACATGGTGCTTCTATGAAATAAATCCCTTGAAAAGAAATGACTGTATGACAAGTTTACCCTACTATGGATAGGGAATTATCATTTCCTTGATATCTTGGGTAGCAATTCTTTCTATTTAAAGGACCCCCAAGGTAACAAATTGACATACCCAATCAATGGACATTTTTTGAAGTATTAATTTATGGCTACTCTATCTCGAGAGGTCTTTGAGTAACAATGGATGTTCTAGTAGGGGTAGGATTAGGTTATATTTTACTTATTATGTAGTTTCCTACTCTTAGTTATTTTTTTCATTATAATAATTTATGCTTTCTAGATTAGTAGTTTTCACTTTCTTTAGTTTTCTTTGCATAGGCTAGTGGTTTTTTTAACGTAGTTTTTCACTTTCTAGAATAGTTTTCCTTTGATTTCATAGAATTAAAATTTATCATTCCTAGTATAATCAAGAAACATCTTGGTCATTTTTGATCCAACATGAATCAATGAGTGTTACACCTTATACATCTGAATTCCTAATCTACGTAAGAAATGAGATATTTTATCATGATGATGTTATGAAGCAAATGATTTCATGAGCTACATAAAAGATACTCTCATATCTCCATGTAAATTTAGAATTTTTTCATTATATTCTTGGTTATAATGCATATTAAATGTTAATACTTGTTTTTGGTAATAACCATTGATGTGTGTAAAGTTGAAAGGGACATTCTAATGAACCCAAATATACTAGCACTAGCTCAAAGTGGTCACCTTCTTTCTTCCATTCAGTTTTTTTTTTTTTTTAAAAAGAGGTGTAATCTAAAAGTATAAAATAAAATTAAAGTAAATTAAAAGCATACATGATGAAATAAGATCAATGTGTCACATATCATGGAAATAAAGGAAGGAAGGGTGATCAAAGGAATCTTTATTAGGCTTTAGGCACTTGACTGGTAGTATAGAAATGCTTGAGATTCCCAAAATTTTGATAGCATAATTCAAAATTAAAATGAAACATAAAACTCATCCCATGTCTTTAATAAAATCCATAGAAAAGGAGAAAATATAGCACTTACACACTGGTCCAAGATATGGGTGAAGTATGTATGTTGTATTGATTTATTAGGAGTCTCTTTCATATTTATGATCTAATCATCTATTTTATATTATGGTTCATGATTGATATTAGGATTGCAAAACCAAATATTTTGAATTCTTGAAAATTAAGAGTATTCACCCATGTGAGTTGACATTTGTTGTATTCAACATACCCCACGTTGGATTTTATATGAAAAGTGGTGACCCCGCCTTTTTTTAGAAGGCTTATTTATTATTTGGGATATGCATGTATCTTTGGTTGATCTTATTAGTCATGGAATTTTGATGTTTAAAGCAATTAATCACTATTAGGTACACCTATTTTCTCTTGATCTCCCATTACACCCCTATTTTCATTAGAAGATATTATTGGGAATAATTTATTAATGGAAATTTTAAAAGTTTGTTATGCATGAGAAGTATTTATGTTTATTTATTCAGGTTCTTTTATTTGGATTTACTTATTTAGATAATTTTATTTAGCATTATGGAATTTTTTCTCTTCACCAACCTTCTATCTTTGGGAGCTTTTTAGTCATAAACTATTCAATTGGGAACTTTCTTTTTCATTTTATTCTTATCAATATATTATCAATGGGAAACTTTCCTTATGTTCATTTTATTTGTCACTTCTTATTTGACAACTTTACTTTAGAAACTTTGGTCTTCAAAAGCTTTTGTTCTTTAGGAAAATTTTCTTTGGTATCTTTCATTCAAAAGGATTCAGTCGGGAAACTTATCCTTGACAAAACATTCCCAAAACATAATATACCTAAATAACACTTAGTTTTAGGTATTTTTAGTAGCTTTCATTTAGATCCTTTTCACCAAGAACTTTCTATTCAGTGACTTTCCCAAAAAGAATGAATCTTTTTAAATAACATTTTGGTCTTTTGGGTATTTCATTCAAAACTTTAGGCTCACCATATCATATCATTCAACCCAAATTTAAAGGTCAACTCCCTTGATCAAACCACATAGTGACAAATGTCAAAAGAAAAAGTAACACCATGGCACCTTGAATAAGTAATAATCCTATATGACATGCCCATTATGCCTAAGTGGTCATGTTTGAATTGAATAAGGTGAAGAGATCATAGATGTTGCTGATTAATGGCACCTGAAATAGAATAAATGCCAAAAGCTATAACATTGAGCCACTAACTAAATTGACATCATTTGATTGTCATCAAGCTCAAGTGCACATAGACTTATATTATTTTAAAATCCCTAACTACATCTAAAACAATATATAATTCTCATAATAGAGTTCTAGGCCACCATTTTCAAAAACTCAAATCACACTAGTATTAAGAACCAACAATGGTGTCTTCATCTAGGGCATACAAGGGAGCTCCATCACCATCTAGGTTCTCCATTAAGGATTTAACAAAATACCTAGACATAATTTTTGATGAAATAGTGTTTTATGGTCTCCATGACAATAACTCAACTCTATGAGAGGTCATAGATAACATTGACCCATTTACATGTGAGGAAGATGTCTCCATAGAATAAAAACTATTGATGGAAAAACATAGATCGTAAAGTTATGCATGATATTTGTCCTATATTTGTGTGGTATGCACTCATGTTGTCATTGTATAAGCCTATTTTATCCTATTTTCATGACTTGTAATATGTTATAATATGAATAAACTCAAATTTTGGTGCCAAGCATGAGAACAAGATGAATATTCATAGACTAGATACATCTATGTATACTTTTGTTTATAAGAAGAAGAGGGTTCCACTTTTTAGAAGAGATCAATAGAGATTATTTGGTTATGATTACATATGTGATTTATTATTATGTTCCTTGTGTGAATTCTCATATGTAATATTGGTTACTTTCTATATAATTAATTTGAAAGCATTATTTTTGTTTATGCAATATTGGTTGTTCTTAATTCCTCTATAACATAGGATAATTGATGTTTCTTATGGTTCTATCATCCTAATTCTTGTCTTTATACAATAAATTATTTTGATTGTATAAATTATATCATAGCTATCCTCATTTTACCATGTTATAAAACTTCAAGAACCCCTACTAAAAATTGTATGATGGGCATGGAAACTCCTTTTGGAGGGAATTATGCTAATATGGTTACCAAAGTAAAGAGATATTGAGATATGGTTAGACCAAAGGATATGTAATTTTGTAGAAGAAGAATAAAAAATTATTGGTATGACCATTCAATAGATCATTTGAGATCATTTTTATGGAGAGATTTACAAAAAATTTAGGTACAAGTTGTCTAAATTATTAGCTAACTAGCTAGTATAATTGAAATATTATTACTTTAACCCAAGGATGGAAGAAACTATAATCTAGACTGATGAGAAGATAAACTAGTTGTAGAGATTGGAAATTGATTGGATAAGAGCAATGGAACATTGGGTTGTTATTATATTAGATGGATATATAAGTAAGTTTACTAAACATGGATACATATATTTTAAAGATGTGGACTTATTCATCAAAGGAATTTGATAGAAATTTTTACATTGACTACCTATCCTTGTGAATATATTGGTTATGGATATCCCTTACTCCAAATAATATGGAGTAATCACTTTGGGTGTATGGGGGTATGTGCTAGCTGAATATGAATAATGATTAGATGAGAGGATAAGGCTTGGACTTGAATCCAAAATGGATACATGAGGGAAGAAGAGTAAAAATAATAGTTTGGACTCAAAATATTAGCTACAATAAAATAGATGGAATAAATAGAATAATACCTAGGTAGCTATGAGTAAAGTTAAGAGTAGTAGTAAGGTAGATGAATAACAAGTAGGAAGATGTGATTAATGAGAAGAAAGATATGAAGGATGAATAAACATAAGGTAAAAGAAGAAGATGAATTATAGTAGAAATAAAAAAGTGATGAAGAACAAGAGGAAGAGGATATGTTCAAAGATGAAGGTGAGCATAATGTAGACATAGGTCAATTAGATGATAGATGTAGTGCATAGATATGAAAATGGGTATTATCAAAAGAAGGACATGAAATATTGAGTAAATAAGAATAAAAAAGTCAAATAGTAATCATAGGTTCAATCTTAAAATAAGAAGTTATAGGAAAGAATCATTCATCAAAAGAGCACATGTCCTCTTAGTGTAATTTGTTATATTCCAGTAGAAGTTTTCAACCAAAAAAATAGGCATACAGTAGTTGAGAAGGTCCATTTTGAGAAAAAGTGCATCATTGGGGTACTTAAATTGAAATATCCTCAATTAATAAGGATTTGAAGGCCATAGGGGTTTTTGAAACCAAGTAGAGAAAAGAAAGATATATATAAAAACAAAGTGCACAAATTAAGTCTCCTAGTGCGCAAGTAAATCTTTGTAGTGTGTGAGCAAGATCACATAGAACATAGCCTCCCACTATAATAGCTATGAAATAGATCCCTTCAACACTAGTTTATAATATGGGTACTATAGTATCACTTATCAACTGGTGACATATGATGGGTCTATGGACCCTGAGTAGTACTTACTAACATATGAGATGAAATGGCAAGGGTATTACCAGTGAGGCTATAAATAATGTTAATTAATAAGGGAATTAAATAGAATAGAAATTTATTTTACATACCATAGAAAAATAACTTAGGTAAGTCTACAATAGGTTAAGGAGTGGCTCATCATAGAATTCAAAATAAAGAAATGTTCAAGCTAGACTATTCAAGACCTAAAGGAGATTAGGTAGAAGTTGGGAGAATTATTCTATGATTATGATCATAGGTTCTCAGATGTTATGAATAAAGTCAAGTTTTCCTAGCATATAAATAAAAACCTATGTGGTTTTTTAAAGGACTACATTCTAGGATAAGGTTTACTATAGTGAAGACTCAATATGCTATGAAGGTAGATGCTAGAGCCACTACTCTTCAAGTGGAGAAAATTGAAGATTATGGGGAAGCTCCCATAATGGGTGTTGAGATTGAAAATACATTTAAATTTTTTATAAAGAGTATGTAATAATATCATGAAGTATATAAACCTTAACTAAATATATGGTGTATGGAGTGTGGGAAATAAGGACATCATAAGAATGATTATCTTAAGATCAAGATAAAATTCTATAAAATCTATAGAGTATTAGGGCACATAACAATACAGTACCATATCATATAATAATATGTCAAAATTCCACATATTTTGTATTACAATTTTCATAAATCATTAAATCCTGATGAAAAGAATTTTATGGCTTTGGAGGAGCTCAAAAAAGATATAAAAAAGAATTTATTTTCCATCACTGCACAACAAGTGTTTGTAGTGAAACAAATGGTTTCAATCCCAAAGGTAAATAAGGGTTGTGTGAACCAAACAAATCCACAATGGATTCTCAATTGTCATTAGTACTAGCTTCAAGGTCTGGCTAGATTGACCATTCATCAAGTTGGACACCACCATCACCAAAATACCAGTATGAAACATCTTAAAATCTTGTAATGATGCAGTAGCTACAAACTAGTTAGACCCCACCAGTTTCACAATAATAATTTGGGATTGGAGAGAATTCCTAATAGTATCAATATTAGAATATAGAATAGTAACATAGAGGTGATAGAGGAGGTTATCAATTACACAAATGAGGATCTAGGGGAAGATATAGAAGGGGGTTACTAGGGTGGAAGAGGAAATAATTACCAATGCCTTCCTTTGAAATGTTAATTATATGGAGAGTATAATCATGTGTAATTCAATTTTCCTTTGAATCCCCAAAGATAGTCTTATTGTGCATATTGAAGGGCATATGATCAACACAAGATAGAAGATTGTCCTATGTTGGATAATCAAAGAAAGGAAAAGGCCATTAGGAATGTTAACATGGTGAATGTCCAACTTAAGGATGATGCATTTCTAAATGTCATTAAAAGACACCACCATATAGAAAGAGGATTGACTCCTCTCAAAATGCCTTAGGACTAGGGAATCCAAAAATAAAAATAGGAAAAATACTTTGACCCAAATATAAAAAAGGGCTTATGTATGAAGCTACACAAATGTTGAAAAAGATTCAACACCAAGACACTACTAAAAGAGACGTTATAGCAATAGATGCCCTAATGTATGGTCAAATTGTGTGCATTATGTACCAAGATAGAGTTGTAAATGTTCTGATAGATTTATTGAATCTTCTATGTACACTATGCCATGAAGACATTTTTCATAATCTTACAAGCTTGCTACATAATTTATTAGAGTGTGCATAATGAGGGTAATAAAAGACAAAAAAACTTGTTTGTTATGTAAAAACAAATAAGCCATGGGATGTAGATGAATGCACCAACACTGAAGTTGTAAGATATGAAATTCCAAATGTTATCTTTGAAATTGGAAACATAGTTAACATGATATCCAGTTTTACATGGTAGGTGATTAAATAGCTAATTCTAAGTTATAGCCCACTGACTCTGAGCTTAGTAGACTATGTAATATTTGAACCCATTGACTAGCTAGAAGAAATTGAGATCAAAGTTGTAGAAATAAGCCTATGAGGCAATTTTTAAGTCATTAATATGAAGATAACAACTCATTACTCTATGTTGATTGGTAGTAAATGGGCATATGATGTTTAGATAACTATTAATACTATGAAAAATTAGTTAGAGGCACATCAAGGAGATAATATTGTAGTCATTCCTTTACACAAGGCACACAAACTCTATATCATCCCATATAAACTATACTCTCCTTATGTCACATAAGAAACTAGTTGGATGAAGGTAAACTCTGAGGAGAACCTAAAAGCTCTACACGTAGCTAAGTGTAGTTTCTTGTATGAGCATACTAAACTTTAGGTACAATATTTACTCACTCAATAGTTGAATATGTCTAAGAAATGGAAGCCTAAATCATTAGTTACTCAATTATTGGCACCTCATGTTTTCATAGAGAATTGTACATCATATCTACTAAATCCCCTATTCACTAATAAGTTAAATTTCTCTATCAAATAAATGATCATATGTAGTATTATGTAGATCCAACAAAAAAAGGAACTTTTATTTGGGAAATAGATTCATCTATCATTAGAGACTAATATACGCATCTACTCAATTAGTCTCAAGGTGATCATTAACTCTGACCTATGAGAATGGCCTTATCCATAAAAATATAGCTTCCTTCATATTATGCAACCAAAGACATTAGTCAATTCATTCTCTATCTACAAGCTCATGTGATTATAATGAATTAGTGGATCAGTGCCCTAGATTATGTTTTGAAAGGATTTATAGTGACATAGTGGATAACTCATAGAGATGACTAGATCGATTGGGATGATTCATAAAAACTTATGATTATCTGATTTTAGTTACGATAGGTCATCAAAAGTAATTGGCCTCACTTTTAGGAAGGTGAGTGACCTAAAATCCATATCCAAAAATTTGTTGAGGTCTAGACTGAATAACATGTGGCACCTTAGTACTAAGTTCATATATTTCATTATACACTTGCCTCTTTACCATCATCCTTGTATATACATAAAGAATGCATGAGGGAGATAAAGCATTGGGTGTAGGTGCAGAGCAACTTTATACAAAATTTTGTGTTTGAATATTAGAATCCTCTAGTTCATAATGCACTGCTGAAAATCAAACATTTCCTATACCATGGGTGCATATAAGATTTAAACACAACCATCAAGTCTACTCCATAGAATAATGAAACCTATGATAAACACACAACATTAAAAAGATATAAAGCTACCAAGATGGAATAATAATCTCTTATGTATCCATGCCACTAAATATAGAATGAAGAGGAGGAAATTAAAGATTGAGATATTGATGGTGATATTGATATGACTGATTTATTTGAACCTAAATAGCCAGTAAAACCATTAAATGCTCTAATCATAGAACCCATTGAAGAAGAAAAGTTGTGCAACATACAAATTTTATAATAGGAAAGGAAAAGAATGATACAAAAATATATTACTAAGGAAAAGCATAATATTTATCAATAACCTATTAAAAATCATGTGGAAAACATCAGAAGTGAGGACATTCCTAAACTAGCACATATAGGTGATTACTGGACTAAATCCAAAGTTTCAAAATCCATGCAACTCTTATGGGATTATCAAGATGTGTTTCCCATACAATTTTCAAAATTTAGAGGATTAGACCCATCCCTAGGGGAAATTCATATCAAACTCAAGGAGTGTTCATGACCCATAAATAAACTACCATACAAGTTGAATCTAAATATGAAAAGTGAAGGTTGAATTGGATAGAATTCAAGATGAAGTTATAATCTATCCCATGGATAACGAAAATTGGGTTAGTCCCATGGTATTTAAACCTAATAAAATAGGGGAGATCTATGTATGTGGTGAATAACAAATTCTTAATGACATATGTGTGAATGATCCATTTCTAATTCCCTTCATGGTTGAAATTTTGGAATTTGTCATATGTCATGAAGTTTACTCTTTCATGAATGGATTTAGTGACTATCATCAAGTACCCATTGTAAAAGAATATATAGATAAAACAACTTTTTCAATATAATGGAGATCCTTTGTGTATAAGGTAATTCCTTTTGCCCTCAACAATTCACCTACATTTTTTTCCTAGAGCAGTGGTGACTATGTTTAAGGATTTCTTTCATGACTTCCTAGAAGTATATATAGATGATTGAGTAGTCTTATCTTTATTTAAAGAAAAAATTTCCATATTTCACCTCATGTTATAATACTATCAAGCTCTATGCATTTCCCTAAATTTGAAAAAAATCTTATTCTTTACACTTTTTGGTATCCTGTTAGGTCATGTAGTATGTATTGAAGGGATCTTGGTAGACCAAACCAAAATCATAGTCATTCTTAGTATGCCTCCAACAAGCATCTCCATAGAAGTGTGATCCTTTATTAGACATATAGGGTACTATCAAAAGTTTATCAAGGGATATAATGCCATTTCATTTGCATTAGAATATTTGTTATGTAAAGGTATGAAGTTTGTTTAGACTTCTAAGTATCAAGTAACTTTCATAGAACTAAAGTATATATTGGTCATTATACCTATCCTCATAATTACATATTGGAATAATCCCTTTTATGTGAACATTGATGATTCTAGTATTAAAATTGGTATTGTGTTTACAAAACTAAGAGAAGCTTGATTGGACCACCCCATTAATTTTACAAGCCAAAAGCTGTCTGATGTAAAGAATAATTACATAAAAATTAAAAGAGAAGCACTAGCTATAGTGTTTACAATCTAAATTTTTTGACATTGTCTTCTTGTGACACCATTTGAAGTTTTCATGGATCATCAATCTTTTTGCTACCTATTTAATAAGCCTATGTTTGGATTATGAATCTCAATATGGTTGATGTTATTTCAAGAATTTCAATTTCACATCAATGTCAAACTAGGTAGATAAAATGTTGGGCCAAATCATCTCAGTTAAATTACAAATGGGAAACAACCAAAATAACTATAGGAATATTCTCTTGATGCCCATCTATTTTGAGTTTATAAGATACTTGATAATTTTGAGTCAATTACTAATTTCTTATAACAAGGAGTATTCCTTGTGCACTACTAAGAAAGGGACAAGAAGCAGTTTGTCACCAAAACATTTCCATATACTATTATAAATGGGCTCTTTTATAAATTTGGGAATGATGAAGTACTACATATGGTAGTTATAGAACATGAATTCCCATAATTCTTAAAGGAGGCACATCAAGAAATACTAGGAAGTCATTTTACTAGAGAAGCTACTATAATCAAATTATTACAGAGTGGGTTATGGTGGTTGAACCTTTTTTAGGATGCACATAGAGTAGTGAAGCATTGTGATGTATGTTAATGAATGGATAAGCCATTATGAAATGATTAAATTACCTTATAACCTTTGTTAGCTAACCAACCTTTTGAATAGTGGGGCATCAATTTTTTAGGACCTATCAATCCCCTAAGTAAATGTAGCAAAGCTCGGTAGAATATTACTATGATAGATTACTTTACCAAATGGGTTGATGTTATTGTGACACACAACTATGCGGAAAAGGACATAGAAAATTTTAATTCTAATAATATCATCATAATGTTTATATGCCCCTTAAATCTCATTATTAATTGAGGGACATATTTATTAAAAAAAAACTATCAAATCTCTTACTAAAGAATTCATGATTTCTCATCATAAAAGTACTGTGTACCATCTATAATCTAATGACCAAGTTAGGGATTTTAATAAAGTGTATTGAAAGATGTTGATAAAGATATATAATGTTAAGAGGGATGATTAGTAAGATTGACTTCCTATGATTCTTTGGGCTTATTGCATGTAGCATAAGAGGGATATAGTTTTTACTCTATTTCAGTTGGTTTATGGGCTAGAAGTAATAATGTCGATGGAATACTTGATACATAGTCTATGCATTGAAATGGTTATGAGATTAGGATATGGTGAGTCTATAATAAAGAGGATTCTCTAACTAAAAAAGATGGATGAGTATCAATGTAGAGAATCTTAAATGTAGGAAATTCATAAGCAGAGTTAGAAAGCACAACACAACTAAAATTTACACCATAACAAATTTCAAAAAGATCAACCAATTTTTATATGATAGTTGATTCAGAGTATTCCTAAGTAAATTATAGATTATATGGAAAGGGCCTTACATTATATATTAAATATCACAATAAGGAACCATTATTTTGAGATATTTTTAGGGAATTATTTTTCCAGGGTAGGTGAATGGCTACAGGTTTAAGGCCTACCACCAATAGTCTTAATTAATCTCTTTATGCCAAATGAGTGGGTGTTGAGTAGCACTAAGTAGATTAGGATTTCCCATCTCTATATGTTTTATTGTGTGTTTATTTTTGTCTATGTATGTGTTTGTGTTTATAGATGATCTCTTCAATATATTTTATAACAATGATAAGAAGTATAGCATGTGCTAACCATGTGCAAAATAATTTAAGAGCACCATTGTTGATATAATTAAGAGAAAAATAAGAAATTAAAGTTTATAAAATGTATGGTCAAGTCACATCATCCAATTTTTTAGCCATATAATGATCATACCTAAGTATTTAATGTCTTATCTAGGGTTTGATTGATCTAATCTTCACCAAATCAGTGGTTGGTCCACATCATCTATTCATACTCCAATATGGAAAACAAAGAATATAATTGCATATCTTGATGCATGCACCAATGAATAACATCCTTAATTTAAAAATCATTTAAGATTTGCCACATTAACATTCACATTTATATTGAAGGGATAGCTTAGCTTGGTATTTAGATGAAAACTAATAGGCACAAAATATATAAAAGCACACGATTACAAACCAAGTCTGCATGTCATTCTTGCAATCATTTCATGAGCTAAGTTTTTAGAGACAAGCTAATTTCTACTATGAAAAAAGCCAAAAGTTTTTCAATTTCAATATTTACATATCATGGATTGATCACAATGTATCATAAACTTGATGAATGTTTAGAAGGAATTAATGGGCATCAAACTTGTGATTCAATAGATAAAATACACTAATCTCAATCCATTTTATTACCTCTGAGTGACAAATCAAAAACTCTTTTGACTAGATCCCATCAATATTACACAACCACTAGCACTTGAAGTCTCACATTGATTTCAAAATATATACATCAAATGCCTACTTTGCATTCCCACCTTTGGTGAATTAGGAGATATTGTGCAAATATTTCTTGGCCATTATAATGATGACAAAATTTGCATTGTCCTTAAAACCACTATAGTCATCAACACCAAAGCAATGGCTTGAGCTTTGGGCATACTTGTACAAGGTGATTCTCTTGATTCATACAATAAAAGAACACATCATATCCTTTAGTAGGCTAGAGGTTTACATTTTTTTGGGTACATAGGAATCCCAATTGAAAATATTCAAGATGAACTAGTGCACATCCTATTTGAGTGCATCACATGGAGAATCTGGTAGACCACCAAGTCTATAAAGTAAATTCCCAAAGGGGTGGTGTAGATTACACATCACATGATCCACTAAAATGATCATTTAAATTGACCCAAATAATTTGTATAAGAGTTTCTTACAAACATTTATAATTATTGAATGACTTCTAAATATACCATCTAGTACCATTTTCTCATCTTTCTATTATGTTTCACCCAATAGAAGTCCCCTAAAGGAGAGGTACACCCTGACACTAACTATTGACTAGTGAAAAAATTATGCAACTTGATTTGGACACCTGAGTGTGGTACCTTAGCATATGAGGGAAAATTCAAGACATAATAGGAGGATTATTTGGATGTGATTTTTACACATCCTCAGGTGCTACTAGATGTCATGTAATACCTAGGACAACATTTTATTATTGCCTTACTCCTCAAAGGTGTGTTCATCAACATTAATGAGATGCTAAGGTTGTGATTTAGACCCATGCCATAATTTCTTACCATGTCCATGGTGTAATCCAAAGTTACCAATAAAAAATCCTATGTAACCAAGCATGTGACACCACTCCAAGCCATACCTATTAATAAAAAAGACACAACGTTGTAGTAATAAAAAATAAAGTGTAAGATATCTATCAAAAAAAATACCATAACATATACCAAAAGCATAATATAAAGATCATCATAACCTAGATAGATGACCCTAAGGTACCCTAAATCACAATTTATTTTTACTTTCCTTAGATGGGAATGGATGAGTAAGAGGTTTACTAGGGCAATAGTCATAGATATGGAAGGAAACTTATATGATAGGGAGTAGGAGAAGGTTTTCTTAATATTGAAGTTATCACACATAATTTAAGTGCATAAAAAGGTCTATCCAAATCTTTGGGTCGACCTACCACCATGCCTTGTATCTATTATAGTCAACACTATGTGAGAAGAGGCCAAACAAATGTAAAGAAGGGTTGACCTCTTTCAAAAGTAACCTTATACCATTTTTGTAGTTATCAATATATTTACACCATTACCATAAAGTTTATATGAGTCTCTAGTGTGTAGACCCAAAACTTGATGAGAGGCTAGGGTTTCTCTTATATGTAATGAGAAATGCATTAGATCTACAAATCAATCCTAAGTCGAAAAAGATAGATCCTACTTATACTTCCAATTGGGGATACATTAGATAATTGGGGTCATGACCAATATGGATCCACTAAACCTAATCAAGGGATATTTATCATAATAATATTACTAGGGAGGGTTCTAAAGCCTCTAATCGAGAAAAACTATGCAATAACTCTAACTAGGTCCTATCTTTTCATATTCATTAAACTAATAACAAGTAAAGTAAAATCTAATATAGTGATCATCAAAGCTTATGGCATAAAGTGGGGGTATGCACACATAAATTAATCATGCATAAGATAATCCTAATTAAGTTATGTATAGGTAAAACCCTAATGAATCGAGAGAGAGAGAGAGAGAGAGAGAGAGAGAGAGAGAGAGAGAGTATTATTCAAAAGCCATTACTTATGCTACTTATATCTAATAAAGAGAGGAACAAAGTTAGAAATAATAATCTAGAAGATAAAATCATTGAGACTCAATACCTCCCTTGGATAAAGGTGTTTTGTAATAGGTTTTTCTGGTTTATAAGGATCACTGAGAAAGGCCAAAGCATCCAAGACTTCTCCAAAATACTAGATTCTTCTCCAAGTAGAAACCTTAAGCTAATATTCCTAAAGTAGAATGGTGGAAGAGTATATTATAAATATGCACAAATGAATAACAACTCATATATACTCTCTAAGAATGGTGAAATATACATGTTGATATAGGTGGATCTAACCCAAAACCCTTTCAAAAAAATAGTTGACAAGGTTGACCTAGTCAACCTAGTATTATAATTGATAAAAATTCACTAGGTCAGCCAAGGGCTGACCTAGAACCTAAATAAGTTTTTTCAATAGGAATACAAGGTTGGCATAGCCTACATAGTAATGTAAACTATCAATGAGGGTTTAAGGTTAGGAAAAGGGTTAATGAAGGTGGTAAAAGACTAGAGGAGTGTGTACAAGAGGAGGCAAAGCTTAATGAAGTGTTTTTAAGAGCTAGTTGGATTGGTAACAAGTGGAAATAAGGGATAACAATCCTAAAAAGCACCAATGGTCTACTTGCCCATTTCTTGGTGCACCCTTTAAGTCATGTATTTAGATATATTGAGACTCGATAGGTTCTTACAAGATATAAAGCATCAGTATTTGATAAAGTTTGAAATTATTATGTGTATACATATGTCCCACTCAAAACTCATCATGTGTCAATTAGGTGCAATAGGGGATGATTCTTTGAAAAAGAACAAAGTAACACACAATGTTGAAGCTAAAAAAAAGTTGTAGTATTTTTTAAAATGACTAAAATTAAATGATGGAAAGGAAAATAACTAAAAATTAAATGTAATGCATACCCTGACTTACCTTTATCATTGGATGGTTTTCTATTGTGTTTGTAGTTTTGATTATGGAGGGTGTAAATACTATTTTTGACAAACCCAAGACTATAAAATTAAAGAGAAAAAACAAACAAATGCAAGAAATCCAAGATAACTAGTGTTATTTGGATAGGACATAATTGGAAATTTGGCAAGCTGGGGTGACAAGTGCTATGTTAGACAAAATGATGAAGTCAAAAATTTTAGAGTAAATCAAGTGACCAAAAATCCAAGGCTACTAAATATCAAAACACTCAAACAAGTAAACCTTAATTAAGAAAGGAGAACTCACCAAATCAAACCAAAGATACATGTCAAAAATATGGTAATCAAACATTAATGTAAAATCAATAACAATCCTTAAACAAAGATGGGCAAGAAAAAAATTCTAAAATAACATTGATGAATGAGAAGTAACAATCCTTACTAAATCATTAATGTAAAAAGGTGCATAAAAGGAAAAATAACATTGATGAGTGAGAAGTAACAAGCCAACCTCACTCAATAATTTAAAAAGTACATGAAAGTAGAAATAGAATCAAGTGTCCACTAAAAGGGGTAGTACAATAATGACAAGTGGTAAAAATAAAATGAAGCAAGTCTAGAAATGTAGATCCATTGTGTAAAGAAAGTAATATATAGTTACTCAAACATGTTTTTTTTTAAGGGTAGATAAAATTGAAATAAAGTAGTTCTATCATGTTTTTAAGGTGCAAAGAAGAAGGAATTAGATAAGAGGGAAGATATATTTAAAATAATGATTTTCCTATCAAGAGGAGAAATGAAATGGGTGGAGGGGAGAATGATGGAAAAATCAAGGTAGAGGAACTCTTTATCAAAGTTAGAACACTCAAATTAGGTTTATCAAAACAAGATGAATTTTGACCTTAAGGAGTTTGAAGAACTTAGTTTATCCACATAAGTATTAGGTCAACAATGAAGTCTATATGGCATCCCATAAAGTCTATATGAATGAAAATTAAAATGGACCTACCTTTCCATAATGTGTTCCCAATTCCTTAGGACCCCTTATAGATCCATTGATCTCCTACAAATATTGGGTACTTATGTGAAAATGTAGGTAACACCATAGAGTTTATTGAATTCTCTTATTCTAATCTACTAGCCTATCACACCCCAATGGACCTCATCTCTATTATGAAGCTAACTATGTAGTTTGAGATTTAATTAGAGATAGGAGATGTGCTTGTAATCACATCTTTTGGTGTGATTTTTACTTTTGAATTTTTTAAGTTACCTTTCGTATATCATTAACTTTTGTTTCAAATTATTTTTATTTTCACTTTATTGATGGATTTTGCTATTCCTCCTCTATATGCATTTGGAAAACCAAACATGGGTGATAAAGATGACTTTAATTTTAATACATAAGACTTGGTTACTAAAAGTTAGAACTTAGAGAGCATGGTGTCTAAGAGTCTTGTAAATCTAGGTGAAATAAAAATGCTATCTTTACTTTGACCTTGTTTTATCCAATGTGGAGTGAAAAGCAAAAAAATCAAGAAGAATGAAACATGAAATAATTTGAATTACTTAAAATCACAAAAAATGTAATAAAGGGCAAAAAAGGGATACAATGATAGAAAAGTGTGATTCCTTATCATAATAATGATGGAAATGGAGGAAAACATGCTAACATGGGATATGTAAATTTTATCTATCAAAAAAATAATAACTAAAGTAGATAACAAAGATAAAAAACTCATAACCATTGCAAAACACATTCTAGATAAGGAATAAAGAGTGGTTATTTTATGAGGAAGGCTAGGTACTATCCATGGTCTTACATTACAACTCATAAATTATAAACCCATGAGAGTGCCAAAAAGTATTGAAAAAATAAATAGGATAAGAAAAATATGGTATTTGTGAGGAAGGTCAGGTCCTATCCATGGTCTTACACTACAAATCACAAAGATAAACCCAAGGGGTGCCAAAAAATGTGTAAAAAGTATGAAATAAAGAGTATAAAATTACATCATGAGGAAGACCAAGTCCTATCCATGGTTTTATAATACAACTCATAAAAAAAGGGAAATCAAAAGACCAAAAGGAAGGACTAAGGTCTGTAAAAATAGATAACTATTTTAGAGGATGAGACCTATGAAAGTATCCTATAAAAAGTGTTAGATATATATCATATAGAAAGAATGAAAATAAGAGAAGGATTAGGCAAAATACTTCTTGAGTAATTACATGTTAATGATCTCTTTAAAAATATGACCTTCATTGGTTTGAAGGCGATAGGTACATGGACCAAGAATATCTTTGACTAAAGAGGGCACCCACCATTTTTGGGTGTATTTATCTTATTTATCATGAATTTAGTATAATTTAAGGACAAGATAACCAATATTAAATATGAAAACTTTGAATCTTTTGTTATTTGTTTGGCAATATAGGCCTTGTATTGGTGATTGTGTTGTAAAGAAGAAAGATGGTGTTTATCAAGAATATCAAGAGCATGAAGGTGTGCTTCATGTAATTATTCATTGATTATGATAACATGAAGATATATACAAATATGGAAGCTTAAATTATAATGTAAGGACTGATTTAGAACCATAGACTAGAGAGAACAACATTACTCCAATGGCAATATAGATGTTAGTGTGATATGCCCAAAGAGTAGGATAGAGATGAAGATGCCAATCCATGAATGTTTCATGAATTATATTTTAAATAATTTTATTGGTGTATTTTTCATGGCCATTACATTATGGATGATAGCGTGTGGAGAATATGTGATTGGTTTTAAATTTAGCACAGAGCTGTTTGACATATTTATATTTGAAATTACCACCATTGTCTAAAATGATAGTATGAGGGACACCAAAGTGGTAAATTATTTGATTAAGGATGAATTTAGAGATGGTGGTACTAATGATGTTAACAAGGGGCATAGCTTCAACCCATTTGGTAAAATATTTTATGGGTGTGATTATAAAGGCATGTCCATCTTGAGATCAAGGTAATTTACCTATGAGATCTAATCCCCACATGAATAATGGCCATGGAGAATATATAGTTTAAAGCTTGGATGGAGGTGAATTAATTAAATCATCATGAAGATAGAAAGGAGTACACTTTTTTATCAACAATTACAGCATCTTTTTCAGTAGTGGGCCAAAAATATCCCATACATAGGCATTTGCAGGTTGTAGCATCATTACAGTGGCCACTACAAATACCCCCATGTACTTGTTCAAGAAGAGGAGGAACCTCATATTTCATAACATAATGGTGCAAGGTACCTTCAACATTATGATAATATAGTATGTTATATCAAAATACATACTTAAAATCTTGTTTATAAATGCAATTCTTTTCATGGGAGTCGAGATTAAGAGGATAAGTTTGGTATTCTAGAAATTGAATAATGTCTTTATACCATGGGCTTTATCAAATGGTGATAGCCTCAATGTGGTAAATAAGTAAATAATGTATTTGAATATAACATGGAGATTTTCTTATTTAGATAAGAAAAGTAGGATCAGTAAGAACTTGGTGTAGATGAAAAAGAGATGTGGAAGAAGTGAGGGAATCAACAATATAATTTTGATCTCAAGGGATAAGCTCGATGGTGAAATAAATTAAGTATTTGGTGAGAGGAGTTGTAATTTGATTATAAAATATGATATTCTTGATTTTTCGTTGGTAATCACCATTGAATTAGTGATAAATGAGTTGGGAATCACCTAAAGTATACATGTATAAGATATCTAAAGTAAGATCAACTCTCATGCCTATGATTAAAGACTTATAATCAACCATGTTATTATTTATTTCAAATGATAAGAAAAAATATAAAGGAATTATTTTTCTAATAGGGATGGTAAGAATACAACCTATCCCATCTCTTTAAATGCATTTAGCATCATCAAAATGAAGGGTCTGAGTATCCTCATGTAAATCAAAAATAATTTTAGGCAGTTATTTGATAATTATTTATGGTTTAATATTATCAAAGATGATAGAAGATACATTGAGATTACTTGTTTCATGATTAGTAGTGAAGTTATAGAAGTAATATTTAAAATATATGGCTTGGTTGAGACCTTCAATATAGAAAATATTATCATCATGAAGACTATCTTGAAGGTGGTTGGTAGTCGGCATAAGAGATATGGTAAGTTGATCAATGATTATTTATCCTTTGATATTTTTTTAAGTATTAATTTAGAGATCAAATTCCATGAGAAGGACTATCCATTTTCCAATTATATCTCCAAGAATAAATACTTTAAAGAAGAAACGATTAAGTGGATTGGAATGGATGATAGCATAAGTGGTATGATAAAGCATATAATGTTAAAAAAATTTAGCTATAAAATATATGGTGACGTAGTCACATTCAAATTTTGTATAATTTTTCTTATATTCATTGAGGCCTTGGCTAATATAGTAGATGGCATACTCTCTTCCAATGTCATCTTGTTGGGAAAGCATTTCCCCAGTTGATATGGGTGTGGAAGAAGTATATAGGATCAAAGGTCAATCATTTGAAGTGGGATGAATCATATGTGGATGAAGCATAGGTGGATCAAGCAATAATTCTTTCATAATATCAAATGTTTTTTATAGAGATCTATCTATTCTAGAGCATTAACTTTTTTAAGAAGAGAATTGATGGATTGGATATGGTAAGCCATTTCAAGTATGAATCATCTAATTACCCAAATTTTATCAAGATAAGTGAAAATGTTCAAAATGGATCAAGGGATGGGCATGTTTATGATAATGTTACTCTTGGCAGGGTCAAAATTGATGCCTTAGAGAGAGACTAAAAATCCTAATAGTTTATTAGAAGTGACACCAAAAATTCATTTATAAGGATTTAATCTAACTTTATAATTAAGAAGATGGTTGAAATGATGAAAAGATCAGAAAGATGAGTCTTGAAACATTTAGAATTAGTGATGAGGTCATCCACATAGGTTTCTAAAATTTTGTGAATAAGATCATGAAAATTATGAGTCATTGCTCATTGATAAGTAGTTCTAGCATTTTTTAGTTTGAAGGGCATTTTAAAATAGCAATAGGTTCCCCATTCTATGGTGAAAGTTGTCTTATATTGGTCCTCAAGGGTAATTTGAATTTAGTTATATACCAAGAAACCATCCATAAGAGATAACATTTCATAAACAGTTGTGGAATCGACAATGGCATATATTGAAGGTAGAGGTAAATTATCTTTGGGACAAGAAAAATTAACATTATAAAAATCAATGTGGATGAAAATGACCATGGTAACTTTTCTTGAGTAGGAACAATGTTAGAAACCCATTCATAATAGTCCACTAGTTTGATAAACTTGGCATCAAGAATTTTGAGAATTTCTTTATGACATAATGTGGAACCTTAGTTGGAAATTTTTATTGTTTTTGACTCCCAATTTTGGCATTAGGATAAGGGATTATATTTCATACCACAATAATAGTTTTAATACCAAGGATGTCCATGTAAGACCAGGTGAAGATCTCACAATATTTATCAAAAAATAAACTAAATTTACCATGTTTAGTAGGTGTGAATTCATGAGAAACTATAATTGGTCAAGGGCATAATGGAGTACAATATTAAATAAGAGTAGTTTCTTCGATAAGCATAACATTTCCAACTTGGAAGTGGTATGATGTATTGGGTAAATAATAAATTTGATTAGCTTTAGCATCGATGCTAGAGATGAAGTTATTGAAACAACGGTATTTTTTTTGAAATTCTTGAGTTTATGATGTTGTCAAAGAAGTTGAGTTTCTCAGGCATGAAGTAATTCAAGGATAGAGTCATCGATAGGTAAAGTGGGAAGAGGGCCATAATACTCAACATCTACTTCAAGATCAATAATTTGATTACCATGGCTATCATATTCAAAATGTATCTGATGGACATATATGTCCTTGGCATTTAATGTAATTTTAGGAGTAAGATGAGTAGATTGATATGGTAATATTGGTGTGTTATTATTTTCATTAATGAGTAAATAATCATATGTAATGATGAGATATGTAGGTGATAAATAAGATGTTATAATGTCTAGAAGTTCAAAAGATGGGAATCGTTCAACCACCTAAAGAGTATCAAGAAGTGGGTTATTAGTGAGAGGTACATAAACTTCAGGAGCTAATTGAAAGTCCATAGAAAAGGTGTGAACATCTAGATTAAAAGCATGTATTTGAGATAATTTATTTTATAATTTTGGATATCCAAGTCTCAAGATTGAGATTGGGCCATGATGTATTTATTGTCATAAGTTGGAGAAATGGTACATGCTTGAGATCTAGGGTGAGTTTTAGAAGGTGAAATTTTGAGATCACTGAATTTTTATGGAGACATGATTAGAGGATATTGGAATAATTAGGCCACTCCATAGTCATTACATGTGAAGGCATATTCTAGGTAAGAAGGATCATGAGCATTATAAGGAAAGGAAGTCAATGGTCTCATTAGTGAGATGAATAGTTCAATCATGAGGCAATAAAGAAGGAGGAAGCCACTCTAATATATAAGGAGGTAGCTTAGTATTGTTACAAGTATGTGTCAAGTCATTAGGTCCATCATCATTTGAATTAAAAATATACTTGTAAGTCTACATTGATGTTGATGAACTCAGGTAAGGAAGAACTATTGATGGTAGGAATGGTAGGAATTCAATATTGAGATTTTAGATTGGGAACTTGAATACTCCAAGGGTTGGGATCAACTTCATACTTATATTATTTGTCTTTAAGTATGAATTTGATGTATTGGTTATTATAAGAAGTGATGTCCTTCATTCTATGAATCTAAGGGTGATCAAGGAGTATGTTATAAGATAGGGTAAAATCAAGGATCATAAGTTTAGTTATAATAGTCTTGGGTCTAATTGTTAGAGGAAGCCAAATACAACCATGTGGTTTTTTATTAGTTTTATCAAATCCATGACAAGTAAGGTGGGTTTTCTCAAGATGATCCTTATTATAGCCAAGTTATTGGATAATCCATAAAGATGTCACATTAATACCAAACCCTTCATCAACTAAAACTTTAAGGATAAGGGTAGCATTAATGGTTATTTTTATGAATAATGGTGGATCGTCATTCTAAAAAGGATCTCATTGTTAACCATGTCTTATTTAATAAATTCAATAGAAGGCTTGGAAGAAGGACAAATAGGCTCAATAATATGTATTTTGGTAGGTTAAGGCTCAATAGAGGGTGGTTATTCATCTATATAATATGGATATTTAATTTATTATAATTATTTCATAAGTAACTTGTGATGATAAGGGGAAGTATGAACTAACTCCATAAGTGTAATACTACAAGGCATGGAGTTAAGTTCTTCAACAAAGTTCTAATGGGAATTAAAAGAAGAACTAGTGTGAGGTTTAGAAGGTAAGGTAGATTTTGAAGGAATGGAATCTATTGGGGAATTGGAAGAAGTAGGTGGTTCCTTATGGGATTTCAAAGCTAAATTAGTGGTTATAGTGCCTTTGAGAAGTTGTTATTCCAAAGACAATTTATTAAGTTTTATGATGGGATATTTATGAGCTGGAGTGTGATGATAGTTGACCTTAGAATCATTAACATATTGAAAATTTTATTAAAATTTTTCATATTAATCATAAATATCATAAACATCCTTGGTATATTGTTGATTATTATATGGGGAAAAATATTTTTGTTTATTAGAAGAAGAAGCTTTGGAATCTTATCATTTTTAAAAAGTGATGTTATACTCTTGATGATGGATTTGGATCATGACTTCATGATTAAAGGAATCACCAATCATGTAGGAGATATAAAATTTAGTAATCCCTCAATAAGTTTCATGGGAATGACCAATGTCGACATGAAACCAACATAATTGATTGGGTTCATTTTATTTAGGAGGATTATTAGGATAAGTAAAGGGTTTACAGGGTGGTAAAAAATGTTTCATTTATTGTACAATTAGTGGCATGTGAGAAGATGGGTAATTGTCAACTTTGGAAACTCTTAGTTTGGTTTGAGGAGAATTTATGACAATGGCATTAGTAGAAGTTTAAAATTATCCTTTAAGGAATTTGGTATTAGGCTTGAATTTTGGCTTGGTCAAGAGCTTTGTTAAGCATTTGAGGAGAAAAAGTCTGAGTCTTATATTAAAGAGAAGGTGTTGAAGTAGTTATAAAAATTTTAAAATATTGTCATCAGTAATGTTATGATCAGCTTTTTGGGCTAGAGATTTCCAATGTTTGATAAAATCATGAGCTGATTTCGTGGGAGATTACTTAGCATTGATGAAATGACTAAGGTAATTTTTGGGAAGGTCATTATGTTGAAGCTCTTTAACTAGATGATTGACTAAATCCTCAATTTAATAAATGGAATGTTGAGGAAGCTAGTTGTATGATTCTAATACATTACCAATGAATTTTTTAACTATAAGTTTAGTTGTGGTGAAAGTCTTAGTCTAGATCCACTCTCTATAAAGATTGCCAAATACTTTGAGAAAGGATGCAGGGTCTTTAATCCCATCATACTTGATAGTTGGAGATATATTACCAATATCAATAGACATGATGAATGGATATAAAGGCTCATTTTGGATATTTTGAAGCATTTTGCAATCCATAATAGGTTGAGGAATAACATTTCTTTAGGTATATCTATGAGGTGGAGGAATAAAATTTGAGTTGTTTTGAGGATTAAGAACTGGAGGTTGATTATCCATATTGATCAAATGTTGTTGTAATTGAATCATTTGAGAGGTGTTATAAGTTTTCATTATGTTCATTTTTTGTATTATTTATGCAAGAAGTTGATTCATATCAATGGGTAGGTGGGTGTTTGTAGGATAACTCCCCAGATTGGTAATAGGGAGAGGGTATTGGAAGGTTGATTACTAGTAGGATTGTTGGATAGATTTGTCTCATTGATCCCACATTATGTTGAAGAGTTTGAATATGATAATTGTCTTGATAGGTAAAAAAAGCATCAAATCCACTTACTTCATCTTCAAGTGTGATTTTAACCATATTACAATCTATAGATGAAGGAGGGGAAGAGGTGTTCCAATAGTCAGGGTTATCTTGGGAGGAAAAAAGAGGGAGGAATGAATATCCCATATAGTGTCTAAATGGGTTCAAGTTATCCAACAATACTCTAATAGGGGACTTCATGATGATTTTAGTAAATGAACATAATGCTAAGGAAAGAGAAATAGAGAACTAATCCAGATAAATAGGAGAGATAAGAAAAGTAAATGCAATAACAAGAGTACAGAGTCAACCAGGTCAATCTAGTACTACTAGATAGGACGTGAGAAGAGTATAAAGTCAACTAGGTTGACCTAGTTTTATAAATAGGTAAAAATACAATCTAATAAAGATATAGAGTTGACTAGGTTATCTTAGTAATATAGGCAAGGGAAAAGACAATCTATAAGATACTATATCCAAGATAATGATAGTGTGCTGAAAATAGGAGAATATTTTGTAATGTAATTGGAACAAGAAATGGAATCAAACACACAAACAATTGGATCAATGAGGATGATCCAATTGGGGCACACAACACAAAACCTTATACTAACATTGTCTAATGCAAGTTTTTATAATACAATATGCAATGATCAAAGAGCAAGCAACCAACTAAAAATTAAATGTTAACTAAATGGTCATCCTGAGTGTTTTTACATTATTATGAAGTGTTATTTTAAGTGTGATAGGGAAGTTGGCTGAAAATGGGGAATTAGAAAGTAATTTATGGATGGTTTTAGTATGTTTAGGATAAAAGGAATCTATGTTGGCAATGGTACTAGCTTGGTATTGGGGCCTAACTCCTCACTTCACAATCCTATAGCAATAAGGGTGTTAGGTAATTTTTAAATATATACCATTAACCACATATTCATACTAGGCCAAAAAACCAAGTTGGCTTCACCCTTGGTGATTAAATCTAAGTAGGTAGGCCTTGGGTAGACAAATGTTTAAATGCATTTTAAAGTTATGTGATTTGATAGTGTGTATAAAAAGAGAAAAATAGTGAAACTAAATGGTATATTTAAACAAACATCTAATTAGACTATGTGAGCTACTTTAAGCATGGAAACAACTAACAATGAAAGTGTGAATTAATTACTAACATATAGTTGTTAATTCTGAAATTAAACATGATACAAAGTCAGTTCAGATGACAATATATGTAAACATTAAAAAATAGAGTCAACAAAGTTGCTACTATACTATATAATCAAGAGTCCTTAAGAACTAAGTCAACCAGGTCAACTTAGTATTTTAAATAGAAGATAGAATGCATAACTAGGTCGACCAGGTCAACCTAGTTTATTGTAGGATTATAGTTTTGAAGAGTGAAAACTTGTGTAACATGGAATTGAATTGAAAGAGAGAAAGAAAGGAACCTTTATGGGATGGAAAATTTTGAGGAGTGAATTCTTTTTATTGAAGTTCCTTGAATGCTACTTGCAAGTTCTACTAATTATGTTGACTTTGTTGACCTAGTTCTATAAAACCTTATTTATTGAAGCTTGTTAAAATGATTAAGTCAACTTGGTCAACCTAGTTTGTTATCAAGATGCTACTTGTAATACTAAGTCAATCTGCATGACTTTTTTTTTAGAATTGAATGAGAGTACTAAGTCAACCTATCTATGTAGTTCATAATCTAGAACTAAATAAGAGTATTGTGTTGACCTACTCAATCTAGTAATCTATATCTGATGAACACCTACACAGAAAGAATAGAGTCATTTTGATATGGCTATTTATTAAACTTGTGCATAAAACTTATAATTATATTTACATGGATAACCTAGTATCACAAATCTATAAAAATAATAAAATGATAGAAATGAAAAAGCATGAAAGAATACCTATAACAATTAGATTCACGTTAGGTTCACCATAATGTATGCAATGGAAAATACATGAGATCTAAAGATCAATCCTAGCTCTAGGAAGATAGATCCTACTTACACTTCCAATTAGGGATAAATTATATAATTGGGGTCATGACAAATACAGATCTACTAGTCGTAATCAATGGATCTCTTATCACAATAATATCACTAGGGAGGGTTCTAAAGCCTTGAGACAAGAAAAACTATGCAATAAACCTAATTAGGTCTTATGTTTTCATATTGATTAAATTAATAACAAGTAAAGCAAAATCTAATCAATTTCTCACCAAATCTTGTGGCACAAAGTGGGGGTAAGAATGCATAAATTAAAAATGCATAAGAGAATATTAATTATGTATAGGTAAAACACTAATGTATGGAGAGAGAGAGAGAGAGAGAGAGAGAGAGAGAGTATTATTCAAAATCCATTATTTATGCTTCTATCTACTAAAGAAAGGAGAAAAGTTAGATATACCTAGAAAACGAACCCATCAAGACTCAATCTCTCTCTTGGCCAAAGGTGCTCCACAAGAGGTTATTATGGTTTGTAAGGATCACTAAAAAAGGCCAAAATATCTAAGGCTTCTCCATAAGATTAGATTCTTCTCCAAGTAGAAACCCTAAGCTAAGACTCCTCAAGTAGAATGGTGGAAGAGAAGATTGTAAAGATGAAAAAATGAATAATAACTCATATATACTATATAAGAATGGGGAAATGGCTATGTTTATATAGGCAGATCTAATCCTAAACCCTTCTAAAATTTTTGGCTAACAAGGTCGACCTAGTCAACCTAGTTTCATAATTGACAAAAAATCACTAGCTTACGGACTAAGTTGGCCAAGGGCCAACCTAAACCCTAAATAAGTTTTGTTAATAAGAATACAAGGTCAACACAACCAAAATTGTCATTTAAATTGTTAAAGAGGGTTTTAGGTTAGGAAAAGGGTTAATGAAGGTGGTAAAATACTAAAAAAAATTGTGAAAGAGGAGGCAAAGCTTAGAGGAGTGTTTTTAGGAGTTGGTTAGATTGTTAACAAGTGGTAATAAGGGACAATAATCCTACAAAGTATTAATGATTTTCCCACCCCTTTCCTAGTGTACCCTTTAAGGCATGCACTTAGAGAGATTTAGACTCAATGGGTTCTTTCAAGATAGAAATCATCAATATTTGATAAAGTTTGAAAATATTATATGCATACATCTCTTACCTTGGAATAACATACATTTGGTAGGATATCCATAACATAAGAAGTGTAACCTTCTCCTTTTTTGACTTTACCATCACCCAAACATAGGTTGTTTACTTTGGGGTATAAGAAATCATTTGTCTTTAGCTCCATGATCTAGCCAAGACATTCACCAACTTCATAAAAATCTCTATAGATTGAAGATCTCATAATAGATCAACCTAGATCTAAAGAAAAACAAGTATCATGGGAAGAAGTAGATCACATATTAGAATGGTGAGTCCAAAAAGAAAAAAAGAAGTGATAGCATGAGTGGGCCCAACAACATCAAGATAATAAGAAATTCATCAAGCTGATGAAGTTAAGGCCATGAAAAAGGCCTAGGACATAGAGATTGATTGACAAAAGGCTATCGAGGTAGCCAAGAAGGAACAATAAGTTGTTGATGCAATAAAGTAGGCATAAGGGGTACACCAAAAGAATATGGAAAAAGAGTCAAAGAATAAAGATGTTGTGCTCACTACCAAGGCCAAGGTAGAAGTAGATAATAAAAAACAAGATGAAATGAAATAAAAGGCTCTAGAGGATGCCACTCTCACATAGTAGAAATCCAATCAAGTTGTGAAGAAGAATAAAGAAGAAAGAAGAAGAAGATGAAGTCTTGTGCAACTAGTAGGCTCAAGCACAAGAACAATAATCAAGTGTATCCAAGGTGCAAGTTGAACTAATAGCATAGGCACAGAATAAAGCTGAATAAGACAAGGTTGGTATGCTTGAGGAATAGAAAAAGAAAGAAGAATATGTATAGAAGATATACAAGGAGGAATAAGAGAAAAAGAAAGTTGTCAAGGATGAGCTCAATAGGAAGTTAGTAGAAGAAGCCAAGATGAGATAATATCAAGATGTTGCATAGTAAATGAAGCCTACATAAGAGGTTACAAAATTATAACAATAAGTGATTAAATAATAACCAACTAGGTTAGAGAATCTAGAGCAATAATAATATTAACCTATAGCTCCAATAGGTGCACAACAACTAGATTTGACTTTGGGAGGAGTCTAGCTATAAGATGTTCCACCTACGACCATCCATGACCTAATCCTTCAATGATTTTAGGAACTTTGGTAGCATTCTCACTCCATTAGGAATAATCCATAGATGTTTCCATATTACCACTAAATAAATAGTTATAGGGTGTTCCAACATTCTAAGAGTCCATCGCGTAGAAGGCCACCTCTCTAGAGTAGGAGATTTATCAATCTAAGGCTGAGAAAATTGATTTGAAGGCTTAGCTACATGAATATACCAAGATTATCTAGGACACTTATCTTGAGTTGGCCACTTGAGAAATTGATGACCAAGTAATATATGAATAACTCAAACTCAAAACACTGGTCTTTGAGTTAACAAAATACTAGTGCATAACACAAAAACTCTACACAGTCAAAACATTAGGTCATGATGTCAAGTCTAAGGTTTCAAAATTTATCACACTACTAGAGAAGTATCAAGGAATGATTGTTGTTGTTATACTTCAATATTAACAGGTCACACATAGCTTGTTGGATTGGAAGTAGTAATTGGATGCCTCCTTATCTAGTTACAACACATATTTTGTAAAGGCTACCACCACCAAAGTAATCATGGCCAACCACACTACCACTAAGGAGGAAAAGGATGAATTACTCTAAGAGTCAATACCAAGGATAATCTACACAAAATATTTTGAATTGATAGATTCAATGTTTACATAGTTCCTTCACTAGTTTCCAAGCTCAATGACATGTAAATAAGGTGGAGTAGCTGAGTGGAAAGATCCATACAAGGGTTCAAAACACTAAGGTAGCTTTGAGCATAATGAATGACCTAGATCTCAAGTAGATCATTATATATCATTCTCTATTATGCACCCTAATGTAATTTATCCAAGAAGTGATGCTAGATTAGAATGCCTATAAAATGGATCTAACTCCCTTCACCAATGTAGCTACTCAGAATGTCAATACACCTATGTATAAGCCATCATCATAACTCTAGTAAATCATCACTTAGTTTAATGCATAGTCCCAATCCAAAGATTATTTTGGTCAATTATCATCTATGCCCATGCCACCATCATCAAGTTAAGCACTATGTAGAGTATACATTTTGAAAATTGTATCACACTTTGTATTAGGAATGACCTAGCAAGACAAGTGGGGCCAGTTTGGTTGAAAACCCATAAAAGGTGGCCACCTAGTTATGCTAACCTATTGAATATTCAAAAGGGAGGTAGTTTGATATGTTACTTAGTTGAAAATGTTAAAGGGCAGCTAATTAGTGTGAAAGAGGTGAAAACTAGAAATGGTACTTTGAGAAATTACTACAAATCTTACCAGTCTAAACATTTATTCAGCCTCTAGTCACTTATGCATTCTCAAAGATCCTAGGACATTATCTTAGGATGAGAAAACATTTTATGTTTAGGAAAGTGTTAATAGAATATTGTGGATTGTAAATCTATGAAGGATAGTTATTCTATATTCATGCATTATGCACTCATGTTGTCATTGTATAAGTCTATTTTGTCCTATCTTCACAACTTTTAATAGGATAAAATATGAGTAGACTCTATTTTTGGTGCCAAGTATGAGAAGAAGATAAATATTCATAAACTAAATACATCTATATATACTTTTGTTTGTAAGAATAAGAGGGTTTCACTTTTTAGAAGAGATCAATAGAGATTACCTAGTTATGGTTACCTGTGTGATTTCTTATTATGTTCCTTACATGAGTTCTCAAATGTAATGTTTTGGTTACCTTTTTTATAATTAATTTTAATGCATTATTTCTATTTATGTAATATTGGTTTTTCTTAATTACTCTATAATTTAGGATAATTGATGTTTCTTATGGTTCTATCATCCCAATTTTTATCTTTATATAATAAACTATTCTGTACATACAAAGTATATCATAGCTATCCTCTTCCTTAGCTTGTTATGATGCTTTAGGAAAATTTTCTAATAAAAACAAGTTACAAATAACCTAGTACCATTCAAAATCTAGGCACTCTACCATGCAGTTACCAAGCTAGAAGTCATGTCATGCATCAACTTGTTATGAGACTTGTTATTCAAAGAGAGAATTGTAGATGGTGACTATCTACACTATGTTAATAACAACATAGTCATTACATACATATTATGTGACTCATTAATGATGTATTTATGTTTTCCCATTCTAGACGCTACATTTTATTTTCACATTTTGGTTATTTGGAGGAAAAATAATAACTTAGAATAAGTAGTGAGGAAATGGCTTCTTCTGGTAGAAACATTCATGCTCAAGGAAATATCCAAGAACCCCATGCCCATCACCCATTTTTGAATTGTAATTCATATTGGCATGACATTTTTAAATTGATTGTTTATATACCCAAGCATTTATCTACTTTATTTGGAGTGGATTCCACTACTTGACCTGCTCATCACTTTTGAGCACACCTATGCATGGGGGGAGGTTATAAGTTCCCACTTATAACAATAGATATTGTATAAAGATAAGAGGAACAAAGATGGAAACTTCTACCTGATATCATATCTTTGGATGATATCATAAGGACTATATATAGACATAATGGGGCTCTTCATAATCCCAAACTTGACTACATCAAGAATTGAATCTGCAACTTATACTTTTTCCTCATATTTATGCATATGTGAGAAACATTTATAGAATTTTAGAGGACCTGTATCCTCAAGTTTGATGTAAATTAATGGCCAACCTCTATCTAAAGTATCTAATAACATCACTAATACACTCATATCTTTAGGTGATTATTAGTTATACCCATATTATATAGTTATCATGGTTGTTGGACATAAGGTAGACCCTCTTCAACTCCCCAAATTTATCCCAGACAAAGTTTTTGAGCAAGAAATTGATTTCTAATTATGGAATGGGATAGACGAGTAATTGACCAAGAGTAAGAAGAGTACATTACATAGCTCCCATATCATAATTTGAATAATGTAATACACATACAAAATGCATTTTAAAGAGGTTAGTAATGAAAATAAGGCTTATGCCTTAGATAATATGCACCATAGGGATTGGGATCCCCAAGGAAAGTAAAATAAAAGGTTCATAATCTAGGTATCCTTGAAAAACATGAACCTGTTGACCATGACTTCTTGTTCTTCAATGCAAAATATGATGAAGTTAAGGAAAGGGCTGAGACTATTGGCATGGGTGAACAACTTGCTGAGGGTAATCTAGGTAGATATGTCCCTTACACTTGGTCAAGCCAAATTTAGGATCTCACCATGATGGGGATGTACATCATCTAATTTATATAGTAACATACCTTTCTAATAGCCACAAGACCAAATCTAGGACCCTCAACATCCACCTACTATGATTACACCTCTACAACAAGAGTAAGATCAAGTGGTAAGGGAAACATTAGTTATTTATGAATAATATCAAGATAAAGTGGTAAGGGAAACATTATTTTCTACTATTCAAAAGGAATAATAGGTTCCTCAAGTTTAAATATCTACTATTGAGCTGAGGAAAGTCAAACAAGAACTAGTAAAAGAAATAATATAAGAGAAGGATAGCACTATTGGGGAATAAGTAGAGATCATATACCTAGACTCCTCTAATGAGGAAGATATTACACATACTATGGAGGCTTTGGTAACTATAACCTCAAATATGAATCTTCCCTTTTCTACCCAATAAGTGACCACTTCTCACGCTAAGAGGACAAAAATTTATTATCAAAGAAAATATAAGATAGAGAGGCCAAAGAATCCATCCATAGAGGTGACAAGCAAAAATGTACCACCTTCAATATTAAGAGACCAATCTATGATGTGGATAAAGAGGAGATAAATCAAGCTAAAGTATAAATCTTGTAAGGATTGAAACCAAAGGTACTCCTTAGTGGTGACCAATCAGGGAAAGATGCTCTATTTATTGCTACCTTAGGCATTTCCCCTATTATGTCATTACCAATTTTTTTTATGGCATTACTAGTTTTATCTACTTTTAATCATGTGAAATAATTATATATTGGGTTTGTTTTCATTATTTTGATCACTTTTACAATAATTACTTCTTTAGTTTCCACCTCTGCTTTGATAACCACCATCTGACCCATCACCTAAGTGGTAGTTCATTCCACTTAGTTGAGTTTACCACTACCCTCATCAGGATTAGTGAAAACCATAGCAGTGGTGGAAATAAAAATATCTCCAAATAAGAAACCAATCTATATTGTGCATCCCATGCCACACTTAGGGAATGTAGACTAGTCTAAGATAATTTTTCCTTTAATGCCTAAGCTAGCCTAAAAAGGACAAACAAATAGAGGCATGTCCACTGGATAAATAAAAGATAACTCTTCAATATTGGATAAAGGATTTAGGTTCATCAGCTTCTAAGAGGCCAAACTTGAAGATCACTTATCTTCCCACTATGATCTCACTCTTTGACAAATCAACTGGCTCAATATAAAGGGTAAGGAAGAGAAAGATAAAATATAGTAATGGGTGAGGCCTAATTTTAGAAGAAAAAGAAAATATTTACTCTCTTTCAAAAATATGAGATAGAAAGAAGGGTTAGTCCCCCTATATTGAGGACCTTAATTCCTACATGGATATTCACACTGAATCGGTACTGACCATTCATGAGGGAATAGAGCAAGAAAGAAAAGAATTAGAATAACTAGAGACTTATAGAGAATAACAATAGGTAATCCACTTTACTTTGGGATAGAGAAAGATGTAAAGAGTTTTGCATTAAGATTATATGATATTTTGGATACCATTAATTATTTGAGATCACAACTAGATCCACATGCAACCACAATAACAAAATTGTTTAAAATTCTCAAAGAAGATGATAATAGATTAAAGTTATTAGTTTTATATAATCCTAATAAGGCATTCATCTATTTAAATTTGATGACCCCCTTAGAGGCATCCAATGCATTAAATCTAGTAGTCATAAGGACTTGAGAATCTTGGGAATGGGTAACTACTTCTCATGATCTAGTAACTAAGATCATAGAACAAGAGAATCATGCAACACAAATTTTGGATGAGCTAGAATTGACATGAGAATGAGATAGTACTAGAAAGCTTGTAGCCCAGGCTATTTTTATCTAAATGATATAACAAGATTCAGATAGTTTCAAGTAAAGCTAATAAGGACTAATTTTATATGATATTTAAATGAATCTAAGCTTGACAAGGAAAAAGGCAACCAAAGTAGAGGTCTTTTGGGTAAGCTTCTAAGATACTAAAATTGAGCATGCAAGGCTAGTAGAATGAGCAAATAGGGAAACTAAACATCATCTTATTGATATGAGTTTTATACAAGTGTAACATTCCAAATAATAAAAACATTATCAAGATCTCAATTCATAGAATAAGGAAGCTTCGACACCATCTACTTGTTCAACAACTCAGACTCCACCTAATGTGCTAGTTACAACACTACCATCAACTTCAGTCCCTCTTAGATCAACAAGTGCATCAACTCTACCTCTCAGTTTAGCTAAAATCATAACTTTAGTTCAAGATACTAGTTCATCTCTAGATACAAATTCAATTACTATGTCTACTATAACTACCAGTTCAACTCTAGCCACCAGCTCAATGTCAATTACAACTTCAATTCCAACAATAACCTTGAGAAGTGTCAACTAAGAACCAAGTCAGCCTTAGTCAAAGGCTAATTTTGTGTAATTTTTAATGTAATTATTGTTGATTTATAGTTAAGTCTTATTATATTCATGTTTTAATTAAACAAAAAAAATTTCTAGCATGCACACATGCTTGATCGATGTAATCTCTAAGTTATAATATGCAATTTTGTATCAAACTAGAACTAATGTTATAGTTATTTTGATGTAAACTAAATTTTTTCCATACTTGGAGGATGAGGTGACCCTTTCCCCAAGTCCTTTAAATACATGTAAAACCCTCTTTACAAAGGTTTGAATTTTTTGATCAATATACAAAAATAAATCAAGTGATTGATTATCATGCAACTATGTTTATTCTTCTTCTCTATCTATGTTATTAAAACTTTAGTTTCTTTGTATATATCAATTCAATTATTTTTAAGTGTACTAATGTTATGAATGAATCAAATTATTTCAATTAATGAATATTAATCATATATGTACAATAGTAATTGAGTGTTGGTAAATTTCATAGGTTTAAGTAATTAATATAGATTGAGTTGATAAATCCAAGGTGTGTAGGAGTATTTATTTTGGTATAGTCATCTAATCATGTGTTATAGCTACTCTAGACAACTTTTTGGTCCAAGTTATAACCTCATAGATAAGGTTGTAAAACATCAACCTTAAGGAGAATAATCTTCATTTGAGATCAATAAGCTTCCTATACTTGCTTTTTCAGACTAATAACCATGCTTGTTCATGAGTGTGTAATGGTTACAAGTGGAAAAAATTGGTATTGGAGATACTTGTCCACCAAATAAATATTCTTAAAAGTGACCTTTTAGGAACATAGATCCTTAGTTTTTTGCCTTACCCTTCTTTCCTTTTTTGAGTTTTATTTGATATATACCCACCATAGAATAGCTATTTGCCCATTCAACTCATTTAATGATTACTTCCTATTAGATTTCACACATATATTCACAAATCTAGTTAAACAATTCACAAGCTCAACCTATTATTCCATCACTTGGTTGTTTTATCTACATACCTACAACTCATACCCTAGAGTGTAAATTCATTTCATAGAGATCTCAAAAAATTAGAGTTAGAATCATTCATTCTTATATGGGTATGCATAAAACCCATATTAATAAGAAGGAAAAAGTTGAGGTTAGAAGGAGGGCACACTTGTGTGTTTTCTCAATAGTAAAGGTTAGTCACCATGTAGAGTTGCACTAGAGACACCATGAAGAGTAATAATGTCTAGGGCCCAAGCTATCCTTTTGGTTTTTCCATTATCAAATCATAGGAATCTTAGACCAATACTTTTCATCCCTATGATACATCAAGCTAGGAAACCTTACCACGCAAGAAGCATCCCTGTTATTAATTCTCCTATGGATCAACTTTGGTTAGTTAGATATTTTATTATCATCCCTAGAGACCAATATGAGCTACCAAGGAATATAGAGAAGTAATTACTTACCTTCTCCCCCTCAAATAGGAGGATAGTAGAAGAACATATCAAATCTTTCAAGGTTGCTCTGAGATTAATGAATGTCACCAATAAGGATGTTACATGCAAGATTTTCCCATTCACTCTACAAGATACTGCTTATGATTTGTATCTCAATTTATAAGAAAGCTCTATCACCTCTTATAATTGATGCCAAAATATATTTATTACATAATTTGGACAAGTGACTAATCCAAGTCTGGTGTATCAACATTTCATCAGCATGAAGAGGTATTTGAATGAGTCAATTCAAGCATTCAATGCAAGATTTCATAAGATGTACACTCAATTAAATTCCTCATATAATATGGAAATATAATTATCACTCAAAATATATAAGAATTCTTTGGATCCCATTACTATAATGTTTTTACAAAGAGCTTTCATAACCAATATTTTAACTTTAGAATATCAAGAATCTATCATTATTGACAAGTAGCTCAATCCTTAGAATTTAAGAGGCTAAAACATCCAACAATGGATTCTCATGTTTGAACCCAATTTTTCATGATAATTAGAATGCCCTTACTATTGACCATTTTTTTCCCAATAGGCCAAAAATCAGTCCCCTTCTTCCCCTGTTGTTCCAGGCCAATTCATTTTTCAATTTTGCACAAGTCTTGGAAATCTACAGACTCTACAGGTGTAATCTTTGATAGATGAAGGACCAGTTCATAGAGTGTAAGGTTTTTCAAAGCTTATTCAAACTCTTGTTTAAATAAATTCACAAGGAAAGAGAGCTAAAATGGTTCAGAAGACACTTTTCCTTAAGGTTGGAAGAGTGGTTCAATGGCATAATCTTTCTAAGAGTTAGCACCTTTGAATTGTTGAACCGGTTTAATGCCTTTAGTTCAATGCCTAGTTAAAATCACTTGTTTCAATCAGCCTTGGTTCATTTCAATGCCTTGGTTCAATGCCTAGTTCAATCACTTGGTTCAATCGGCAGGTTCATCATTTGGTTCATCCACTAGGTTCATCAGCCTTGGTTCAATCGGCTTAGTTCAATCAATTGGCTCATTAGAAGGTTCATCGATGCTCAGTGTTGAACCATTAAAATAGTTCAATGGACTAATTTAACATGTTGGTTTAATGTGTTAGTTCAATGGTTGGTTCAAGTGGGAGAAGTTCAAATCAAATGGTTCAGAGGTCTCAGCACACAATATTGAACCGTTGAACCATTGAACCATTTTTAGTTCAATGGGTTGGTTCAACGACTTGGTTCAAAGGAGAGCCCTAAAGCTGAAGGGTAGGTGCCCTTATGGGGGGGTGCAGAGGGTAAGGAACACTTTGAGGTAGCTGAAAGATAGCCAAATAGCCTGAAATGAAAGGGCAAAAGAATTAAGCGATGGGATGAATTCTTTCAGACTTTTTGTCTGAAGGAATTCCTTTAGACAAAAATCCTGAAGGAATTCAGGGAAGGCTATAGTTCAAAGGGCCTGAAGGAATTTGGGGAAAGTCAAAGTGGCCAATTCCCATAGACATTTTGTCTATAAAAAAAGCCTAAAGCAAAAGCTGGCGAAGCAAAAAAAACCTCATAAAAAAGACCCGATGGATTTTGCCAAGGATGGTGATGTCCTAAAATCGATCAATTTCAAGAAGGTAGATTAGCCATTATTTTAAAGTGATGACAGGTGCACAGGCATCAATTTTAAGGTAGTGAAGTAGCTATTTGTTTTTGATCTACTTGAGTGCCAACCATGGAAAGAGCCCAAGGAATGTAGTGACCTGCTAGAAGATCACCACTGAGGGATAAAAAAGTAAGAGGCAAAGTAGGAAGAAGACAAGGTGCAAAAAGAGACAAAGCAGGAGGTGAGTTATTACCAGATGAGTAGCATGACCTATTTTCTCTAGCTAGCATTTATGAGGGGACAAAGAGTAGTCTGGTTGTAAAAAAAAAAGGCTTGGCCATTTTTTTACATTAAGATGGAATGCCAAAGTCAAAGTAGGAGCCGACAATCAAATGATTTCCTCTTCCCAAAGTTTAGAATGCACATGGCTAGATTGTAAAAAAGGGCACCGAAATATTTCCCAAGAAGTGCCAAGTTCTCTTCCTCTTTCTATATATTGTAAAAATTCTCATTGGAGAAGGATTGACCCTCTTAGCCTTAAGGCAAAACTCTACCCAAAAATCTCTCAGGCTTGTAAGGCAGAGCTGCCAGATTTTTACCTTGAATTAGGACTTAGCATTTTTACCTCCATCTGGACTTGCACTTTAAATGCATTATGAATTCTCCTTTTTGTAGGTCTGTGAGAAGTGTCTACAGAAGGAATATAGGTGCCTATGAATAGGATACCAAAGAATGTCCTAGAACACCTTTACTAGTTCCTTCCTCCTTGTACTTCCATAGACCCCTAGCTAACTGTTGTAGAAGAGCTTTCCACTTGAGATGAAATGTATGGGCATTTCTTCTTGGTGAAAAGTGTATATTCATGCTGGGTGGGTCATCACTTTTCTAGTGTATCACCTTTTGCTTTTTAAGCTTAGGTTCTATTTTCAGCAATCTCTCTCTCCCTTTTCATCCCCCCCTTTTTTCATTTTATTTGTTAGCAGTAGGAGAAACCAAGGCCTAAAAGATACATCAGATAGAGCTAGCCCTTATCTAGAGATTCTCCCCTCCAGCTTCACCAGTCACATAGGTGAGAGGGGAGTTTCCATTTTTGTGTGTGGAAAGGTAGGAGCTCATCCTCCTACCCCAGGTGCAATCCACTACATCAACAATTTTTAGCACACAAAGCAGGAAGAAGACAAAGTGTAGAAAGAGACAAAGTAAGAGGCGAGTTATTGCCAAATGAGCGGCATGACCTATTTTCTCCATCTAGCATTTATGAGGGGATAAAGAGTAGTCTAGTTTTAGAAAAAAAAAAGGTGTGGCCATGTTTTTTACATTAAGATGGAATGCCAAAGTCAAAGTAGGAGCCAATAATCAGACGACTTCCTCTTCCCAAGGTTCAAAATGCACATGGCTAGAATGCAAAAAAGGGTGCCAAAATCTTTCCCAAGAAGTGCCAATTTCTCTTCCTCTTTCTGTATATTTTAAAAATTCTCATTGGAGAAGGATCAACCCTCTTAGCCTTAAGGCAATACTCTACCCAAAAATCTCTTGAGCTTGTAAGGCAGAGCTGCCAAATTTTTACCTTAAATCAGGTCTTAGCATTTTTACCTCCATCTGGACTTGCACTTTAAATGCATTATGAATTCTCTTTTCTATAGGTCTACTATAAGTGTATATAAAGGGCATATAGGTGCCTATGAATAGGATGTTAAAGTGTGTCCCAAAACACCTTTACTTGTTCCTTCCTCCCTGTACTTCCACAAACCCCTAGCTGACTATTGCAGAAGAGCTTTCCACTTGAGATGAAGTGTATGGGCATTTTTTCCTGGTTAAAAGTGTATATTTAGGTTGGGTGGGTCATCACCTTTTTGGTGTATCACCTTTTCCTTTTTAATCTTAGGTTCTATTTTTAGCATCTCTCTCCCTTTTCATCCCCCCCTTTTTTCATTTTATTTGTTAGCAATAGGAGAAACTAGGGCCTAAAAGATACATCAGAGGGAGCTAGCCCTTATCTATAAACTCTTCCCTCTGACTTCACTAGTCCCATGGGTGAGAGGGAAGTTTCCATTGTTGGGTGTGGAAAGGCAGGAGCTCGGCCTCCTACCCTAGGTGCAATCCATTGTGTCAATAGTTTTTGGCACACCCAGTAGGACCAACTAGGACAAGTTATGTCCACAGAGTTGAAGAATTTTTGGTGTGTTCTTTGACCAACCAGCCTTTAGAGGTTTTTGCATCAACACCAATGGTGACTCTGAGTTGAATCAGCTGGTTAAGCAGCCTAGTGCCATCAAAAAACACTTTTGTATGTATAATTCTTTTACATAAAATCATGGACCTTGTATTCCATCATATGACTATGATCAAACTCAAGATATTTAGAGAATTGCCTCAAGCAGCTCTCCTAGTTTCCCTGCAACAATAAGGGAAGTGGCCCTAGAGATTGACAGACTAGAGGAGAAATATGAATATCAATAGGAGCTAATGTATAGAGAGGAGTGTTTGTTTAGGCAAGCTCAGGCCTTACAATCCATAGAGGAAGAGGTAGAAAAATGGAGAAATACATTTATTCAAGGTAATTAGCCTTATGTGCCCCCTCCTATCCTAAAGAAAGCCCCCCTCTTATACACCAAACCCTTTCTATTAGATGGCACTTGCTCACTCCAACCTAACTGATGCATCTACTCTTAATCCCATGCACCTAGCTTTCCAGCATTAAAGAGCATCAGAGCAACCCCCCATGGAGATCAATCTTCTCAATTCCTTATATTGTGAATCTTCCATTAGGGGGAATACCATGAGCTAACACATCCCCCTTCTAGAGACTCTTTTGGTGCATCAACAATCTCTTCCTAGTGTTCCTCAACCTCCCCAAGTCTTTCAACATGATGTGTAGATTACAAGTTGGAGGAAGGAATGCTAGGAACTAGCCCAAAGCCTTGAAGAGGATGATGCTGGTGACCTCTAAGAAATACTCTTTCAGGATAATCTAGCCAAGAAAATTGAAGATTTAGAGGCTAGGATGGGACTGCTTTGTGAAAGAGAGATAAAACTTCTAGACCTTGTGGAGGAGCCCCAGGACCTTGGAGAAAACAAAGTTGTTACCTGTTCACAGGAGCAAAATTCTAATTTTGAGTCCTAAACTAGGGGAAAATAATAGAATCATGGGGCAAGAAGGAAGAGAAGAAAGGTTTTTTTCAAAACCTTGAAGAAGTTGAGGCTGCTCCTGCTCATGATGATGCTGGTGACCTCTAAGAAAGGCTCTTCTAAGAGGACATGCCTAGAATAATTACAGAGTTAGAATCCAAAGAGAGATTCCTCAACCAACATGTGATGGACCTATCTAAACCCAACCTATCAACACACCTCCAAGAGAGCTATCAGGCCACACCTGATATAGATGAAGTGCTGACCAAGTGGAAAGAGGAGAATAATTTGATTCTAGCTTAAGGACTACCTCCTCTTCCACATGGATTCAATCATCAACTTCCCACTTCATCCCTTCTCAAGGAGGAACCTATTTAGTAGGAGGTGAGTGAGGAGCAAAAGATCCAATCTATAGTTTCCCAAGAGGTTGTCATCAGTGACAATGAAAAAGAAATCATCATCGATGCTCCTTGTGAAGACCTCATCAGCAATGAAAAAGACATAGGGCATACATACATGTAGATGTTCCAGTAATATGAGGAAGAATATAAGCATGATGAGCTCTCTCCCCCTTTGTTTGATGAACTTCCTTATTGTTTCAATGAGGAAGACTACTATACTAAGGAGTTTGAGTTGGGGGAGGATCAAGAGAATATCTTTGAAAATCTAGAGATCCTAATTTTTGAGGAGGAAAAGGAGAGGTCTATCTTCCTTGAGGGAGACCTTGAAGAAGAAAGCTTTAAATAAAGAGGTGATGTTCTATGGGATGAGCAATCATTTTGTGAGTCCATTTCAGACATCACCATAGTCACCCTTCTTCAAGAAAGCCAAGAAGAAGTAGAGGATGAGTTTGACAGGATCTTCAATGAAGTAGAAGGAAATGAGTCAGACCATGATGCATTATAGAGGGATCATGCACAACAAAGGGCTTATGGTGATGAGCCAACAACCACATATTTCTTGGTGAAATGCACTAGCATGAAGGAACATCATTCAACAAGCTTCTAAGAACAAACAAAGTATGTATATGTTAGAAGTATGTTGGAATCTGATCCACTCAGATATAAGCCAACTCAGGTGGTAGGTAAGAGGAGTAGGTCACCAAATCTCCTTTTCATTTAGCCACTTGTCTGGCACATTAAGTTTCCTTACCAGGGAGGGGACTTAAGAAGTTTTCCCTTTGATCTAAGAGGGAAGTAAATGCACCTAGTTAGTTATACATAGTAGTTTGTCTTTAGTCTTCTTTCCTACTTTCCCTAAGTGCAGTTTGCACAAGTAGTGCTTTTAGACTTGTGTGTGTTTTTTCCTTTGTGTGTGGGGTAAAATCTTCATGTTTGATTCTTGGATCTTTAGGGCTATTGCTAACCTTTCTTCAAATCTGCATTCTGAATCCGTGCCTAATGGACTACAAGGCAACTAGTCTCTAAGCATAATAGGCATGCTTCCCCTAGGACTCACCAATTTGTTGACCATTTTTTGCCTAATAGGCCAAAAATTGGTCCGCTTCTTCCCCTGTTGTTCTAGGCCAATTCATTTTTTGATTTTGCACAAGTCCTAGAAATCTATAGACTCTGCAATTGTAATCTTTGATAGATGAAGGACTAGTTCAGAGAGTGCAAGGTTTTTCAAAGCTTCTTCAAACTCTTTTCTAAATAAATTCACAAGGAAAGAGAGCTAAAATGGTTTAGAAGACACTTTTCCTTAAGGTTGGAAGAGTGGTTCGATGGCATAATCTTTTTAAGAGTTAGCACCTTTAAACTATTGAACTGGTTCAATGCCTGGTTTAAATCACTTATTTCAATCAGCCTTGGTTCATTTCAATGCCTTGGTTTAATGCCTAGTTTAATCGCTTGGTTTAGTCAGCCTTGGTTCAATCAGTGGGTTCATCATTTGGTTCAACCACTAGGTTCATCAGCCTTGGTTCAATCAGCTTAGTTCAATCAATCGGCTCATCAGTAGGCTCATCAGCATGTAGTGTTGAAGCATTAAACTGGTTTAATAGATTGGTTCAATGCATTGGTTCAACACATTAATTCAATGCATCAGTTTAATGGTTAGTTCAAGTGGGAGAAGTTCAAAGCAAATGGTTCAAAGGGCTCAGCATGTAGTATTGAACCATTGAACCATTTTTGGTTCAATGGGTTGGTTCAACGGCTTGGTTCAAAAGAGTGCCCTAAAGCTAAAGGGTAGGTGCCCTTACGAGGGGTAGTTTCTAAGACAAAAATGCCTTACAGAGGGCATGAAACACTTCAAGGTAGCCAAAAGATAGCCAAAGAGCCTAAAATGAAAGGGCAAAAGACTTAAGTGATGGGATGAAATCTTTCAGACTTTTTGTCTGAAGGAATTCCTTCAGACAAAAAGCTTGAAGGAATTTAGGGAAGGTTGCAGTTTAAAGGGCCTGAAGGAATTTGGGGAAAGTCAAAGTGGCCAATTCCTGTAGAATTTTTATCCATGGAAAAAAAATTGAAGCAAAAGCCTACAAAGTAGAAAAAACCTCACATAAAAAATTGATGGATTTTGCCAAGGACGGTGATGTCCCAAAAGCCATCAATTTCAAGAAGGTAGATTAGCTATTATTTTAAAGTGATGATGGGTGCATGAGCATTAATTTTAAGGCAGTGAAGTAGCTATTTTTTGTTGAACTGCCTAAGCACCAACCATGGAAAGATCCCAAGGAATGTAGCGACCTACCAAAAGATCACCCTTGAGGGCTAAAAAAGCAAGAGGTAAAGCATGAAGAAGACAAGGTGTAGAAAGAGACAAAGTAGGAGGCAAGTTATTGCCAGATGAGTGGTGTGACCTATTTTCTCTAGTTGGCATTAATGAGGTGATAAAGAGTAGTCTGGTTGTATAAAAAAAGGTGCAACCATGTTTTTTACATTAAGATGGAATGCCAAAGTCAAAGCAAAAGCTAACAATTAGATGGTTTTCTCTTCCCAAGGTTTAGAATGCACATGGCCAGATTGTAAAAAAGGGTGCCAAAATATTTCCCAAGAAGCACCAAGTTCTCTTCCTCTTTCTATATATTGTAAAAATTCTCATTGGAGAAAGATCGACCTTCTTAGCCTTAAGGCAAAACTCTACCCAAAAATCTCTCAGGTTTGTAAGGCAAAGCTACCAAATTTTTACCTTGAATCAAGACTTAGCATTTTTACCTCTCTCTAGACTTGCACTTTAAATGCATTGTGAATTCTCCTTTTTGTAGGTCTACTAGAAGTGTCTACAGAAGGAATATCGGTGCCTGTGAAAAGGCTATCAAAGTGTGTCCCAGAACACCTTTGCTAGTTCCTTCCTCCCTATACTTCCACAGACCCCTAGCTGACTATTGCAAAAGAGCTTTCCACTTGAGATGAAGTGTATGGGCATTTCTTCTTGGTGAAAAGTGTATATTAGGGCTGGGTGGGTCATCACTTTTCTGGTGTATCACCTTTTCCTTTTTAAGCTTAGGTTCTATTTTCAGCATCTTTCTCTCCCTTTTCATCGCCCCCCTTTTTTAATTTTATTTGTTAGCAGTAGGAGAAACTAGGGCCTAAAGATACATTAGAGGGAGCTAGCCCTTATCTAGAGACTCTGCCCTCCAGCTTCGCCAATCCCATAGGTGAGAGGGGAGTTTTCATTATTTTGCATGGAAAGGTAGGAACTCAGCCTCCTGCCCTAGGTGTAATCCATTACGTCAACACTTACATTCAACAAGAATCAAATTTACACTCTGCTTCCCATGATACAACAAGAAACAATTCAAAATCATGATATCTTGAGTAATCAAGCACAAAGGAATGGCCATTATTAAAACCAATAAAATCAACATCTAGCTCACACTAATGTATAAATCACTCAATGTTATAACTCTACCAAAGTTGAATTGGATTTTATATAAAGAATGGTCCAAAAGCTAAACAATAATTTTTTATATGCAAAAAAATATGGATAATACCACCAATCAAAATTATAACCAAAATTTTGGATTTCTAAGATATAATAGGCCTATTACTATGCCCACCAATAATACAAAATAACAACATTCTAATAAGCTATTATAAATCAATATCATGGAGATATTTTTTTCTAATTGGCATAGGGTTCATAACACATCAAAACATGGGGAATTAGACTATGTAGAGTTATATATAGCCTTTGAAATCTTTCAAAGGGAAATGATTAGACAAGGTCAAATGATGAATCCCCTAGATCTCCCTCATTAATTTGAACCTTAAAATTTATCTATGGTCTTTGAAACTTATGATTTTCCCTTCCCTAGTGAATATGACAATGTTCTAGAGGATAATTATGATGAGGTACAAGAATTCTAGTAGTTCAAGAGGAAAAATTATAGTCTAAAGAACAAATAACCTCTCACCACTTCTAATCCCTAGAACAATATAGTTATTCCCCCAAATCTTAAAGCTAATAATAATCCTCCTCCTCCAAAAAGGAATGATTAGCCTCAACATAGAGAAGAATAGAGTAAGGGAGGACATAAAATTATTGAGGATATGAAGAAGATAAAGGTTAACATCACTCTTCATGAACCAACACAAATCATAGAATAGAAGTAGATCTTATGGAAATCTATCATAGGAAAATCTATTGTAGAAAATTCCAAAACATTCAACACAAATGTTATATACAAAAATAATCCTAAGGTACCTCCTTTCTTGTTAACCATTCAAGCATTTATCAAGAATATACATTATTATTTGGTAGACTATAGATATTTAGCTACTATGATACCAACCTCTATTTACTAGAAGCTCATTTTTACCCCAATTCCATTCAAGAGGACTATTTCATAGGTGGATAAAATAGTAGTCCTTATTTTTATAAAACCCAATTATGTAAAAATATAGTTTCATCATAACCTTGAGTACAAATGACTATCAACATACGGGTACTAGATATTTCAAATGGATATGGGCTACTATTCAGTAAATATTGGTCAAATATGTTAAATAGGTATCTTTCCACATACTTCTCTCACATTTGGCTACCATGGAGAAGCATTTCAAACCAAATTAGGATCGATCAAGATCTAAGGATGAAACACCCTATTATGGAGTACAACATTGCCAATGAAAAAGTAAGTTATAAGTCTCCTATCCTTAGAATCTATATATTTAGCATGAAACATGAAACATAGAAAGAAGTGTAGGGCCCTTCCCAATTATGGGCCCTCAATTTTTATGGAGAAAAATCCAAGCAAGTTGTTTCATGTAAATTTTGATTTATTTCTAAGAAGAAAGTTGTAAAACTTAAAAGAAGGATGATGTTAGTAGAACCTAGACTTGGTTTGTGCTCCATGATCCAAATAGTTGTAGATAATCCTCTTTTGCTTGGGAAGAATTAACTATAGATAACAAATCACTACATAAATGGTTGATTAGTTAGATAGTAGGGTGGATTACCTAGGAAACTAGATCCAAGAAGCAAAAGATTCCTTGGAGGATGTTAATCCACACTTTTAAATAATCAAGTTCTAAAAATGAAAGATAAATTACTTGCATGAATAATAGAAGGTATTAAAATAAAATATATGAAGTGCTTGAAAGAGATGATTTTGACTAATTATATCAATAAATGATTTAATATTAATGCCAAATAAGTTGGGTATGGTTCAAAAAATAGGGTGATGTTTTGTGCTTAAGCAAAAGGTTAGAAAGTGGATTTCAGTTGGGGTTTGATAGTGAAAATAATTTGTTAGAATTATCACATAATGACCATCAGTGGTTGCATAAGACCCTTAGTGGTTAAGGTGACCATCGATGGTTAAGTAACCATTAGCAATTATGGATAGACTATCGATGATTAGGGTGACCATCAGTAGTTGTTGTGCATTTTGGTCTAGTTTAAGAAGCTAGTTGATGAGGTTACAGAATGGATTCTAAAAGGTGAGATGGAGATAAAACAAAGAAATTAATTACTAAATTTGATGAAATATATATACTTAACTTTTTATCTTGAATAATGTGTAGGTAGTTAGCTAGGAACCCATTGTGGATCCTAAAGTAATTCTGGTAGAGTGTCAGTGTCTAGGCTATGATTGATGAATTGTAGTACTTTAGGTCTCTAACCTAGTCATTAGTTCACTATAATAATATCTATAAAATAATTTTTAATATAAGAATCTATAATAATTTTTTATGATCTTTGATACTTGATTATTCTTGATTTGGATCCCTTTCACCTCCTCATCCTTTCTCTTTATAAAAGGAAAGTAGAGGTGAAACAATAAGTTCAATAAGGTGTTAAGAGGTCATCTTATTTTAGTCTTAACATGCATAGTTACATGATTAGATAAGAATATAAAAGGAAGGTGTATTTGAGCTAGAGTTAACCCTTAAGGTGGTTAAAACCTAACTATCAGTGGTTGAGCCTAACTATCAGTGGTTGAGCCTAACCATCGATACTTAAGGTGACTATCAACAGTTAATAGGTTAAGGGTTAAGTTGGTCAAAGTTAGTTAGCTTGTCAGTTATATTGTCATAATTTTATTTTTAAAACATTATCAAGTGGTCCTTAGGGGGCCCCAAGGGTGGTCTAGGGGTTAGTTCAACATCTAGAACCATTGTGTGTAGTTTTATAGTGTGTACATTTCCCCCCTTTTTATTATGTAGTTTATATCAACAAGTTGTATAACAAAAATAGATTGTGGGTTAAAGTTTTGGTTGCCCTAAGCATGAGAGGATGTGTTCCCACTCAAACCAAGAAGTTATGAGGTAAAATGGAATTTGGTGCAGGTTTGATGAGTGTGTATGTTGGTGATAAAATTGGTGATAGGGTGGGTACTGAAGCACAAACATGCACACAAAGTGTGACTAAGTGTGATAGCCAAGATTATGTATTAAATAGGTTACCATGGTTGGTAAAAATAAGGTCAACACTATAAGTACAAGTGATAAGTGGACCACATGACCACATTTAGGTATGGTGGTTGGGTTACACTTATAAACGTAAGTCTCTTAGGCAAGGTTATTGTAGTCATAGGTATCCAATGTAGGAAGTGATCTCAGAAAGACACAAATTAGTCAACGTACATGAGCAACATGAGTTTAAGGCATTCAAAATGGTAATAGTCAGTGTGGTTAAAATGGCCAAAGTAAGGTCATCACAAAACATGTATCAATTGGGCCAAAATGGAAAATATTGAGGTTGAGGTGGTTGGTTTTCTTAGTGGAGTAGCTAAACTCCATTGGTATGTGGGTTGTTAATGGATTTGTTGAAAAAACATGTAGTTATAAAGGCAAAAAAGTGATGAGATCAATCATTGATGGTTAGGGTTGACCATCAATAGTCACATCCTTACCATTGATAGTCATATGTTATCCCCAAAAAGGGAGACAGTAAAAAGGCCACTATGGGTTATAATTCTTAATTTGAGCATCGCAAGCTTTGGGGATTTAAAGTTTGGTCTTGTGAGAAAAATTTTGGTGGTTTGTGAGTGTTGAGTGAGATGAGTAAAGTGTTTATTGGGTGATGTTGGATAGAGAGTTGACCAAGGTGATGTAGAGGGTTGATTGATAAAGACGCAAAGAGGATGAGGGAGAGCATGGGGCATCGTAGTGGTATCGAGGGTACTTCTATGTCGATTATCATGGAATGAGGTAGGGGGAATAATGAATTTGTTAATGTTATATGTTTAAAAAGTTTTTTAATTGATTATTGGTGGGTTAGGGCTAGATTTAGGGTTAGGTTTATGTAATTAGGTAGGTGGAGGTAGAAATGGTAGAGGGGTGAAATTTAAGAGGAGTAGTGTAGGTAGGGGAGGGTAGATGGTTTTAGGTAAGTTAAAATTTGTGTGTGGTTATTGTAGTGGTAGGATTAGGGTGTTAATTTTGGATCATCAGTGGTCACCTAATAGTGATTATCGATGGTCATTATCAATCATCATTAATCGATGATCAACCATCATTAATCGATAAGTGATCATCAATAAGTCACTATGTGGTGACCATCGATGATTGTTCCATAACCATTGATTGTCAATTGTTGAGTGGTGATGGTTCTAAAAGGAACCATCACTGGTTGATACTTAACCATTGATGGTCAATGAAGGAATAAGTTTTTGGTGAAAAATTAGGGTTTAGATAAGCTAAGGGAGGATTTGTAAGTCCAAGGTAAAAAGGAAGAGTATAAGGGTGTGGTTAGGAAAGGGTTAAGGGTAAATGGGTAGATAGATAAGGTAAGAGAAGTAAATCTAAGGTAAGTCTATGGTGTAGTTTGGTAGAAAAGGTGAATAGTTAATAGGTAGTTTATAGGTGAGTTTTGATAAGCTAAGTGAACTAAGGTTTTAGTATGACTATGCAAGAATGAGAATAGATACAAAGAGAGACTAGGTTCCTTGGATATTAGATGAGATATAGTGAGTTATGACATATGTAGACTGAGACCACATACCAAGGTGAGATTAGGTGGCATGAGGTATTATCAACACATACTCTATCACTTCATAGCTATAGATGGATCTATAATAGTTAAGATCATGAGATAGATCTCATTCCATTTGATAGGGTATAGATATAATTTAGCATCATACAAGATATACTCAAGGTGTTTTTGAGGTATAGGAGAGAGGATGTAAATTTTCCACTGCCTACTCCATAGCTAGTTCATGAGTTCATTGATTAGGATTTTTTATTAGTAAAGATTGATGTGGATGATATAGGTGTTACATATGCCTATCCTATATGGTATTAGGAACACTATGCTACAGTGGATTTTGGAGGTGATGATGATGGTCGATAGGACATAGATGTTGACTTAGATAGGGGTGGTTAGTAGGTGAGAATTGGTGGTCTAGATATATCAACAATGATCATTTAGTGGGACCAAGCATGAGTAGATCTAACCATCGCATAGACATCCTTGGTAGTATCATTGGCATCCTCAGTAGTAGCATAAATTTTTATGATCATTCATATAGGAGAGAGAGATTAGGCTAGAGCTCATGTAGCCATGGTTACATAAGAGATAAATTATCTTTGATAGGAAAGATGAGTACTAGTAGTTGTAGGACCATTAGGGTCTATTTTGATGGTGAGATATGTAGTGACAATGGAGGAGCTTTGGTAATATGAGGCCTTGGTTTTTAGATGCCTACCATATGGTCCCTAATGGGGTGAGTGTAGAGTCAAGATCACTGGAGGTGCTAGCACTGTGACAGTAGGTCAGTGGGTTGATTCTATAGGAAGATAGGTAGGTGTAGGAGGGTAGGATTTAGGAGGTAGTGATGCTCTAGGGGCCTAGATTTATTATGAGACATTGTATTTTTTTGATGTAGCATATGATTTTTATACCGACATATGAGTTGATGTAGTGAGGTGTATACATATTATGTGAGATATGTACTTATTTATATATATGATCATCATGTTGATTATGAGCTCATGATATATATATATATATATATATATATATATATATATATATATATATATATATATATATATATATATATATATATATATATATATATATATATATATATATATATATTCATTGTATATGGTTTCTGGTTCATTTTTATGATGTTCATATTGCATTTATATGATGTGATATGATGGTTGATGTGGACTCATTAGTTAGGCATGTGATGATATGGTTATTTAATTTATGTTCATGATGATGTTGATATTTGATGGATGTTGTTTATAATATGATGATGATGATGTGTTGTTGGACATGGATGCAATGTTTTGTGATTATTGTTATGGTTGTGGTTTATGGATCATAGTTATATGGATGTGATAAATGATATGATGATGATGATGATGATGATATTATGATGTTTATGATATCATTATGTGATTATTATGTTTATTATTGGATGCTATGATGACAATGATGATTATGTTCATGCTAAAATTTAATGAGTATATACTTCCTCATCTAGGATTTAGACATGTGGTGGAAATGTGTGAATGAATCATTTATTTTTGATGTATGATTAAATTATGGTAGATATGATAGATGGTTTATTTGATGTGATTTATCACTAAATGATGTTTTTTGTAGGAGATGTTTAATTCATTAAAATGTTATTATGGTTAAAAACATTTAAACTAATGAGGTAAAAACACATGGTTAAATGCATTTATTTTAATGAATGTGTTGTAATATTAAAAACACATAGATTAGGTTGGATAATGAAACTAAATGTGAGAAAAGAAAGAGAAGAAAATCAAAAGATAAAAATATTAAAGAATGTATCAACCAGTATGAGAGAATAAAAAGGTAAGATGCTCCTTATTTAGAAAGGATTAAAACAAACTAATTTTGGATCGGCTTATAAACATAAACCCTTAGAGTGTTGCACATTAGTATTTTTTAGTTGGTTAAAAAGGTGTCTTGATCACATAATTTCAAGTGAGCTCAAAATCCATTTCTTATATATTGTATAAAAGGGGAGGGAGATAAAAATAGAACCTTCTTGGGAGACTAGCTTGCCTCTTCTACAGGTTACCAAAGAGCTAGTATAAACAAGTCCATGCCATATAAGGTGTAGACTGGTCAATGTCTGAAGTCTACTTATGAAATCCAATTGTGGCTTCCAAAATTAAGTTTAAATTTTTTTTATTTTTGATAATGGGTCTTTTTATATTTTTTTATTTCTTAGAGGGATAGGGGAAGTTGATCATTGTATGAAGCTTCCAATAGATTGCTACACTTTGACCAATGCTTTACTCAGCCATCCTTTAGGGGAGTGGTCTGAGTTTTTGAGCTTTGTTTAAAGATTTTTGATAATTATCCTTCAAGGGAAAATTCTAACTTATATTGATCAATTTTGATATGTTTTGGTAGTTGTCCTTTGAGGGAGTAGTCTATGAATTCTAGAGAGTGACTCATATGAGTTCTTTTAACTTTTCTTTTGATTTTTGGTTTTGATGTCATGGAATTGCTTATATAGGCTTAAATTTTCACCTTTTATGAAAGAAAAAACTAAAACACAAGAAGGTTGATGAGGTGTAAAATAGGTTTAAGTGATAATGACCATGGGAATCTATCTATAACGGGATGGAAAGTACCATGAGGATCATGCCATGGGTAGAGCCATGGTACCCATGTTCAAGATTAAGTGAAGATAGTAATAGATAATCACATGATTTAGTTTGAATCAATTATCCTTAAAAGAAGGGGATGAATGTGGGTGAAAACAAGGGATGAGATTAAGTTAGACAAAAGGTGAGTTCAATATTTTTTGACAAAAGAAAGGATGCAGATGTGAAACATTAAAGGGATCAAGTTTTGGTTTCCCTTTAAGGGAGGATAACTGACAAGCTCTCAATCCATACTTGTGTATTATGATACAAGTTCTAAGACAATTTAAATAAAATTTACCTCACTTGATTTTCTCCATATTGGTGACATGTTGATTTTCCTTTAGGATGAGGTCTTTAATATTGAATTCTCACACTTTAAGGTGTTTTTTATAAGCACACTTGATTCATTTTTGATATATGTGAAGGTGGGTGAGCATGGATAATAGAATTCATCAAGTAGCTCAAGTTGGGATAAAAATTCTTGATGATAGCCACTCTAAAAAATGAGATCTTACAGGGATATGTGAAGAGAGGGAAATTATACTTTGAGAGGTAAGACAGCCTCTACTCCAAAAACTAGAGAGAAAGGGGTAACACCCATAAGGGTTTGAATTCTAGTGCCATAGGCCCATAAGGCAAAGGGTATGTGTAAATGCCAATCTCAACCAAATGCATTAACCATTTTAGTTAGCATATTACTAAGAGTCTTGCTAGAGGATTCCACCTATCCATTTGCTTGTGAATGATAGGGAAATGAGAAACTTAACTTGATAATGAACATGTCACAAATACCTTGGACTTGTTTGTTTTTAAAATATTTTCCATTGTCAGTGATAATTTTATGAGGGACACCAAAATAATAGATAATGTAATGGTTAATGAATTTGACAAAAAATTTGGATTTGGTTGATATTCCTTGATCCTTTTGGTGAATTATTCCATTGTAGTGATGATATAGTGGTGTCATTGTGAATAATGAGGTTTAATTTCTCTAGTGAGATATAGACCCCATTACAACAAGGGCTAGAGATCCTTGGATAATTAAAGATTATGGCTAGGTGCATGATGTAAAGTAGCATGTTGTTAACATTTGACACATTTTTTCACATAATCATAGAAATCTTGGTTAAGGGTGGGACAATAAAATCCTAGGAAAAGGATATATTTAGCGATAGCTAGACCACTAAAGTGTCCCCCATAAATCCCATCATGGGTTTCCTTGATAGAATTAGAGGCTTCATGAATATGTAGGTAACTAAAGAGGAGGCCATGAAAGCCAAATTTATAAATAATCCCCCCCAATATGGTATAACATGAGGTGCTCTAGATAAAAGCTCTTTGATCATTCTTAGAAAGGTTGGAAGGGACGATGGCAAGGTTGAGGTAGTCAAAGATTTGTTGGTACCAAAGGTCAGATTGGGTCTCCTCCACATTAAAGATGGTGGGAGAGTTTGATTTTACATAAGAGGGTTAGGTAAGTTATTGGATAATGATATATATCTTAGATTCATAAGGTGCATATGGGATCTATGAAGTGAGGGAATCCATCATATCAACAAACTTATTCATAGATCATGGAGTGGTTTGGATATAGTAGTGTTTAAAATCATACTAAGAATACATCAGATAATTATCTATACTATTGAAAAAATCACTATTGCATTGATAAGAGACATTGATTTGATTGACCACTAGTTAAGATTCACCAAAAATGTTGATTGTTTTGACTCCCAACATTAATGTAGTTTGGAGGCCTATCACTAGGGACTTGTACTCAACCATATTGTTGGTATATTCAAATACTATCATGAAGGATAACTGAAGAGGTTCACTATGAAGGGGGATAAATATTATGCTGGCTCCCCCACCACATTGATACTTTGATCCATTAAATAACATTCTCACTTAATAGGTGAAGTTTGATTAAGAGAGGGTTATGATAGAGTCATCTGGAAGCTCAAGAGGAAGAGGTTGATTGTCTGCTAATGGTGCCTTAACCAATTAGTTGGAAATGAAATTTCATTTAATTTATTTCTATTAAAGGAACTCAAGGTAAAACTCAAATAAAAACATGAACAACATAGCCATACATTGGTTTTGGTATGGCTTGGAGTACATATACTTGAGTGGGTCGGTATTGGTTATGGCATAGGTCTTGTGGTTGAGAAGGTAGTGGTGAAGTTTGGTGGCCACAAAGACTAAGGCAAGGAAAATTTTCTCAGTATGGGTGTATTGAGTCTCATACTTTACAAGTGTATGACTAATGTAGTAGATGGATTTATCTTTTTTATACTCATCCGAATGAGCCAGGATTTCCCCTAAAGAGTGTTTGGTGGTAGAGATATAAAGGTAAATAGGTTGATTTTCCTTAGGAAGAATGAATATGGGTGGAAACAAAAGGTTCTCTATAAGTGTATAAAGGGCCTTTTGGCATTATTTATTCCATTTAAAAGATGCATCCTTCTTAATAAGGATATGGAAAGGTTAGAATCAATTTGAGAGTTGAGAGATAAAGAAATGAATGGATTGGATCTTCCCCTACAAGTTGTGGAGTTACTTGAGGTGAGTAGGAGGATGCATGTCAAGGATTCATTTTGTTTTGGTAGGATCAACTTTGATTCCCTGAAGGGAAATGATAAAGCCAAGGAGAATTACTAAAAAGACCCCAAAGATACACTGCTTAGGATTAAAGTGGACATCGTAATGGATAAGTCATTCAAAAAATATCTTAATAATGGCCAAATGGTCTTTACAACATTTAGATTTCCCAAGAAGGTCACCAACATAATATTTGACAATTTTATGAATAAGGTCATGGAATATGTATGTCATAGTGCATTGGTAATACACCAATGTTCTTCAGTCCAAATGACATGACCCTATAGTAGAATTGACCCCATGGGGTGATAAAATTATTATTATGTTGATCTTCAAGGGTAATTAGGATTTTATTATAACTTGAGAATCTATCCATAAGTGATAACATCTCATATCCAATTGTAAGATCAACAAGCTAGTCAATGCTTGGCAAATGAAAGTAATCCTTTGGGCAAGCAAGGTTAAGGTCATGAAATTCCACACAAATACATAGTCCCCTTATGTATTTGGTTATAGGTATGACATCTAAGACCCACTGGGGATAATCAATGGTTTGAATGAAATTGACAGATAGGAGATGTTGAAGCTCCTCTTTGATGAGAAGGGATATGTGAGAGTGCATTTGTCAAAGTTCTTGCCTAAAAACATTATCATCATGGTTGGTGACTATGTTGTGGGTTGAAATGGAGGGTTTGATTCTTAACATGTCAATATAAGACCAAGTAAATGTCATTTTGAAGTCTTGTAGGTAGGAGGGGAAGTCCTAAGCTCCTCACAATTTTGAGATTGGCCAATTTTGATAATACATGGGTTATTAAAAGTAACCAAGTTAATATCCATGTAGATTCATTCAATATGTTTCAAGTCTCAAGAGGAAGATATTTGAGGATAGAAGAATCTTCTACACTAAGATACGTGATAATAGAATTGTCATCCTAGTACTAAATGGTATTAATAGTAGGAGAGTCATCTCCTACCATCTTAGGATGGGTTAGAGGAGTAGTCATGGTCACCCCATCCTTTTGATAAGTTAGGGGTCTGAGATTGATCATGTTGATGAAAAAAAGTTAGGGGGATGATTTTGGAATCTTTATTTGTTGATAAGGAAGGGGTTGGTGAGGAAGGGATGTCTTTCTCAACAACAGTGATGGGAGGTGGGTAGGTTTGCTTTTTAGATGGCATAAAATTGAGGCCACGATTTTTATCAGGTTTTTGGGTCTTGATTGGAAGAAAATCATGTTTCTTATGTTTATATCAACCTAGGCCAAATCCCTTCTAAGCACACCTATAAAGATGTCTTGGAAAACTTCAGTTTATCTAGATAGGAGAAACTAGAGGTGAATGGTCAAGGTGAGAAAGAGATGAAAGATGTGTTAAGGGGTTTATCAAGTCCCCCATAGATGAAACTGGTTTGATAATTTGAGGGCCCTAAAGGAATAATGGCTCCAATATTGGGTTCATAGCTAGGTTGTTAGTCTAAATTCCCATATTTGTGAGTAATAAAAGTGTCTAGTGTCAAAAGGTGATACTCCCCTAATGAATGACATTAGAAGGTTGATTCCAAAGGGTCCATGGGTATTTGGGTGGAAGTGATAGATGAACTGGTGGATACTTTATTGGTAGAAGAAGATGGGGATTCATATTTTAATGATGAAGGCCTATTGGATGTATGAATGAGAATGGAATTTGTCTACTACATCATATTACATGATGTGAAAATACTCAAGTTAGTGTGGATGGTAAATATGTGTCCTTCATGTTCAAATTTGATGCATCAGTGTAGGGTGGATGACACATAGCCCATGGAATGGATCTAAGGGCATCCTAGAAAAATGTTTTACTAAAACTTGCCTTCTACATGTAGAAGAGATTAGGAAGTGTGTGGGGGCCTAAACAAATGTGAAGGACAACAATTCCTAAAGTCATGACCATAGTATCATTGAATGATTGGACCACTGTTGAGGTCTTTGACATAATAATCTTAGGTAATTTGAGTTGGTTGTATGTATTGGAGGAGATAATTTTTATGCTTTCTCCCCCATAAATCATAACCCTCTTGCTACAGGTTTGGTTGATATGCACGATAATGATAGGGGAGGATCTAGTTCATCTGGATGAATGGAGGGTACTTCTTAATCCTTGAAGGTAACAAGGTTGGAAATTTGATGGGATATAATAAAGGATGTTATAGGTTTTGGGTATTCTAGTTAGACCTCTATGGATTTGAAAGCTTTTATCATCACTTAGTGGTGATGGGGTGAGGCATTTATTAGTTCATACAAAATCATCTTCACCAATGTTTGGTGAAGTTATTTTAGAATTACTCATTAGATTGACTTGGATGGTTTGGATTATTAGGGTCCCAAGATGGACACTTTGGGTTTGGTTGAAGGTAAAGGTGTTTTGTGTTGTCCAAGTGATTGGGTGGTAGAAGAGGGATATGTTTATGGAATGGACACCTTTAATTTTCCCTTATCCTTTGGTTGAGCCTATGATCATGTGACCACATGGATGGTATGGATTTGCGGAGGAGTCAAGTTAGAGGATTGCTTTGGTTCCTCTTCACTCTGAGGTGAGAGTGGAAGAGTAGGTAGATATTAGTTGATGGCTCTTAATTTTTGGATTAGTTGTGAGATCATAAGAGGATCATGTGATAATAAGTTATCCTCATGATATAATCAATTGCCTAATACTTGGAGAGCTCTATAGTTCTCAGTATCATGCCTAGGTGTCCTATGGTATGAGCATACTAATTTGTCAATATACCAATATGGTGTAGGACTGTGTGGGTTAAATGGTTTGGTAGGTGGCAATATTAAGTAATATTCTTACAATAACCTCTATAAGATGGTTGAGTAAGACTCAAGAAAAGGTGGAAAATGCATGGATGTCTTAGGTTTGATAGTTTAGGTAGAATCTATTTTAAGAGTGGGTTTGATGGTCAGATATTTGGGTGAAGGAGCATTCTTAGTGGATGGTTTTGGTATGGATTTCTTGGAGGCAAAAGGTGTTGGGGTGGATGCCTAAGAATTAGGTGGTTAGGCTATAGGAGGTTTGGTGAAAATAGTGAGGATGAAAGTAAGATTTATGGTGTAACTAAAAGGGGTGGTTGGATTTGGATCTTATTTGGGATGGTTGGTTTCCTTACTAAAGAAGAAGGGTGAGGTCCCAAAATAAAAGGCAAAGTGGAATGGGGAGGTAGAGTTTTGGCTTGTGGAATCTTAGGTGTTTTTACCTTCTTTGTTGGCTTGGTTTGGGGTTTGTTTGATAGGTTTGGTGAAGTTGATTCCCATTTTAATGAGGGTTGACAAAGGTTTTAAATAGGGAATATTTCAAGGTTTGTAGTAGGCTTGGTCGAAATGGTAAAAGGTGACTTGGTTATTTTAGGTAGAGTTGATTTAGATGGTTTAGGTATGGTTTTGTTGGTAGAGGTTTTTAATGGCTCATTTATGGTGAAAGTAGGCTCAATAGTGGGAATGTAAGGTTGGGATGAAAGTGTTGTGGTTGGAGGTTCTTACTTGGTTTGGTAAGGAGGCCTGAGATGGTGCCAAAATGTGGCATGATCTATGTTGGGTTGAGATAAGTATTCTTTGTTTTGAACCAGTCTAGAGAAGATCTTATAGATGGATTTGATCCCTTCAATATTAAGCTCAAATTTCAAACCCATAGGTAGAGGGAGAGAAGTAGTTACCTTGTCCTTTTCCTTAATCAAGGTCTCAAGGTTTGGTAATATGAGCATCCTCTGGGAGAGATAGGTAGAGTGATCTCTTCCTTAGCGATGCTTTCTAATGGAAGAGTACATTATTTTATGATAGAGAAGAAGGATATGGTGGTAATGGTTATCTCTTTTGGTATGCCTTCTAAAGGATAGGTCGATGACTCAAATACTTAGATGAGGGGGGAAAGGGAATAGTCATTTCTTTGGTCTCATTTTTTGAAGGATTGGAGAGTGATTCCACTACTTGAATAAGTGGATGTAAAGGAAAGGTATTTTTATCAATATTTTCCTTAATAATGAGTTGACTAAGAAATATATTAATGGTATGAACTTTATATTTGTGAGAGGATTATGCTTTATTGTTTTCATTATTCATGGAAGGGGCATGGTTGGGAAATGGTTGTCTAAAGATGTCATGTGATTGATTTAGGGGTGCATTAGGGTTATCCAAAACAAGTTCCCCCTTATCGATGAGATTTTAGATGATGTTATTAAAGGTATTTCACCTACTAATATCATGTATAATGACACTATGGAAGGTGCATAATTAATTCTCCTTATACCAACCAGGTATAGGATGAGAGGAATTGAATTTCTATAGGGGTTTGATTGGCAAGAGTTGTATGATGTTTGATTTCAATAACTTCTCTAATATTGAAGCATAAAACTCCCCTAGTAGATCAAAATTATTTTATTTTTTATGGTTTGGGTTTTTAGTGTCCTAGTTGAAGGAACTAAAAGAGTTGGATTTGTTAACAACTAGTGGAGGGGTGGTTTTAAGGACAACCACATTTATGGTTCCCTTGTTTTTTTGTAGTTAGTGTTGGTTTTATTGTTAGTTTTGGAGGAGGGAGTCTCATTTAATTATAAGGTTGAATTCTTGTTTCTTAATTTCAACTTTCTCTCATCAATGGCTCTATTCTCTAATTTTCATGCCATGGTGAAAGCCTCCTCAAAGGTCCTAAAAATTTGAACCCATAAAGTGGAGGAAATATGTTTGGCACAAGTCTATGTAAAGAGATCACTCAACTCTAGTTGGGGAAAAGAAAAAGAGAGTTGATTTATCAAGATTTTCCAATGGGATAAAAGGTTGGCTATGGACTCATCATAAAATATTTAGATGGAGTAGAGATTGGTGATGGAAAATTTCATAGAGATTTTTATGGAAAAGTGATCTAGGAAAGTTTGAGCTAGTTGGGCAAAATAAAAGAGGGGATGTTTTTTAATAACACTATATTAATATAGTGTCAAACCTAATAGAGACATATGAAAGGTGTAGAAAAAGAGGTCATCATCATGAGAAATAAAATAGAAAGAATTTTTAAATTCTCTTAGATGTTTTTGAGGGTCTTCCTTACTCTAAAATTTTGAAATTTTTGGATGTTCCCATTAAGGAGGATAAGGTTAAATGGGATGGAAGGATGAATTGGATCATTATAGATTTGGTCATAAGATAAGAAGTTATGGGCACTAGAGAGAGATGACTCTGAAGTAGTAATTTTATACATTAACTTTTTGACAAGGTCATTTTGTGGTTGTGCACCCCCATAGCTATAAGGTAGATTATGTTGGTTTTGGATAGGTGCAACATATGAATAACTAGTGGGGGTTGAGAGGTTGTCACATATTGGTATGTGGATATGGGTAGTTAGGATGATGCCACATACATGGAGATAAGTGTTTGGGTGGAAGGTATAGGTACATACCCTTGTGGGTTGGTTACGTATCTCAGATTTTGTGTAATGGGAATTTTTTGGGGGATTGACGTAGGTTGGGTTAGAGGTATGGTTCGGTTGGTAGATAAAGGATAGGTTGTAACTTTGGTATTGATGGGTGGAAGGGAAGAAGGTTTGGAACCACCAAGCTATAGAATGGATTGGAGGTAGGTAGGTTAGAAATAAGAGTGATGGTGGTGACACTAGTAGAGGGTACTCCCATAGTAAACAGAGTATTGATGCCTAAAGGTTAAGTTGTTCCTATAGTAGAAGGGTTGTTAATTGGGTGTTGGTTGGTTAGGTGGATTGATTTTATATGGTGGTATCAATGGTATTATTGGTATAAGATGATGTCTAGGTGGCTAAAGGTTAGGTGGAGATGGTGTCAATAAAAGTGTCACCTATAAGGTGGGATGGCATGCCATAGGGAAGGTCAATAAGTGGAACTAAAATAGGGGTACAGTGAGATATGGTGTTAAGGTAATGTTGGAGGGATATGAGGTTTTTATTTAGAAATGTGATGAAATATGTATCACCTTGGGTAACCATCCAAGGAATGGTAATACTTATATAAGTATGGATAGAACTCTCTGCATCTGAGATGTACTCCATGGATGAGGGAGAAGAAAAAGATGAATGATTAGGAGAGAATCCTAATTTTCTTGGTTGCTTAGTTGTTTCCTAGTTAAAAACATGTAGATAGGGAAAATAAGAAGATACAAGAAATATAACAACTCAAACAAAGAGAAGATAAGAAAAAGTCAAGGAAACAAAACACACACTAAAGCATGTTAAATCCTAAGGTTCTTTTTAGTCTCTCTTGTGGATTATACCTTAAGCTTTAATAATTGTGTGACTCAACTTGTATTGTAGAGTAAGTACTAGAAACTAAGTTTATGGTTGGTTTTAGGTTGTGTTTAGGCTCTCAAATGGATCTATATTATAAATTAGTATGTGGCTTGATATTGGGGCCTACCAACTCACTTCACGTACCACAGTGATAAGGGTGTTGGGTGCTTAGCCAAGATATACTGATTGCTAGAGATTTTGCTTAGATAGATAAATATGTTGGTTCTCCCCTTGGTGGGGAAATATAAGTAGGATAGCTAGCAAAGGTGATTTATAGGTGATGAAACCCTAGTTGGGTCTTATGTTAATGTTTTTATACATGATTGGGTATAAGTGGTTTGGTCTTGTGTTTGTGATAAGAGTGAAACTATGATTAATTAACTTGATTAATTAAGCTATATGAGCTAAAATAAGCAATAAAATGATGGATGTAATCAATTTTAAGCCCAAAATGAAATTTTGATATCATTGTATGAGCAGAAAGACAAGAAGAAGAAGAACCTAGATGTAACTATAAACCTAAGAAAAGACTCAAGGATCCCACTAGGCATGGCATAATGTTTCACATAATTTTTTCTTTATTTCTAAGAAAAAATTTGTAAACCTTAAAAGAAGGGTGAAGTTATTATAACCTACATTTGGTTTTCACTCTATGATCCAGACAATTGTAGATACTCTTCTTTAGCTTGGGAGGAATGACCTGCAGATAAGAAAGCACTAGAGAAATGGTTGATTAGTTAGATAGTAGGGTGGATTTCCTAAAAAGCAAGATCCAAGAATCACAAGATTCCTTAAAGGCTATCAATCCACACTTATAAATAATCAAGTTCTAAAAATGAAAGATAAATTACTTGCACGAATAATAGAAGGTACTAAAATCAAATATAAGAAGTGCTTGAAAGAGATGACTTTAACTAATTATTACAATAACTGATTAAATATTATGCCAAATAATATGGGTATGGCTCAAAAAATAGGGTGATGTTATTTGCTCAGACAAAAGGTTAAAAAATAGTATTTGGCTAGGGTGTGATAGGTGAAAATAGCTTGTTGTTAGAATTATCACACAGTGACCATCAAAAATTGGGTAAGACCATCGACGGTTAGGGTGACCATCATTGATTACTATGGGTTTTGGTTTATCTTAAGAATCTAGTTGATAAGGTTGTATAATGGATTCTAGAGGTGGCATGGAAGATAGAATAGACAAACTAATTACTAAATTTGATAAAAGATAGATACTTAACTTGTTAGCCTAAACAATGTGGAGGTAGTTGGTTGAGAACCCATTCTAGAGTCTAGAGAAATTTTGATAGAGTGTTAGTGTCTTGGATGTGATTGATGAATTGTAGCACTTCAAGTCTCTAACTTTATCATTGGTTAACTAGAAGAAAACCTACAAAATAAGTTTTCATACAAGAATATCTAATAATTGATGATGATATTTGATTCTTGATTGATTTTTATTCTAGGTCCCTTTCACCTCTTCCACCTCTCTCTTTATATATGGAAAGGAGAGGTGAAATAATAAGTTTAACAAGGTGTTAAGGGGTCATCTAATTTTAGTCTTAACATCCATAGTTACACAAGTGGTTAAGAATAGAAAAGCAAGGCAGAATTAAGCTAGAGTTAACCCTTAAGGAGGTTAAAACTTCATCATTAGAGGTTGAAATGTCAAAGGATAAGATGATCAAAGTTAGTTAGTTGGTCAGCTAGCTTGTCTTAGGTTTGTTGTCAAAAGGTTGTCAAATGGTCCCTAGAAGGGCTCGAAGGTGGTCTAGGGGTTAGTTTGACATCCAGAACCAATGTGTGTGGTTTTATAGTGTCTACACAAGGATAAATTATTGGTATAGATTTGATCAATCCATAATTAAATAAATACTTAGTAGTAATCAAGCACCATTTTTTGTGAACCGATAATAGAGTAGAGTATGAGGCCCTAATTTTGGGATTAGAATTTGCCCCCAAAAGCAACGTCAAGGAATTTTTAATATATGGAGACTTAGAATTGGTGATTAAACACATCAAGAGTAAGTATCAAATAAAATAATCATATTTAAAGAAGTAAAATCATATATCTAAGGATTTAATTGAGTCATTTGAGGATTTCCATATAGTGTCCATTATGAATGAATAAAACCAAATTATTGATTTACTAGTCATTTCAATAGCCAATTTGGCACCCCTAAACAATTTAAAATTATAGAAGTTCTCCATTGAATTGGTACCTTATCCATTAGTGTCAGACAATATTAAAAAAAATTAAGTTTTTTTTATGATGATCAGTAGATCATTTAATTTCTAACCAACTCAAGATAGTTTGAGTCTCAAATAATTGATGATGAGGACAGAAGCCATATGTGCCACAAATAATTAGATGAAGAGGATGTCATACAACTAAAGGAAAATCATCTCCCACTATGGTTAGTTGACTTGGAAAGGGATTTTGATGTAGACCCTCAAGTGTATAAACAAAGATAACTCAAGGTTAATTAGTTTGAGTTCAGCTCAAAAAATGTGGGTGATGAAATAAATTTACACCTTATTAATATTGGCTTAAGCTATACTCTTGATGAATGGAAAAAGGTCAAAGAATTTACTATTAGGTATAAATAAGTATTTGCATGGACCTATGATGACTAAATTATATTCAATCTTCAAGTCATCATGCATACAATTCCACTCAAGCTCGATCATAAACCATTTAGTTAAAGGGAAAAATAGGTTAATCCTATCATGAAACCATTGATCTAGAAAGAACTAGAGAAGTTACTAAGCATTGGAATAGTATTTCCTATTAGGTATTAAAGTTGGGTGGCTAATATAGTTCCAATGAAGAAATAAGTGGCAAAATTAGATTATCCCCTATAGTCATTGGATGAAGTGATATATATTGTGAGCATTTCTATAATGATGTATTTCTTAGATGGATTTTCAAGATATAAACAAGTATTGGTGGAATCAGAGGATATAATGAAAAACATGTTTACTATAAAATGTGGAACTTATGCATATAATCAAATGCCATTTATGTTGATCAAAGTTGGAGTTAATTTCCAAATAGCGATGGATCATACATTATAGGTATTAAGTGCATAATTATATACATGGATGACCTCACTATTTTCTCTAAAAAAGATCTGATCATATTGACCATTTTCAATCCATCTTTAAAAGATACAAGAAGTTTTGTATCTCACTAAACCCCAAGAAGAGTATATTTAGCATTATAAAAGAAAATATATTAAGACACATTATCACTAAAGATAAGATCATCATTGACCCAAAAAAAATCCAAGGAATTTAAAAAATAATGTTCCCAAAACAGAAAAAAGGAGTTGAAGTCCTCCTTTGGGAAGATTAATTTTGTTTTAAAATTCATATCAATATTTGCATAAATTGTTAGACCCTTGAACGTAATGTTTTAAGAGGATGTTAGAGTGGAATAGACATTTAAATCTAAGAAGTCCTTCCAAAACATTAAGAAATCTATATCATGCCCCCAATGCTGGTAAGCCTAGATTTCACTAAAGACTTTTTATTATACTCATTTGCTTTAGAGCATATGACCATTGATGTACTCACACAAAGGAGGGAAGAAATCAAACATCTTATCACTTTTATGAGCACTAACTTGAAATATGTGGAGCTCAAATACTCCTTTATTGACAAGCTAGTCTTCACCCTTGTAAAAGCAATTAAGAAGTTTAGGCATTACATCCTCTAGAATAAGATGATCACTATTGTACCAGATTTTAATATCAAGCTTATACTAAAATAAAATAAATTAGGAGATCATAGAGGCATATGGATGGAAAACTTTTAGGAGTTTGATAATAAAATTAAACTTGTCAATATCATTAGACGATAAGGTATTATTTAATTGATGATTGAACCAAACCCATGGATCACCATTGAATAAGTTTTCCAAACACAAGTTTCTTAAGAGGACTAGTATTCAAGTATCATTCAGTTCTTACTCACTAAAACATGACCCTAGGAATTCAATAAAGGGGAAAAGAAATCCTTCAAGCTTAATTTTTTTCATTACATTATCAAGAAGGGCATACTCTATAGTAAGAACTTATAAGGCATATATTTAATATATGTGTCATGTGATGAATCCTAGGAGATTCTCAAATATCTACATCTAAATATTGGTAAGGGCCATCCATCTAGCAACACAACTACCCATAAAATACTTAGAATGGAATATTATTGGAAAATAGTCTTCAAAGATGCCCATTTCCTCACAAGGATGTACCATGAATTTCAAGTTTTTTCAAAAGGAGTACACACAACAATGCTACTATATCATGTTTTTAAAGGTGGGCCATTTGCCCAATGGGGCTTAGATTTCATTGGTGTCATAAACCCAAATTCCTCAATTGGGCACAAATTTGTGCTCACTGCTATAGATAATTACACTAGATGGACTGATGCAACATCCACTAAGAACTCAAGAGTACAAGATGTGATCAGTTTCCTTGAAGATAATATCACAAATAGGGTTGGCATACCTATTTCATTGGTTTATGACAATGGGTTAGTATTTAAATCAGCTAATTTTATGGAGTGGGCCCATGATAATCATATCATAATTTGATCATCTTCTTATCACTATTCACAAGTTAATGGATTGGTTGAATTGACCAACAAGAACCTCATTGATGCTATCACAAAATCTACTATGAATAAACCTAGAGAGTGGCATATTTTACTAAAATAAGCACTCTAGGTAGATTAAAAGTGGTATAATTAGGCCCTTAAAGCCTCACCATATATATTGGTTTATCAAAAATAGTCAGTGTTCTCAATCATGTTGAATATACCAACATATAAATTTATGTAGGAATACATGGAGGCCATCAAGAAGATAGAGTCTAGATTGTTAGATATCATAGAAATGAAATATTTTAGGATGGAAGAATTACAAAACCTTAGTAGACATCAAGATTTGGTCAAAATATGGTTTGATAAGAGAGAAAAATATAAAGCATTTAGGATTTTTAACCTTGTGTTCTATAGGACAAAGCCCATGAAAATAAAAGGAATGCATGAAAAGTTCACCCAGGCATGGATAGGGTCTTATCAAATCTTTGAGATCTTGGGTAACAATGCTTTCTATTTGAAGGACCTCCAAGGTATCTCTTGAAATGTTTGAACTCATGAGTCAAATTGTCACCCCTATAATTCAAAACTTTGCTTGTCATGCTTCTACAACCCTGTTCATAGCTTCTTCATGCCTTTGGTAGTATTTAAGTAATGATTTGTTAATCTTGTTAGCATTATTTAAGGTAATATCTCTACCAAGATTTCTAATGCCTTTAGAGTTAGCCTTGTGATTCCTAGGGGTATGCCATTTTGTGTCAAGAGAGTGCATAGTCTATCAAATCAAGTCTTTTCACTTGGTCACCTAATTTAAATCCCATTAGTCTTAATTGATGAAATTAAGGTATTTTAGCAAAGTTTAAGCTTTTTGGAGAAACCTAGGTTTGTATTACAACTAAATTAAGCCTTTTCAAGGTACTATATTTCCATATAAAATTTAATCATTTAGCAAGGATGTCATATGAAGACCTTGGAGGTCTTGGACTGATATAGTTACTTTACATGAGATCCTCTCTTTTACACTAGCTTTCTTTGCACTTTGAGATGTTTTAAAGAGATTTTAAGATGTTAAATATGGAATACACATTTCATTACACTTTTGAAATATTTAAAATGACTTTTCACTATACTAATGTCATAATAAATTCATAATAATGGTCTACATGTCAAAATAACATAGATTTTGCTAAAAAAAGGTAGTTTTATGGGTTTGTATGGACTTGATGAGCCCACTTCTAGGTGAAAATTCATTAAATGTGTATTTTGGTATTATAAAATTCATATCCATGAATTTAAAGCTATCATAGGTCTTAAAAGTACAAAACTTTCATCTTCTCCTCTATCACTCCATTGGTAAGCTTTTAAAGCCAGTTTTCATATGCTCATTTCAAAAAAAGTAGATAGAGTTTGGTCCTAAAATTTTTTACATATGATGTTATCCTATTAATATTTATATTTATGGCATTGATCATCAGATTCATCCCCCCATCTTTATAAACAATCACTAAGAGTGCAAGGGGAATACTATGTCTTAGTCATCTAGACATGGTCTACGTTTGTCTCCATTTCTTACTTTAGAACTCAATGGAGAAAAATGGTTATAGTGAAGTGATTTCAATGTATAATAAGATTTATTCCATGTTATATTCATCAAGTAACTCTTTTCAAGAAGGTATTTATGGCAAAAAACTGGTATGCTATAGTGTCTTTGAGAATGGTTTTCTTAGGAAGCTTCATGGCATGTTTTGGCTATGATAAATGAGTGTCTTCATATTCAAGAGTTTTAAATTTTACATCTATGTCATTCCACACCTCTCAAATTAAAACAAAATTCCATTTGCCTTCATCTTAAAGGATTTCTTTCTTAAGAGAGCTAATGGTGAGATAGTCTCTATATCAAGGTGCGGTTAAAAAAACATGAGATATTATTATGAAAAGGTAATAATTCAGGTTAGTAAGTGGTATTGGTAAACACCTAGGTATATTAAAAGGCTTGTTTCATAAAATTATTAAATTTACATTACATCTTAGAAACCATGCTCTTTAGGACTTAAGAGATCATTCCTAAGCCTAACTACATAGACTCTTCCCAACGTCTAATGAGCAAAGAAATAAAACCATCATGGAAAATATCAATGATCAAGGGGTAAATAATAAATGGAAGGCTTTTAAAAGAGCATTAAGTAACATCAAATCACTCTTTAAGTTTCTTTAAGATTATTAATGACACTTATAAGAGCAAAAGGTCTAATTAGGCCTAATAGGACTAATTGCCCAAACAAAAACTTGTATATCATGATGAAAGAGGTTTGAATGATATGAGATAACATATAAGCTTGTAGAGGGTTGAGAAGGAGCATCAATATAACCTTCCATGGATAATTTAACTTAATTCCAACAAGAACTCCAAAGATTCTCTCAACATGACAAGAAATTTATGTTAAGAAATAGCCATCTACATTATTCATAGAGCTTTCAACAGAGATCTAAGGAGCTTTTGACTTGTTTTAAGATTTTAAAATCAAGGTTAGAGCTTGAATTCGTGGTATAAAAACCAACCTTACAATATGGAATGATGAATTTAGTAATCAAATCCATGAGAAATCAAATAAATCATGTTACAAATAATTTATTTATCACACTTCAAAGAATTTAAGGTTTTGTAGCATATCTTAAGGTAAAAGTCACTCCTTTTACCTCATGTTGCAAACCATTTCATGATTAAGTTCCTGAATATTTCATGACAATTCAAGGTGAGATGGGATCAATGGAGGACTTAATGCTCTTTTGTCATTGAGTTAACTCTACCTCAATCTCCTTTGTCCATATAAAGGCATAAAGAGAACCTAATGATCACCTACAATAGTCACTCAATATGGTTACTTTAACAAAGTATCATGTTGGCCATGGAGGCAATTAGATGGTAGAAGGGTCTAGATAAGATTAATGATAAGAACCCAAGTGCTAATGTGATCATCATAGACTTATTAAGGATTTTTATCTCACTCATTATCTCTAATAATTCCAAACTACCACCTACATCTATGAGAAGTTGACACAAGTAGTGATCTTTGGATGTGTTATGTATGGTGAAGATAATTGATTAGGAAATAGAGATTTAAGAGAGAGATCACATTCATAAGGTGTTAAGAGGTGAAATTTGTTTGTACAAACCTATTCAAGGCCTTAATGTTATTTACCTTCTTCCCTCAATTCTATGAAATCCAAAATCACCACCTACAGTCGACTTAATTGGGCTTGATTGAGCTCTAAGGAAAATAAGGTGGATATGAAACACAATGGTGAAATTGGAGATTTGGATGAGAAGGAAAATTCATAGAAGCTTGTATAGCTGACATAAGATCAAAGAGTCTTTAAAATCAATAAACCTCTCAAAATTTTCTCACAATCCTTAAGGAGTTAGGGTCCAGTAAAATGAGTTACACTATGTATAGTACATGAGAAAAATTTGTGTGTGAGAGAGAGAAATGAGGGATTTAGTGATTTTCACAAGGTGATAAGGAGTCTTGGATAGTTTTACAAACCTATTCAAGGTCTTATTACATCTAAGTTATCCATATAAGCCAAGGAAACATTGAATGCAAACCTACAACTAGTTCACACCTACAGGTAATATTTCCTTGAAATGAGAATGTGGACAGGGATCATGGATGTGGTGGTATTGAGTGTTATAGAGATGAGGCTGAATGAACTTTGAGAGTAAGTGTTTAAGTGATCCATTTCCATTATAAGTGTTTAATAATATCATATTCATAAAAGACAAGGCTCATCCTAAAATAACATAATCTATTAGTGACCTATAAGCCCACTTACAAGCAAATTAAAGATAACATGTTTCTCTAAAATTTGGATGTCTAATAGCATAAAGGGAGTGTAGATGACCTTGATGAATACCTTTATCTATTTTTTTCTATTGATGAGGGAAAAAACTCATAGAATAGACCTCTAGGGTCAATAAACACAATTTTCATTCAAACGCTTAAGTAGAGAAGAACAATGTTTTGGACCTTTTTTAAGGTCATTTTTTTTTAAGATCATGTTATATAATTTCATGGATCATGGAAAACATGTTTAGATATCTATTTGATATAAAAATGTGTTTTAAGGTTTTAAGACTCCAAAAGACCTTTCTCAGCCTTTATACACAATCACCTAAACCAAGAGTCAAGTTTATAGAGGTTAATACTTATTATATGGGATACATGGTATCTTGAGGTTGATTAAGGTGTTGGAAGGGTTCCCATAATTCAGTCATATGGAGTTGGTTTAGTTTTTGGGTCTCATAGTTCTATGAAAAATTAACAAGAAGATAGAGAACCTTATTTTACATGACAAATAACTCTAGTGGTTTAGATGTTTGCTCATAAATTGCATATTATTTTTTTTTGGAAACTCAAGCCCATATGGGATTTTATAGGGGTTTCCTTGATACAAATTCTTGGAATTGGGTTTTGTAATGGACCCCTATCCTTTATGAATCATTACCATGAACATAAACATCTCTAAACCCTTATTAAACCCTACAACTAATTCGATGGAGAAGATATCTTTCTTAATACCATAAAATGATATTTTTTGAACTCCAAATGATCCTAATGACATTCACAACTCCACTGATCTCCACTTAAAGGTGTTTATTCACATGTGTAGGTACAGTACCATATGATAAAGGGTAAAATATATATTTTAAAGCTTGTTTATGAGGGTATAAGATATAGAGTGATCTATAAACCATTTATATAGCCCAATGGGGACTTGAAAAAGGTTTCATAATCATCAAAACTCTTTTACATGTCTCTCAAGGAGTTATATCATCCATACAAGCTGGCCATTAGGTCAAAAGGTGAGAAAAACTTAGTTTTGTAAGCCAAGAATCAATGGTGAAGGCCAATGAGTGGAATAAGAGACTTCAATATCAATAAATGAGTTGCGTAAACGTTTATGGGTCTCAATAGGTAATTTTCAAGCACCAAAACCTACAATTTTCATGAAAAAACATCTCAAACTACCCCTCAAACATACACAAACATTTAGGCTTACCAATGACCATTTCACAGTTTGTCCAACTACACAGGGCCTTAGAAATCAAAATTTGGCATGGATTATGGTCTTAGACTAGGTAAAGTGAATCAAATGCCTTTGGTATATTTCACATGTGTGGGTGGCCATTTGGGCCAAATCTCTCTTTCTAGGCCAAGGGGGCCTAATTAGGGTTAATTAGAGAAAGAAATGGAAGAAAAGAGATACTCCCACTCAGATTTGGATCCATAACTTGGCATAGAGATGTAAGAGGATAGAGGGTATTAAAAAATGTGTTTATTTTTCCATTATATTTTGTACACTCTTCTCCATAAGGAGGTCTACCTATTTTTAGGGTTATAATGAATGGGTGAAAAATCAACCAAATGGAACAAAACTACATCTTTTGGAGGGTTTTCTAGATCTAAGTGAATTTTTTTAGGTCTAATATATTGTGGATAAACAATCCAATGAGGATAAATTATTTTTTTAAGTCAAACCCAACTTTTCACCTTCGTATGCCTTATTGTAAATGAAGAGTTTAAAGGGTCAATCAACCAAATAAATGCATAAATCTATTTAATAAGATTTTTAAAGGTTAATTCTCATATACTATGCCTAATCAAGTAATAAAAATTCATATGTTTGATTTGAATAAGGATTCAAAGGTTAAAATGGTCTCTAATACTCCTAATAAAACCTTTCCCTCCAGCACCTAGTCAAGGAGACAAAGTTAAACAAGCTTTAAGGAGTCTTCTAACATTATGATTTAACAATTTTGAGAATATTAATGTATTATTACCAATTTATTTAAAGTGTTTGGGTAGTAAAATTAGTAAATAAATATTCAATAATTAAGCTACTTATTTATGTAAATTATATTATAACTTTATCCTTTCTACAAATAGTAATAAGAGATGGAAACGAAGACTTAGAAACTGACTGATATGGTTGAGACAAGATCTGACATTCATTATGCAGGATTGGGATACTATCACCAAATAAGATTTGAATTTTATTTTATAATTGGATATGAGAATTGAAAGTGGACAAGAGTGGCACCAGTGTTGTAGTTCACCTCTGTCATTGTTATCCTAAGGATCTAATCTTTCTAGGTTTTGTTCACTTGTCTGTGTGATCCTATCTATTTATTCTATATAATCAAAAGTATATAGATCTTATTGTAGAGTGTATTTTCTCTTCAAACCCTATACTCTGTTATGCTTTGACTAATTTCAATAAAAGGGGGTTAGTGTGTGTAAGAGTTATTGAATGTGTATCCACAACCCTTGTGTCAGTATGTTGCCTACTGCCTACATACCAATACTCTAAAGAGGGATTGAGCCATATGTAGTTCTCCCACTTGATGTGCTTTATGAAATAGTGTGTATGAATACACAAAATGATAAATTAGATGTGCTTGAGGTGACTATGGATTGGTGTAAGGATTTGAATAAGTTTGTAAGTGTATTGGTTGGTTGTATGTAGAGAATAGGGAAGATTGCTTGAGTAGTATTACTTGTATTATTTCTTGCTTAGTTATATTTTCTAGCCCTTTCCAAATGATCTTTGAATGGGATTTTATAAGGATCTATTATTCATAGGCTAAATGTACTCACATTAGGCCAATAAGGAGAAGGATGGGGAACTAGAATAAACTAACCATTAGAGCCAAAAATTCACTTGGATAGGAGCATTGAAAGTAGATAGGAGTGGTACTGATGCTATAGTCCAAGTGTATCACTATTATCTTAAGCTAAAGGGGCTTGGGGGGATGGATTAGTCATCGAGAAATTGGTCCATCTTAGTTGGGATCAAGTCTAAAAGGTTATAGATGACTAGGAATCAATGAAAAGATGCATATAAGGGTCATGAGAGCAAGAAAGTGGGACCTAAGGGTTGGGTGTCATAAGCCATACTCAAGTTACCAATTTTTGAATTTTATATGACAATATTATCCCCCCACTTTATTTTAGTGATGTAGCAAATCAAAATACTAGGATAAAAGAAAATTAGAAAATGTACCTAAACTTACCTATAAGGGTGAAGCTCATGAAGTTATGTGATGTTGGGTGTGCATAGAAAGAGCACGTTATGAAGTATGAATCTACAATAAAAATAAAGAGAACAATTCTTACTAGATACTCTATTTCTAAAATAAGAATGTACAAAGCTAGGTAAGAGAGAGGAGAAGACAAATGAATGAATACACCTCATCGGGTACACAAACCAATACAAAACTTATTGTGATGCTTAGTGATGCTAAGTAATATTGGATGATAATATACTAAGATTAATATCATGAATGGAGCTAAGTGCTCAATTCCCTAATAATGGCTCAAGAATGCAAAGGCTAGCACTTTGGCTCCATCATCACCCACTAAGTGAAGCTAGGTGGTCATACATGTGTTAATAAATATTTGGACTATGTGTCCAATCCCTTTGGATATGTGTGTTAAGAATACAAAGGCTAGCTAGTCCTTTGGCTCCATCATTACCCCATGAAGTAAAGCTATAAACTGATATCAATATGAAATATGCATCATATGAGATGGATCCTAAATCCTATTAATGTACTATGATTTTAAAATGTTGGTGTGGATAGCCAAATGTATGTTGGAAATTAGGCCACTCTTAGCCACTCTGAAAGATAAATATTAGGCTTGTATGAATACCAATCCAAAACCGGTACACTAGGCTTATATGAAAGCCACTCCAAAATTCTGCCAACCACCTATAGATGGAATAAGGCATGTAAATATTGATAATGACTAGGTAATGCTAAACTTGAAAAGAAAAGATAAAAAATGTGCTGCACACATTGCCTCTAATCACTAGTGTCTGAAACATGGATTCTAAATTAGAAGTTATATCAACTATCATATCTAAAACTAGAAGTGAGAACCATTATTTTATATATAATGCCCCATATATCTATATTCTCTAAGCAAAAGTGTATTGAAAACTATTGATTCTAAACTGGTCTGACTGTGCAAAACTATAGTTGAATTACTTTTTTGTCTACTTATATAAAGTATAGTTTTTTTTTTGGATAAGAGCACTAAAAATGGATAGTAGTGTCATTGACACTATAGTCCAATCTTAGTTCTATTGTTCTAGGCCAAATTTAGTAATTGTGCTAACATTTTCACTATTTTCCTGATCTATTCTGACTGGATTGATGTTTGGTTTCTATTTTAGGTGTGTTAAAGGCTAGATTTTTTACTGTTAGCAGCTCTGATCTCTATGACAAAACCACTATTTTTTCCCCTCTATTTTGATAGTAGAAATAAATATCCTATAATTATTTATCTTAGAATAAAGAGCCTACAAATGTGTTATATATCAAAGATACATGATATAATAATGATAATCAACAAGATATTTCAAGATATAGCATGGTTTTTATTGATAGATTGTTAGATTAATAGGGGTATTCCTAGATAGATATAACAATTTAATATCATGTGCAATGTATTGAACTAGAATTGAAATTTTTAGTTATTAGTTATTAGTTGTTAGTTAGCAAGGAGGGATGGAGTATGATGTCCATCATAACATCTAAGATAGAAAGATAATGCATGATATGGATCATGGCATTGTAAATAATAAGAAGAAAATAAGCAAAAAACACATAAGGAAAGAAGCAAGAAGCATAAAAAAATGGCCAAGGGGCCAAGAAAATAAGGGACATGGGCACATGTCACTCAAACTAGAAATCAAGCATACAAGGCATGTTCAAATGTTACATATGCATACAATTTAACAAACAAGGGTTAGCACAAGGGCCACAATCACATAAAAGAGTGTATAAAAAGGACATTGGAAAATTTCCTATATCACACACATGAATAGAAGTAAAGGATATTAGAAAATGTCCTAAGACACATACAAGAGACAAAATAGGAACTAAGAAATGTAAACAATCTAGCTACATTAAGCAAGAAAGTAAAGCATGTAATGACTAGAAAGACAATCGTATCTAACTAATCAAAATAAGAGGGAAAGCATCCAAGACATTATTAAAATACTAGGTATATGCTAAGAAATACACAAGTGTTATATACTAGTGAGTGTCGATAGAGTAATATGTGTAAGCTGGTAAATAATGCACATCATCATGATAATTAGAGTGTGTGGTGTAATAATGACATAACCTAGATGGTGTAGTTATGTAGAAGATGCCCCCAATGGGTATATGTATTGATGTATCAAATGTAGATGTATGATACCCCCTTAATGGGTAGAATGAAGCAATCAGAGATTTTGATGTCACTGCACACACTCAAAGAAGATCAAGTGAAGCATGGAAATGTAGATAAATCAAGAAACAATAGCATATAATAGCAAAGGTAAGTATAAAAATGTAGTGTAAATGTAAAGCATGGATAATGCATACAATTAAAATGTTTTTAGTGTTTTTGGATTTTTTGCATGTTTTTAGAATTTTGATATATTTGAATGTTTTTGGAATTTTTGAAATATTGTATTATTTTTATATTTTTTATATGTTTGAATGTTTTTATATTTCATAATGTTATGAACCATGTAAAATAAATCATATGAATAATATGTACAAGAATTTTGAAGATAAGCTATGTATAAGTGTTGGAAAAAGGCTATATACAAGCATATGAATAAAGCAATATGTACATGATGACATAAAAGACTAGGCTAGAAGGGGTAAAAGGTCCAAAGATGGAGCTCATTAGGGATGGATATGGAGGAAGGGATCATGATCATCATCAAATGCCTCAAGATCATCATCATATGTTGTAAAAGCTATTTACATGGTGTCATCCTATCGAAGGTGAATTGAAGGTTACTCTAGTGGTACAGATGTTGATTATTCTCTTGGACGTTTAGTTCTGGTAGTAGATTACTTCAGTGGAAGTAGGGAAGCTAGTGTTGGTGGTGTTATAATCTAAATAATACCATGAACCTGTAGTTTACCCAATCTCTATTGTAAAGCTATACATGAGTTTGTATCATGGCTTGTGATCCTATGACAAAGACAAAATGGGCAACCATCTTACTATGATAATTTGCTAATAAATCTATGTCAAACTATAGGTAATGTGATTAATCCATGATAAAGTAACATCTTTAACATAATATATGGTTGATGTTATGTGTTTTCTTCTTAAATTTGAATGACTAGCTCTATATCCATGGAGGTACCATGTGAATTATATGTGCCAAGTGATCTATTTATGGCCATAAATGTGGATTATATCATGTGAGTATAGTTCAAGATGTTAAGAGTGATGTAAGATGTGTAATAAGAGATCTAGAGTCATCTCAATACTCTCTTAAGCCTACTGACATAAAGCTCAACCCACATAAATAGTCATCTATGAGTGTGGGTGTCATATCATCATCTGAAGAAGCTTGGGAATCAGTATCAACATCATGTACATATGGTAACTCAAAATTTACCACAAGGGGTAACTATGATATGTGAGTCTCATCAACTATAGTAGTAGAAGACAATGGTACTATGAGAGTGTCTATAACTGATAGAATAATTATATCTATATAATTAACTGATACTGATAGAACTACTATTGATGAATGTATAATTATGATAGGTGTAGGAATTGTGACTGATGGAGTAGTTGGAATGGTTGAAGCTATTATGATTGGATAAATATATGGAGTTGAGTACATAATTGTAAGAGGAGTGTGGGAAGTTATATTCTCTCCAACCTCATATGTATGTATCTAATCAAGAGAAATGAAATGAGGTGGTTGTTGAACTATGATATGAGGTGTCCCATCTAGAAAAATAGTCAAAGATGACTTTGTAGTTTGATAATATCTAAATGGTTGGTTGTTTATTAGACATGTGTGTAGGTATCCTTCATGGATAAACTTAACACATAACTAAAGAGTATAAGTAATTACCCCCATAATGTGTATTTAGGGTCATCTAAGTAAAATATTATAATGAAGAATACCTAGCATGACCTAGAACTATGTAGAGATGGTTTTGAGTCCTACCATGATATCCAAAGCAATGGTGCCTAATGTATATCATGGTATATCATCAAACCCTATAATTTTATTATATGATTTTTTTAAGGATGCCATATCCATGCCCATGGTATATAGGAATGTAATATTACATATATTAAGTCTGGAACCACTATCAAATAGAACTCTCTTAACTGTGATAGTTTTGACTTGATCTTATATGAATAGTGGTAAATTTTGATCAATAACTATCTAAGATGGAATGTCATCATGACCAAAAGTAATATCATATTCTATAGTTTTTAGCATGTTGACCATTGATGTACAATAAGAAGGATCTAAATCAATGAGCATAGAAGTCTGAGTGAGTGCTTGATAGAGAATGTCTTTGAACACATTAAATTTTTGAAGTAATTCTAACATAGAAATCTTAGTTGGTGTGTCTATCAACTAATCAAAAATATCATATTACTTGTGTGGATATGCCTATGTTGGTGGGTTGGACCTAGGACAAGAAGGAATGCGAGGGTAGTATGACTCTTGATTAGGTGGAAGAGGCATGGTGGCACATCGAGTAATAGTTCTAACTGCATTATCTATCATTTTTATAAGACTAGTAGTAGCTACAGGAGGAGATCAGAGATAATCAATAGGTCAAGGTGGTAGAGGGACAAAGGGTATCAACTCAACTTTGTAATAGGTAGTGACCTAGGGAATAGAAAAATGGACCAAGCAACATGACTCAACATGAGATAGAGGCTCCAAGGGAGGTAATCCAAAAAAATATATTAACATGTTATGTAATAACTTTCTTAACATCATCTAATATTATGAAAAATAATCATGAAATGCAAAGAATAAAGCTTTGTATTAACATATGGTAAACTTTGTAATGTCCCCAAAATTATGATAAAGTGATTTAATTAATTTAATTAATTTAAGTTGTCCAAAAATAAGGATGAATTTAATTAATCAATTTTAATTAAAATGGAAAAAAATAAAATATTAAATAAGTTTCTTCTAGAAGTTGGATTTAGTTCCAAGTTGGCTTCTTCTAGAAGATTCCTTAGAGCCTTTAAAAGAAGTTGAGGGCAAAGAATTTTTCATGTTTTTGAGTAATATTTCTAATGCATTATTACAAATCTTGAAATTTGATTCAGCTAAATCTCTGAGGATGAAAACCTTCAGCAGATTGGAAAAGGGTTGGATGAAAACCTAACTCTTTTCGAGAGTGGATTCGTGATGGAATTCACATCGAGCTTATTGATCAAATTTGGGGTTTCAAGTACATTTTTTGTGCAAGAGCAATTTTTTGGAAATTTTGTGTCTTCTTTGAAGACAAAATTTCCAAGGTTATGCGATATTACCAGTGTGATGAAAAAGATCGATCAAATAACCAAGTTGTTGAGGCCATGTGAGCTGTTAAAAAAGGAAAACTGGAGCTAAAGACAAATCTATAGGGAAAAGTCAAGAAAAGACAAATTAATTATCAAGATTCTAAATAAAACAAATTAGTGTTGGAGATCATTAAGAAAACTATCTATATTTCCTTAACAATGTCTTATTTAGGAGATTATCAAGACTAGTAAAAGATAAGCATCAAGACTTGGCATGAAGAGACAAAATTTTGTAAGGGAGGCTATAGTAGCAATGATATAAGGGAGACTGTACTAGCAATAAAAGCTATAATATTTAATATTCATTTGCAGACTTATCAGGTGGGGACCCCTGAGAATTGTATTCAAGTTCAAGATTTAGACTTTGCCATGGAGATTGTTGGCTCCAAAATTGTTTGAGATTCTAATGACCTTACATTGAGCTCCCACAATGTCCATCTCTCCCTAAAGGAGTGGCAACAAGCATTGTATATTAGTATATCTCTAAATAAATCTAGAGATGTTGTATGCAATGGAGAAATTTCTATAGAAATATTGTGGCATTCGGTCATAGAGACTATTCTCAATGCTAGTGGCAAGCTTGATTATGTGGAGATAGTTGACCAAGAAACATTGCAACCCTATGGAGAGAGTATACTTCCCAATTGTCCTATGTGTTGTGGCATGGTTTGGAAGAGTTAGGTTGATTGATAATATTGAACTTGAAGCTTCAACTCATTGAAGCTATTGGAATTGGCTAGTTAATGATGCATTTCTGAGTATTTTGTGACACTATTGGAGCTTCATCTCTACTAGACATGGCTTTTTTAGAGGTTTCAAGCACTTCATATGATGCTATGCATATTTTAGAGTTTTTGCTATCTATAGGTTGGAATATTACATACTCTCACTATGTTTATTGTAACATTTTGATTAGAAATATCAAAGATTATATGCTTATATTCTGATGTGTAAATCTGAGTATAATAAATTGAAATCAAAGTGTCATTACTGTCTCCCCTGAGCATGGATATGTTAGTAGCCAATCTGAAGGTATTAGTTGCATATAAATTTCATTAAATCTCTCAAAGTCTGTCTGCCCAAGCTTGTTATTTGTTAACAGCAGTGATTATTTCTATATATCAGACATTGGTGAATGATCTGTTCTGCTAGTGGTTATCAAATTTTCATATTTAATCCTACTTGTGTTACTTGAACCTATTGTATGTAATAATGAGAAATGAGTTTGTCAAAATGGAACTTCTGAAAAATTGAGTCAATCAAAAATACTTTGGCATATCTAAAAAGGGATATTTCAAACTTCATCATTCATGTACATGATATGACCAATGATGGTCTCCTTATTTTTTACAAGAAATATAATAAAAATTTGTAAATAAGTAAGATCCATATTTGAAAATTGATTTTAGAATAAAAGGTGATATCTCAAAAGAAATAGGACATAGTGTATGCAAATAGGGTTTGAACGATGATATATTTGTAAAAATACTATGAAATTTTAAAATTTAAAGTGAATTTTAATTTAGATATGCAAGTAAAAAATCATAATTTTAGTGAAAAAATTGTGATTTAACAAGACCTAGTAGATGCAACTAGGATTTTGAAAAATAAATGTTTTTGATAATTACTATTGAATTTTGAAATTTGAAGTGAATTTATGATTTTAATATGCTAGTAAAAAATCAAAATATTATTAGAAAATTACTGGGAAAATACTGGGACCTAGTATGGGCAACTAGGGTTTGAAAGAATTTTTTTAAATCATTATAAAATTTTAAAATTTAATGATAATTTATAATTTTATTATGGAAGTAAAAAATTATAAAAATATATGAAAATTTAGTAGGAAATTTAACCTATTGTTTCTAGGGTTTTTATGCATAAATAAAGTAAGTCGTGTTCACCAAATGATTTAATAATTTTAGGAATATTGGTGTATTATTTATAATTTATTTAAAGGGTCCGAGTATTAAAATTAGTAAATAAATATGAAATAATTAAGCTAATAATTTTTGTAAATTATATTTCAATTTTTTCCTTTATAAAAATAGCAATAAGATATGGACAAGAAGACTTAGCTAGAAATTGATTGATACAGTTGAGATAGGGTCTGATATTCACTATGCAGGACTAGGACATTATCATAAGCTAGGATCTAAAATTCATTTAATGATTGGATAGGATAATTTAAAGTGGATATTAATGGCATCAACACTATATTACACCTCTACTAATGTTTTCTTGAGGATCTAAGCTTTTTGGGTTTTTTTTGCTATGTCTATTTGACCCTGTCTGTGAAGTTTTGGTAGTTAGAAATTAGTAGAGCTCCTTGTAGAGAGGATTTTATCTTAAAAACCTATATGCCATTGTGATTTGAAATTTTTTGATAAATATGTGGGGTTAGTTTGTGTAATATTCATTAAATGTGTATCCACACCCTTTATGTAGGAACATTGCCTACATACCAATACTCTGAAGAGGGATCAAGCCCTATGTAGTTCTCCCACTTGATGTGCTTTGTGTAATAGTGTGTATAAGAATGTAAAATGATAAAATAGACGTGTTTTAGGTGGTTAGTGATTGGTTTAAGAATTTGAATAATATTTTAAGTGTATTGGATGGCTATATGTAGAGAATAAGGAAGATTGCTTGAATAGTCTTTCTTGTATTCTTAGTTTCTTAGTGATATTTTCCAACCCTTTCTGAATGATATTTGAATGGGATTTTATAGGTATATATTGGTCATGGGTTGAATTTAATCATGTTATTAAAACAAGGATAAGGATGGGGAACTAGAAGAAATTGAACATTAGGGCCAAAAATAGACTTGGACAATAGCACCAAAAGTGGACATTAGTGGCATCAGTGCTATAATCCAAGTGTGGTGCTATTGTCCTGAGTTAACAAGCCTTAGGGGGATGGATTACTCATGGAAAAAGGGGTCTATTTTAGTTAAGATCAAGTATAGAAGGATATGGATGATTGATAATTAGTAAAAATATGTTTATAATGGTCATGAGAGAGAGCAAGAGGGACCTAAGGATTGGGTTGTCACAAGCCACACTCAAGTTACCAATTTTTTTATTTTATATGACTAAACATTCCTTTCAAGGTGGAGATACCTGATAAAATAATTAGGAGAATTTTTAAATTGAGGAATTAATGAATAAAATAAGACCTATTTTCAAGGAAGAAGACTCATTCATCAAGGAAGACAAGTAATCTAATATATAGGGTGTGCAAGCAAGAATGTAGGCACCTCAGTTGGTCAAACTTGACCAATCAATGTACAAGACTTATTCAAACATTTAAAAATATTAAAATTACACTATTATTCCATTTTCCAAGAGATTAAAAGATAAAATGAATGAATTTATATGTTAGAGTTGGAGGAAGACTAAGTAAATGACACATTCCTAGTTTCTTCGATCTTGTCTTTCTCTCTCTTTTTTTCTCACTTTTTATTTAAGTAAGCCTATTTTTGGCATTTTTAATGATCCTTAACCTAAGTTATGGTATATCCATACACAAAAAAAACTTTTAATTTCTTCTTTATAATGAATAAGACTAAATTCATGACTCCTCGGTACTTTTGACTAGTGTATGTTCATGGTTAGTTGATGAATGATAGTGATAGTTCATGATTTCTTTCATTGTGTCCTCTAATTTTTACCTATTTAAAAGTTTTAGTTCATACTTAAAGGTTTAATAGTGTGATTAAATAAAATTGTATGTATGGAAAGTGTAATCTTTCCTTAGTGTCTTTGAGAGACCTATTGATTAGTTGTCTTAGAAAATGTATCAAGCTAAGCCTCTATATGAACTGTTGATGTTTGAATACCTTAATTTGATAATTTAAATCAGGTCTATGTTTTTATTCATCCTTATTAGTGTTTATTAGATAAATTAAGGACACATTTTTTTGTATCACCTCAGTTAGATAGGTTTCCTTTCAGTTTATCTTCTTTCTTTTTCTTTGGCAAGCTAATAGTGTAGAGTATAGGTCCTAACTAATACATCAAGGGGAGATATCCCTTAATATATATATATATATATATATATATATATATATATATATATATATATATAATCCATATATTATGCTACCCATATCATATAATTATCTCCATGTTACTTTAAATTATGAAGGCTTGAAACTACCTTTACAAGGGTACAAATCTAGTAGATAACAAATTTCATCACACCTAGTGTGACTAAGGTCTAAATTAATGGAAGGATTATTGGTGTTTTCTTCTATATATCAGCCTTTTAAGGCATTTAAAACATCAATTGAATCTTCAAGTTCTATCAGTTGGTTCTAGCAACCTAGGCACATATTCAAATAAGTTGTGTTTTGATTTCACTATCTTCATGAAGTTTGATTGTTGTGTATGAGGATAATTATTATTTTATACTTCCATAGCAACCCTATAATGAGTCATACTAGCCTTTTCATGATCCATACCATCCTTTTTATGATCCTTATCAGTGAAACCATGAGCCTTTTTAATCCTATGATTAGTATTGTTAAGAGTATGATGGGTCATATTAGTTTTATAATGCTCTTTATCAGTCTTCATATGATTCTAATTGTATACCTCAGTAGCCTTACCAAGACTTGAAGTAGTAATATTCACCTCCTCCTACCCCATCTATAACTCAAAATTATCTTTCCCCTATAATATATATTTTTGAATTCAATCTAAATATGCTAAATTCTTAAGGGGTGATGAGAATGTGGGATAAAGAGTTAGTTGTGATACCTTTTCACCTCATAGAGAAGATGAGGAGGTCAGTACAAATGTTGTTGGATAAGTTGGTTGTAGTTGAGAGGAAAATTAGTATGTTATAATGGATGAGTTATATGATATGAGTATTTTAATCCAATGTTGGGTATAAATATTAGTGAGGTGGAAGAGACAAGAGATCCAATCCAAGAAACCTCAATCATCTCTACCTATTCTTGATCAACCTTATTATGTTTCAAGTTCCCTTAAATCAATACCTACCCTTCCTCAAGAAACCCAGATAGATTAATCTTGGAGACCTTCTTGGGATATTATTCCTAGTTACACCATGCCAAATTTTGTGGAAAAAATTGAACCAATGTAAGTTCCTATCATCCCTCCTCAAGAGCCTCAAAGAGAGTCAATATAATATCCAAAAGAACCTACTATTTTCAAAGTCCTACCTTGGAACCAAGTAATTGAGTCCTTTGAGAAATAAGAGGAAGAATAAATTGTGCCTATAGTTATTCCCTCATGGAAATTAGTTCAATAAAACATGAAAAAGGAAGAAATAATGAATTTTGAAGAGACTAATACTCAAGCTACATCTAAAATTAATAGAGTGAATCATGAGGATGAGGAAGAAAATCAAGTATATATAGCCCATATCAATTCACTCTCTCTCTCTCTAAACATTCCCAAAAGAGTATTTTATCCTCAAATTTTCAATTTTTAAGAGTAGTCCCTTCATTCCCAAGCAAATTCATGAGTATATTAATTACCCCCTACCATCTCCCTACTTGAGGAGGAGTTTGTTCTATGGAGGATAAAGGAAGAAGTTGTAGTTATAGGTGAGTTTCAAGGAGAGTGTGACAAGGATGTTTCAAGTGTGAATGAAGAGTAAATTTTAATTATCACTCCCCTTGGTGAGAGTAGAGGTAATTTATATTTTAGAGAAGATGAAGCTATTAAATCATAATGTATAGAAGATGTTGACTTATTTCAATATATCTCATTTGATGTGATTGACTACCATGACAAAGAGATCATAATTGATGAATATGACATGTCATTAGACCCTCTTGATGATTTTAAATATATTTTTGAAAGCAAAATTTAGTTAGATTCCATTAATGGTATTAAAAATGGACAAAAGAATGAAGATCTTGATGAAGAAGTGCTACTTTATTTGGTGGCAGCTCCAATAGAGGTTCTTGATCTAGTTCTAATTTTTTATCAAAATGATGCTAATAAATAGGAGTCAATTCAATAAGTTATAGATATTATTGAGATTAATGAGGTAGAATTATAGTTGCATCATGATCTTATAGAATACCTTGAGGTTCTTGAAAATATTTTGGCTATTAATTAGTAAGGTAAACAAGTGGTTTATGTTGTTTCTTCTCATGATGCTAATTAAGAGAATGGTGAAGGCATGTGGCAATAGTATGCCAACATTTGTAATGAGTTTGACTTTATTAGGGAATTTAAATGTCCTACAAAGAAGGTTGAGGACATTGAAGAAGTGGTTTCTTCTCCAAGACATCAAAGAAGAGACCTTAACAAATTTTTAGCTCTTAAAGAGCTAGTTAAAGAATGGCATCACTATTTTGAAAATCCTCAAGACATTGAGTCTCTAAACATATTTAGTGATAAATATGAATTAACTAAAGATGGGTTGATTAATATTTTTGAGAGGCTATATTATATTTCAAGTGATGGTAAGCATCCATATGGATTAAGTGTTAATACAAGATGAATATGTCATTATTGGTGACTGGTTTGATGTTGATTATTTACTTGAAAGTCTATTAAGAGTATTGGCAACCATTAAGTAGTTGAAATAACAAAGCAATGGTCTAAGGAGTAGATTATTGAACACCCTTACTCATTACATGAATAATATCACCTCAAAGGCTTCCATTTTGATTTATGAGGATCAATTTTTATAGGTTAGTTTGTACATATTTGTTTGCTTAGGTTTTTTTGGGTTTCATATAAGTGCTTAGCTTGCATGTGTGTTTTGTTAGTTGGTTTACCTTATTTTATATGTCTTTATTTTCCTTGTTTAGATGTTAAATTAGTCATCTTATCTTGTTTAAGGTTCTTGTAGCCAAGGTTAAGGTTTGGTCATGTATTTTTAAGAGTGTGTGAGATTTTAAGTCTAAAAAAGATGTCAATTTATTGGTTTATAGTCATAACAGGTATGCTTCCCAACTAAGCTTCCAAAATATCACCCTTATAATTTCAAAATTTTCTTTTCATGCTTCTATAACCTTATTTATAGCTTTGTCATGCCTTTGGTAGTCTCCAAGTGATGATTTGTTAGCCTTATTAGCATTGTTTAAGGTAATATTTATGCCAAGATTTATAATGAATTTAGAGTAAGTATTTTGATTCCTATGGGTATTTCATGTTGTGTCAAGAGAGTATATAGTCTATCAGGTGAACTCTTTTCACTTGGTCACCTGGTTTAAAGCCCATTAGTCTTGTTTGATGAAATTAAGGTATTTTAGCAAAGTTTAAGGTTTTTGGAGAAACCTAGGCTTGTATTATGACCAAAATAAGAATTATCAAGGAACTATATTTGAATGGAAAATTTAATTATATGGTGAGGATTTCATATGAAGACTTAGGATGTCTTGGATTGATATAGTTACTTTATATGATATACTCTCTTTTACACTAGCTTTCTTTATACTTGGAGATGTTTTTTAGGGATTTAAAGATGTTAAAGATGGAATACACATGACATTAAACTTTTAAAATATTTAAAATGATTTTTAAATTTAATAATGTTAGAATGAAGTTAGAATAATGGTCTACATGTCAAAACAACTCAATTTTTGCTCAAAAAAGGTAGTATTTTGGGTTTGTATACACTTGATGAGCCCACTTCCAAGAGAAAATGACTTCAAGGTGTATTTTTGTATTATATAGGTCATATCCATAAATTTAAATCTCTCACAGGTCTTATAATTCCAAAACTTTCTTATTCTCCTCCATCACTCCATTGTCAAGCTTTTAAAGCTAGTTTTCATATGATCAGTACGAACAGAGGAGAGAGAGTTTACTCCTAAATATTTTTCCATGGGAGGGGTTATTATAATATTAATATTTTTTAAAATTTTTAATCGTATTAATCTCCCCATATTTATGAAAAAACTATAACAGTGTGAGGGGGTCAATATGTCCTAGTCATCCAAATTGGGTCTAGGTTTGTCTATGTTTCTTCACTTCAGAACTTAATGAAGAAAAATGGTCATGGTGAGATTATTTTAGGGTAAAATATTATTTAATAGAAAATTTATTTATTAGGTAACTCCTTTAAAGAAGGTAATTATGGTAAAAAATTAGTCTCATATAGTGTCTTTGAGCATGGTCTACTTAGGTAGCTTCATGGCATGTTTTCATTTTGATAATTGAGTGCCTTCATCTCTAAGAGTTCTCAATTTTACACCTAGGTAATTCTAAAAATCTCACATTAAAACAAAATCCCATATGACTTCATCTTGAAGGATGTTTTTCTAAAGAGATGAGATGGTGAGATAGTCTCCTTGGCAAGGTGCAGTCACCAAAATATGAGTCCCTATTATGAAAAAGTCTTAATTAAGGTTAGTAAGTGATCTTGGTAGGCACTTGTGTAAAGGAAAAGGATTGTTTCATAAAAGGAGGCAATTTACATTACATCTTAGAAACTGTGCTCTCTAGGACTTAAGAGACCATTCTTAAGCCTAAATACATAGACTCTCCCCAAATTTTAATGAGAAAAATAATAGAACCATCATGGAAAATATCAGTTATTAAGGGGTAAACAAGCAATGGAAGTTTTGTGGAAGAGAATTAAGTAAATTCACATCACTCTTTAAGTTTATTTAAGATGAATTATGACACTCATAAGAGCAAAAGGTCTAAGTAGGCCTAATAGGACTAATTACCCATACACAAGCCTGTATATCATGATGAAAGAAACTTGATTGATATAAGATAGAAAATAAGCTTGTAGATGACTGAGAAGGAGCATCAAGACAACTTTCCATGCATACTTTTCCCTTAATGCCAACAATAAATCCAGATAGTTTCTTAAGGTGACATGAATGATGTTAAGAAATGACCACCTACAATAGTCTTGGAGGTTGAAAAAAGTATCTGAGGAGGTTGACTTATTTTAAGAGTTTCAACTCAAGGTTAAAGCATGAAGTGGTGGTATAGAAACTAACCTTATAGGATGGCATGATGAATTTAGTAATAAAATATAGGAGAGATTAAACAAATCAAGTTACAAATAGGTTATTTATCACACTTCAAATAAGTTTAGGTTGTTTAGCATATCTTAAGGTAAAAGTCACTCTTTTGACCTCACATTATAAACCATTTCATGATCAAGTTCATGCATATTTCATGAAAATTCAAGGTGAGATGAGATCAATGGAGGATGTAATGCATTTTTGTCACTGAGTTAACTCTACCTTACTCTCCCTTGTCCATACAAAGGTAGAAATAAAACCTAATGATCACCTACAATAGTCACTTAATATGGCTACTTCAAGAATTTATCATGTTGGTCATAGAATCAAGTAGACAGTACAAGGGTTTGAATAATATTAATGAGAAGACCCCCAATTCTAATGTGATAATCACTAAATTATTAAGGGTCTTTATCTCACTCATTCTCTCCATTAAGCCCAAACTACCACTTATATCCATGACAAGTTGACACAAATAGTGATCTTTGGATGCATTATGTATGGTGAAGACAATTGCTTAGGAGAGAGAAGTTAAAGAGAAAGAGCACTTTCATAATGTGTTAAGAGGTGAAATAGGTCTATCTAGACCTATTCAAGGCCTTAATGTTATTCACCTTTTATTCTCAATTTTGATAAATCCAAAATCACCACCTACAATCAACTTAAATGGGCCTAACTAAGCTCTAAGGATAATAAGGTGGATATGAAACACAATGATGAAATTGGAGGTTTAGATGAGTATTAAAATACATAGAATCTTGTAGAGTTGTACATAATATCAAAGAGTCTTTAAAATCAAGAAACCTCTCAAAATTTACTCGCAGGCCTTAAGGAGTTATAGTCAAGCAAAATGAGTTACACTATGTATAGTGTATGAGGAAAAATTGTGTGAGAGGGATAAATGAGGGGTTTAGTGATTTTCACAAGGTTATAAGGATATTGGATAGTTTTACAGACCTATTCAAGGTCTTATTACATCTAATTTCTCTAAATAAGCCAAGTAAATAGTTAATGCACACCTACAGGTAGTCTTTCCTTGAAATGAGAATGTGGATAGGGGTCATGGATGTGGTGGTAATGAGTGTTATAGAGCTGAGTTTGAATTAAATCAAAGAGTAAGTGTTTAATGGATCCATTTCCATTATATGTGTTTTATAATATCATATTCATAAAGGACAGTGCTCAACCCAAAATAACATAGTCTATTAGTGACCTACATGCCCACTTATAATAAAAGTGAAGAGAACATGTTTCTATAAAATTTGGATGTCTAAAAACATAAAGGGAGTGTATATGACCCTGATGAATACCTTTGTCATGTTTTGGTCTAGTGTTGAGGATAAAAACTTAGGGAATAGACCTATGGGGTCAATAAACACAGTTTGAATACAAACCCTTAGGTAGAGAAGAACAAGGTTTTGGAACTTTTTGAAGGTCAATTTTTTTTAAGGATGATGTTAAATAATTTAATGGATCATATAAAACATGTTTAGAGTTTTATTTGGTATAAAAATGTGTTTTGAGGTTTTAAGACTCCAAAAGACCTTTCTCAACTTTCATACACAGTCACCTCATTCGAGAGGCAAGTTTTTAAAGTTTTGTGCTTATTGTAAGGTTTTAATGGTATATTTAGGTTGATTATGGTGTTTGAGGGGGTACCATACTAAAATTATCTATAATTGGTTTGGTATTTGGGTCTCACAACTATATGAACAATTAACAAGATAGAGAACCCTATTTTGCATGACAAAGAGCTCAAGTGGGTCCGATGTTTCCTAAGTAATTACATAAGGTTTTTCTTGGGAATTAAATAAAATATGGGATGTTATAGGGGTCCTCTTTATATAAATTATTTTCATGGTTTTTGGAATGGACCCCTGGCCTTTATAAATCATTTTTAAGAACATAAACCTCTCTAAACCCTTTTAAACCCTATAATTGACCTAATGGAGAATATATGTTTCTTAATTCCATAAAGTGGTATTATTTGACCTCAAAATGATAATAATGACATTAAAACCTCTCCTGATCTCTACTTCAAGGTTTTTATTCACATGTGTAGGTATGATACTATATGGTAGAGGGTAAAATATGCATTTTAAAGCTTGTTTATGAGGGTATATGTTGTGGAGTGATCTATAAAAAATTTAAATAAGTTTATGGGGACTTAAAATAGGTTAAATAATCATCAAAACTCTTTTATAGGTCTCTTAATTCGTTATACCATCATTGCAAGTTGGCCAATATGGCTAAAGGTGAGAAAAACTCAGTTTTGCAAGACAAAAATCAATGGTGAAGGCCTATGAGTGAAATAAGAGACTTCAATATCAAGAAATAAGTTGTTTAATTTTTATATAAGTCTCAAAAGTTCATTTTAAACCTCCAAAACTTTAAATTTTCATGAAAAAACATTTCAAACTATCTTATAAGCATACATAAGCATCTAGGCTTATCAATGACCATTTCATGGTTTGCCCATTTACATGATGCTCTATAATTTTAAATTTGGCATATAGGATGTTATTAGGATAGGTAAATTTAATAAAACACTTTTGGTAGGTTTTATATGTGTGGGTGGCTATTTGGGCCAAATATCTCTTTCTAGGCCAAGGAGGCCTAAGTAGGCATAATTGGAGAGAGAAATGGAAGAAAAGAGATACTTACACATAGATTTGGATAGTAAAACTTATCATGGAGTTTTAATGGGATATAGGGTCCTAAAAAATGTGTTCATTTTTCTAGTATAGTCTGTACACTCTTCTTCACAAGGAGGTTTACCTGTTTCAAGGGTTATAAGGAATGAGTGAAAAAGCAAGAAAATGGAACAAAATTGCAAAGTTTTGAGGGTTTTATGGCTCCAATTTACTTTTTTTACATATTATATGTTTTTTATAATCCATCCATGGAGTATAAATTATTTATTGAAGGCAAAACCAAATTTTCACATTCCTATGCCTCATTGCAATTAAAGAGTTCAAGGTGTAAATCAACCAAATAAATGCATAAAACTATTTAATAAGATTTTAAAAGGTTCCTTATCATATCCCACACATAATAAATCACAAAAAATTCATATTTTTTATTTGAATAAGGATTCAAAGGTTAAAAAGGTCTCCAACACTCTTAATAAGACCTTATTTCCCTTTAATACTTAGTCAAGCAGACAAAGTTAAGCAAGTTTAAAGGAGTCTTCTAATAGACCTTTCAATGTGGAGAGACATAATAAATTAATTAGGATAATTTTACAATTGAGGAATTAATGAATACAATAAGACTTGTATTCAAGGAAGAAGACTCATTCATCAAAGAAGATAAGTAAGCTAATATATAGGGTTTGTAAGCAAGAATGTAGGCACTTTAGTTGGTCAAACTTGACAAATCAATGCACAAGACTGATTAAAACATTAATCATGCTTACCCTTACACTATTTCATATTTTTATAAGAGAGGAAAGGATAAAATTAAGGAACTACTATGTTGGAGTTGGAGGAAGACTACGTAAATGACACGTTCTAATTTATTGGTTGGTGTATTTCTCTCTCTCCTTTCTCACTTTTTCTTTAAGTAATCCTATGTTTGGAATTTTTAATGATCCTTAGTCTAAGTTTTGTTATATCCCTTCTAAAAAAAAACACTTTTACTTTCCTCTTTAGAATGAATAAGATTGAATTCATGCCTCCTTAATGTTTGTGACTAGTGTATATTCATGGTTAGTTGATGAATGATAATGATAGTTCATGTTTCATTTTATTTTATGTATCTCTTTGTTACCTATTTGTAGGTGTTAGTTCATACTTATAGGTTGTATAGTTTTCCTTAATAATATTTTATAAATGGCAAGTGTAATCTTTCCATGGTGTTTTTGAGAGACCTATTGATTAGTTACCTTAGATCATGCATCAAGCTAAGCCTCTATATGAAATATTGATGTTTATAAACCTTAATTTTAGAATTGTAATCAGGTCCACATTTTTATTCATAATTTATAGTGCATATTATACAAGTGAAGGACACATTTTGGTGTATTACTTTAGCTATATATGTTTCCTTTCCTTTTATTTTATCTTCTTTTATTTTCTCTGGCAAGTTGGTAGTGTAGAGTAGAGAACCTATTTGATACATCAGGGGGAGATAGCCCTTAATATATATATATATATATATATATATATATATATATATATATATACATATATATATATATATACATATACATTAAGGGCTATCTCCCCCTGATGTATCAATATATATATATATATATATATATATATATATATTCAATCCATATTTTAGGCTACCCATATCCTAGAATTGTATCCATCTTACTTTATACTTTGAAGGATTAAAACTACCTTCACAAGGGTAGAAGTCTAGTAGATAACAATAATGAATTCACATACCTAGTCAATGGATAATTTTTGAAGCATTACTTCATGGCTACTCCATCTAGAGAGGTCTCTGAGTAACAATAGATATTTTGGTAGAGGTAGGAGTATGTTATATTTTACTTATTAGTTAGTTTCTTACTTTTAGTTATTTATTTTCATTAAAATAATTTATGCTTTCTAGATTAGCCATTTTTACTTTTAGTAGTTTGCTTTGCTTAGTCTAGTGTTTTATTTTAGGTAGTTTATTACTTTTTAGAATAGTTTTCCTTTGATTTCATGGCATTAAAATTGATCATTCCTAGTATAATCAATTAATAACATGGTTATTTTAGATCTGACATGAATCAATGAGTGTTACACCTTATATATCATAATTCTTAATTTAGGTAAGTAATGAGAGAGTTAAACATGATGATGCTATGAAGAAAATGATTTCACTAGGTATATAAAAGTTTATCCCATATCTCCATGTAAATTTATAAATTTTCCCTTATTTACTAGGATCTAATGCACATTAAATTCTAATACTTGTTTGGGGTAATAACTATTGATGTGAGTAAAGTTGATAAGGACATTCCTATGAACCCAAATATACTAGCACTAGCTCAACTTGGTCACCTTCTTTATTCCTTTAAAAAAAAGATGTATAATCCAAAGTCCAAAATAAAATCAAAGTAGATTAAAATCCTACATGATGAAATAAGATCAATGTATCATGTATCATGAGAATAAAGGAAGGAGGGGTGATCAATGTATCTCTAACATGGTTACGATTCCTGACTAATAGTAGAGATATGTTTGAGCTTTCCAAATTTATACTATCTTAACACCCAATCAGAATGAACCTACATCTCATCCCATATATTTGCTAAAATCCTCAGACAAGAAGAAAATATATGACCTACACACACACTAGTCCAAGGTATGGGTAAAGTAAGTATGGTGTATTGAGTTATTAGGAGTATCTTTCATATTTATGATCTAATCATATCTTTTATAGTATGGTTCATGATTGATATTGTGATTATGAAACCAGAGATTTTGGGTTCTTGAAACTCAAGAGTATTCACCCTTGTGAATCACCATTTATTGTATTCAACGTACCCTACCTTGGATTTTATCTAAAAAGTGGGGACTTCCTTTTTTTAGAAATATTATTTATTATTTGGGTTATGCATGTGTGTTTGTATGATCTTATTATTTGTGTAAGTTAGATGTTTTAAGCATTAAATCACTATTGGGTGCACCTATTTTCTCCTAATATTCCATTATATCCCTAGTTTCATTAGAATAACTTATTGGGGCTAATCTATAAATTGAAATTTTTGAAGTTTGCTATGTATGACAATTATTTGGGTTTGTTTATTTTGGTTCTTTTTTTAGAGATATTTAGATCATTTTAGTCAACATTACAAACTTTTTTTCTCTTTGTCAACCTTCAATCTTTGGGAACTTTTTAGTTAGAAACTATTCATTTGAGAACTTTATTTCACATTTTATTATGATTAGTAAATTTTCAATCGATAACCTTCCTTTGAATCAATTTTTTTAGCACTTCTTATGTAGTAAACTTACTTTAGAAACTTTGGTCTTCAAAAGGTTCTAGTCTTTGATAACTTTCTCTCTGGAATATTTCATTTAGAAGGTTTTGATTGGGAACTTTTTCCTCGGTAAAATATTCTTGAACAATAATATCCTTGAATAAAACTTGGTTTTTGTGATCTTTGATGACTTTAATTCAAAGCCTTTTCATTAGGAACTTTCTCTTCGGTGACTTTCCCTGACAAATCTTCCTAAACAAATCTTTGAATAGAATTTTGGTTTTTGGGGTATTTTGTTTAAAACCCTAGGATTACCATATCATATTGTTTAGATCAAATGCAAATGTTGACTCCTTTTTCTAAACCACATAGTGATAAATGTCATAAGAATAAGTAACACCATGGAAACACAAATGAATAAGCATCCTACGTGGCATGCCTACTAGGCATAAGTGGTCAAGTTCAAATTGAATGAAAGTGATTAGCTGATAGATGTTGGTGATTAATGGCACATGAACTAGAATGAGTTCTAAAATATATAACATTGAGCCACTAATAGATATCATATCATTTGATTGTCATCAAGTTTGAGTGTATATAGCCTTTTGTGACTTAAAAATTCCTAGTTGCATCTAAAACAATCTATAATTTGTATAACAGAGTTCTAGGCCACCATTTTCAAAAGCTCCAATCACACCAGTATTAAGAACCAATAATGGCATCTTCATCTAGTACATATAAGGGATCTCTACCATCTAGGTTCTCTATTAAGGATTTAAAAGAATACCTAGACATGGTTTTTGATGCAACAGTTTTCAATTGTGCCCAAGATAATTACTCGACTCTATGGGAAATTTTAGAGAATGTTGACCCATTTTCATATGAGGAAGATGTCTCCATAGAAGAATAAATGGTTATAGTTGACTTACTACCATTTAAATCATAGGCAATCCATTATGTAGCTACCAAACTATAAGTTATGTCATACATTGACTTATTACGAGACTTGTTCTTTGAAAGGATAAGTGTAGATGGTGGCTATCTACACTATATCAATACTAACATAGTCATTGCATATATATCAGGTGATGTATTCATGAGGTATTTATGTTTTCCCATTCTAGACACTACATTTGATTTGTATAATGTGGTTATTTTGAGGGAAAATAATAAAATAAAACAATTAATGAGGAAATGGCTTATTCCAAGGGAGACCTTCATGCTCAATGAAATAATTAAGAACCTAATTCCTATCACCAAATTATGGATGGGAATTTATATTGGCATGGCATTATCAAATCAACTATTTGGTCACCCAAGTATTCATTTCCTTCATTTAGAGTGGGTTCCACTCCTTAACCCACTCATCACTTATGAGCGCCACTATGCATTGGGGGAGGTTACCAATACCCACCTACAAAAATAAATACTTTACAAAGATAAGAGGCCCAAAGGTGGAAACTTATACATGATGTCATATCTTTTGGATGTAGTTATGAGGACTATCTATAGACATAATGGGGCTCTATAGAATCTTAACCCTGACAACATTAAGAATAGAATCTATAACTTCTACTCTTTTATCCACATTTATGTGTATGTGAGAAAATTTTCTATAATTTTAAAGGACATGTATCCTCAATTTTGGATGACAATTCATGGCTAACCTCTAGCCAAGGTATCCAAGAGCATTTCTAATATGCTCATATATTTAGGTGATTATTAGTTATACCCATTTTATATAGTTATCATGGTTATTAGACATAAGGTAGACCCTCTTGAGCTCCCCAAATTCATCCCAAAAAAAAATTTCAAACAAGAGATGGATTTCTCATTATGGAATGGGATGGATGAGGACTTGACCAAGAGTAAGTAGAGTAGATACCATGACTCACATTTCATAATTGGGAGAATGTAATATGCATACAAAATACATTTTAAATATATTGGTAATGCAATTAAGTATTATGCCTTAGATAATCTACCATATAGGTATTGGGACCCCCATGGGAGAGTATAGAAAATGGTTCATGATCTATGCATCCTTTAAAATCATGAACCTTTCAACCATGACTTCCTGTTCCTCAATGTAAAAGATGATAAAGAAGTCAAGGAAAGGGATAAGGCTATTGGCCTGAGTGAAGACTGGTTAAAGGTAATTGACAAAAATCCTTCCTTTACTTGGATACTTATCCACCAAATAAATAGTGGTCTCGAAGATACTTGTCCACCAAAGAAACAATCTTATAAGTGACCTTTCAAGAACACAGAGCCTTGTTTTATTCCTTACCCTTCTTTCCCATTTTTATTTTTATTTGAGATCTACCCACCATAGAGTAACTATCCACCCATACAAATCATATAGTGATTACTTTATATTAGATTTAAAACATCCATCCATAAATTTGATTAAATAATTTACAAGCTCAACTTGTTATTCCACCACCTAGTTGTTTTATCCACAAATTTGTAGCTCGTGCCCTAGAGTCAAACTTCATTCCATAGAGATACCAAAATGTTAGAGGTAGCCTCATTCATTCTTATATGGATGTGCATAAAAGCCATATCAACAGTAATCTTGCATCTTTTTAGAGAAATAAGATGAATCTCTGAGAAATTAACCAAGGTAGGTATGTATTCACATAATTATTCTTTCATGAAAAGAGCATGTTATATTTGAATAAGTTGTTAATTACATTGTTGTTTACATATTACCATAACCTAACTTATGATGTTGTTAATGGGTGAATGTCAAAGGGTTATGATATAATCTTCCTGGATATGAATTATATGGAATGGATTAAGGTGACCTTACACATTCTTTATATTATGATGATAAATCAATCAATCAATAAATCTGCACTTATAATAAAGATTGAAATCCATGAAGAGATTATAATCATGTTGAAATACTATATAGTTATGTGGTAGTAAAATGGAATGAATAAATATGATAATACTAAATTTTCTCATAATGAGAACTTGTCAATTTTGATCACTAAAACTGTTAACTACTTTGGGCACTTGTAAATAACTATGTTAATAGGAATCAGAAGGAGGTGACTATAGATGTGCCCTTCTATTGAAATAATAGCTCTACATCTTTATTTCCATGAATATTATGTTTACACATAAAGGTGGGACCAATTTAAGGTGACATTATATCTAGATTTTCATGTTGAAGTAGAGGCATAGGGTACTAGCTACTTGATTGTATCATTTTGTGTAGTAGTATTGGTGTAGTACCCTCCTACATGTTATTATAGAAATTGATAGTGTCATTTGGTGTATTGTCAGTGGTGTGGCTCCCTCCTACATGTTATTACTCATAATCGAACAAAAATGATTTTGGTATGATAAAGTGGTAATTGGATCCATAAGAAATTATATTAAGTAATGATTAGTGGATCACCGATGTCTTCTTATATTATTCCTTTTTCCCCTTGAGTGGTTTGTAGAGCCACATAGTGGCCATGTTGTGATCTGATTTTTATTAAATGTGCTTACCAAACTTATTTTAATTTGTCTAAGATTTTTTTATATTACTTGCAAACCATTATTATTTTCTTCTTAAATTCAAATGTTTCAAGCTCAAGGTTGATCATGGAATTCATTGATGATTTTTTTGGATTTAATTTCATTATTGAGACTACTTGGTCTCCTTTCTATTGATTTTTCACTTACATGATCAGTGGATGTTTCTTCAAGTGATTATGATGCTTTATTATATTGTTTTCATGTGTTAATATATGCATATATGTTACTTAGGGTGAGTTTAGGTGAAAATAAGTAGCTTGTAACATATATTATCAACTATCTCTTATGCTCTATGATTTGACATGACTAAGTTCATTTACACATCGATTATCTCTTACTATCTACATTTAGACATGCTTGGGTCTATCTTTGAATCAACTATCTTTTAATCTCTTCAATTTGAGATGCTTGGGGTCATCTACACATTGACTATCTCTTACTTTCTATGCTTTGACATGCATGGATTTATCTACACATTAACTATCTCTTACTATCTACACTTTGACATATTTATGGCCATATGCACATCGACTATCTCTTACTCTTTACACATTGACATGCCTAGGGCCATCTATACATAGACTATATTTTAATCTCTATGCTTTAACATGTCTTGGGTTATTTTTTAATCAACTATCTCTTACACTTTGTGCCTTGACATTCCTAGGGCCATCTACACATTATTATCTTATCTAGTGGACCAATGTCCTAAGGGCCACATATACATTGATTTACATATAATTATATTGACTAGATGTCCTTAGAGTCTCCTGTATATTGAGCTACACATGATATCTTGTCTTCTAGGTTGAGATCCCAATAACTTCATATATATGGATTAACATATTATTCTCTCAGTTTATGAACTGACATTCTTAGATCCTATGTAATGAAATAGCATGGTAGTAGGTTGCTTAAAACCTTCAATGAATGGCATGATTTATTAAAAAGGATACAGTCCCATGTTTTTGCTCTTCTTTAGAGTAGTTGATGTGATTCAAGGTATTTTACGCATGATCTACTCATTTTAAAAGACCTTGGTGTTTAGATAGCACTAGAAATGGTGAATTTGCATTGCCTCATATGATTATAATGAATCAAATGTGAATTAAATATGGTTTAAATTCACTCAAAATAGTATGAACATGGATGGATACCTAATTTATTAGGATGGTTTTTATGGTATTTGGCACCCGCCATTCTTCTCTTTGAATGAATGGTACATGTAAGGAATACTTGGACTCTCATGCTCATAGTGGATAAACTATGGATCTCACTAATTAGGATAGTTGTGTTCAAAGTATGGTCTACAATAGAGTGAATTTCCTTTTTTATAATTACTCATAATTCAACCATCATCATATTAAATAAAATAACTTAGAATAGATAGTTGCCTTTAGCATGACTCACCATCATCTAATGTAACCAGTGAAGTATTGCATGGTAGGTAGCCATGAAGTAAGGTATGAATTTGAAATCAAAAAAATTTCATCTCTAAATTATAGAGATTTTGATTGAAGTAATTTTAAACTATTATGACCTATAATTGAAGCATCCTTATGATTTGTTCATAGGAAATTCTCATTATGTTGAAATGCTAGTAATAATCTTGCAAGAAAATTATGGGAAATGGATAATTTGTTCCCCCTTAATTACATGAAGTGATTCTATTATTGTGTGTATATTTTTATATGTTATTTTCTCACTAAGTTATGGTGGTTTGTGAGAAACATATTCATGTTGGTAGTGTATCAAAGTCCTCCTATGTAGGACATGGTAGAAGGTTGTTTGATCCTTCCATGAATGTCATGTTAGTAGAAATTGAAGTCCTAATATGTTAGGCATGATCGTAGGTTTTTCAAATTTATCATGACCATTGATAGGAAAATTATGTGAATAAGAATCCTTGTAAAAATGAAACTCATGAATTAGTTTGCAAAGATTGAAGTGATTATGTCACACTATTCTAAATGTTAGTAAGAAACTTGGTATCAAAAATTGATAATCCAGGGATGTATAAATATTGAAAAGAAAAATATGACTCAAAAGATTATCTTCATGTGGGTCATACCCTCATATGTGCTTAAAAAACCTTAAAAATGATAAATAAATAAACTCAAGGGCTATTGTAAATATATAGGAATAGTGTGATTGGTTTTAGGTAATTTATGATGATGATTAGTAGTCTAGTGGATTTAGAAACCTTGTTGGATGAACAAAGTAGTCCAACGTTAATGATGATGCCCTCTTTAAAGGGGGAGAATGTAAGGACCCTAATGATAAAATAATGTGACTATGTTAAACCAATGGTTATGCTCCATTGGTGGTGCTGACTATGAAGGTAAGAGGATTATGCACATGATTCATGTTGGTTTAACAATGCTTAAATTATTACCTTAGGCTATAATTGAAATTACATATGTATTATGTGTTATAAGAATATCACTTAATGACCTTGTGAATAACTTGGTAAGATAACTATGTTTTTTAAATTAAATGATCTAGCATTCTATAATTGTAATCTTTGGCTATTAAGATGGCATATTTCATGGGTGTAATAAGTGTGCAAGAATAGGTTATTTATAATGAAGGAACAAGGGCTACACCAGTCATAGTGTATCATGTGTGGTACTATATTTAACCCAAATATTGTCTTGAACCTTGTCTAATCCTAATTGAATGCCTTATATGTCAGTCAACCCTTTATTTAGTCTTGGCATGTCTTAGTAGATTGTAATCATTATTGGGTTGGTTGACACCTTTGGTTGGTCATGTCCAATGTATGGGGACAAAGTAGACCAACATCTAGAATGCCTTGTATAATAATTATAGAATTTTTATTTAATTTCCTTTGCCTTGAGACCTATGTAGGGAGGAGGAATATCTTAGAAGCAACTTTAGGACTCTGCTAGAGCCACCATGTGCCATTTTGACTAAAAATAGAACATCTATTTATGAAGGTATGGGCTGGTGATAAGAGTGGTTAGTCAATCCAAGGAAAGAAAAAACACATGTCATGTTCTAGTTTGGTTGGAAAGAGGATATAATGTGTATTTGAAAAGGGTGAATCTCTAATAATATATTTTGGGTCTTTTGGCATTTTTGGCCACCTTGGGAACAAAGGAAAAGAAGAAAGAAAACCAAAAAAAGCCTAGAGAGGGAGAACCTTGGATGGTAGAAAAGTTTTAGGGAAGATCCATGAAAGGGAATAGATCATTTGGTAGGTTTATTATGACTTAACTATTCTATTGATTAATTAAATGAAGTTTGTGTGATTCTTGATTGATTACTATGTCAATAAGAATAAGCCTATTTGGCTTACTCCTTATCCTTGATTATTTTCCTAGGGTTGTGTTTGGATCATCTATAGTGTTATTAACCCTTGTGTAGGAGTTTAGACATGAGATATTCCTCCATGACATATGTAACTATTATATTTCTACTTATCTAGACATTATGGTATTCATCGTGTAAGACTTATGATGCCTTGAAAGTTCACTTTATTCATGATGGAGGAATGGGTAGGTCTGTCATATTGGACATGATGGTAGGTTGCCTAAGTCCTCTCATGACTAATTATAGAATATATCTCAGTGGTTGCCTAATGGATCCTATCCTTATGATCTTGGTGTTTTCTCTTTTGTGTATTTTACTTGCTAAAAATAGATTCAAGGTTGATAACCTCTTGACTTAGATATACTTGGATTGTCACCTTATGAGTAATTATCTCCTTAACCCCAAGACATATTAATTGATTTTTGCCTTTACTTACTTTTCAACATGATATGAACATGCTTGGAGCTATAATTCCTACTTGAGGGTGCCTAGAGTAGTCGTACAATGATGATAAAAGGTTGGGAGGTAAGACCACCTTTTGTTGGTTGAAGTTTGACCTAGAGTAAAGAGGAACTCATCTTCAACCATTAATTATTCTTATTTTTTTACTTTATATAATTGGATATAAGCCAAGGATTATTTATTATCACCTAAACCTATTGTATTTATATGTTAATAACTAATTATGGGTCAATTTGTGAGCAATTATTATTATAAAGTTTATCAGTTGAACGTTTTGGTTATTACTATGGAGAACTATTTTATAGTCTACTTGGTATGTAGGATAAATAGACCTCCTTGTGATGAATCCTTTTTGAAAATGGAATCCTTGTGGAAGTTTGCATATTCATGATTGAGATTGGCCATGTAAATGGCCTTAATATATAAACATATTTAAGTTATTCACTAGAAATTCTTGTGTTCACTTGATTCTTGCACCTTGAGTTGCTTGTTTGGAGATGCTTATAAATGAACTATATGCATATAAAGAATTAGTCTTATATGAAGGCATGTAACTTAGGATACCTATGATTTAGATGATTAATACATATGGTGTTATAGTTTTTTTTTAAATCTAATTATGTCAAGCCATTCATAATATGGATTATGCTTAGTTAGTCTAGATTTGGTTAGCTAAACATTGTTAACGTTCAATCTAAGAAAGATAAAATATTTAAATACACTTCAAAAGAGTATAATTGATAACCTCATTAGGCTCTGATCATATATCTCCATAAAAGAAATCTATCAAGTGGGAGCAACTTTTAAGATTGCAAGAAATCTATCAAGTGGGAGCAACTTTTAAGATTGCATTGTTCTTTTAATAAAATGATGAATATGTTTTCTTGGTCAAAACTTCTTGACATTCAGCCTAAGAAACGAGCTTTGTGCCTCCTCATATATTCTATTAGAATTTATATTATAGACTAAGTTATCCATAAATGAGTGGATCTCAATTATATGGTTGAGTGATTAGTAGGAAGAATAAATGCATAATATGACTATATAGTCTAAGTATTGGATATTATGATAAATAAATGCCTTATGGAAGGATTTTGAATTAAATCATTGTATAAGATTTCTAACTTAAACTTTTCCTTTATCTAGACGGACTTTTATAAAAAGAAAAATGATAATAGAGTAGGGCTCTTTGGCTAAAGTAGTTATAATAACTCAATTCAATCAGATGGATCTCGCTATAGATACCTTTGCATGAATTAATTATTGATTAAAAAAGATTTAGAAGGCCAATCCTAGACTATGTGTCTTTGTACTCTAGAAAGCCACTATTAAACCTCTTGCATTTAGTTAATTGAAAATGGTCTTTGAGTTTACTAATAATAAGTTTGAACTTACAGGAATGGACTAGTTAGATTTTATATTGAGCTTGCCTTGTGTTTTTTGGGAAATGAACTAAACTAATAAAAATATTAGTTTAGTGTCATAAGCTTGTCTAAGCCTTGACGCTTTTCATTTTATTGATTTCTAGTTTAATCAGCTTCATAATTTAGACTTAAGGTTTATATGCTTCACTTTGAACATTGGATTCTAGCTTAGTTGAGTTATTCTATGTAGAATAATGGTGAAATTTGTATTTAATTATTGATTATGCCATTCTTCTATGCAAAATATCTTTACCAAGCTAAAATCCAACATTCAAATCAAAATGTAGAAACCTTAATGTTAAATTATGAAGTTAATCAAATTTAAAAGTAATAAAATGAAAAGTTTTAAGGCTTAGACAAGCCTATGATACTAAACCAATATTCTTATTGGTTTGATCAATCACCAAAAAATCACAAGGCAAGTTCAATCTAAAATCCAACTAGTCCATTCCTAGAAGTTCAAACTTTTTACTATTGAACTCAAAGACCATTTTTTATAAACCAAAGGCAAGAGTTTTATAATGGATTTCTAGATTACAAGAATATAGAGTCTAGGATTGGCCTTTTAAATCCTATTTAATCAACAACTAATTCATGTAAATGTCTCAATAGTGAGACCCATCTGATTGCCTTGTATTATTATAACTACTTTAACCAAAGATCCTAGCTCTATTATCATTTTACTTTCAATAAAAGTTGGTCTAGATAAAGGAAAAGTCTAAGGAATAAATTTTATACAATTGTTTAATTCAAAATCCTTCCATAAGGCATTTTTTTATCAGAATAACCAACACTTAGACTATACATTCTTATTATGCATTTATTCTTCCTAAAAAGTCCTCAGCCATCTAATTGAGATCCAATCAGTTATGGATAGCTTGATTTATAATATAAATTCTAATATAATATGATGAGGTGTAAATCTCATTTTTTAGGCTAAATGTCAAGAAGTTTTGACCAAGAAAGCATATTCATCATTTTATTAAAATAAACCTACAGGCTTAAAAATTGTTCTCTAATTGATAGATTCCTTCCAGGGAGATCTATGGTCAAGGCCTAATTAGGTTATAAATAACACTCTTTCTAAGTGTTTTTAAATATTTTATCTTTCTTATATTGAAGCTTAGCAAGGGTTAGCTAACCAAATCTAGACTAGTTAAGCAAAATCTATATTATGAATGGCTTAACATAACAATTTAAAAAATAAAATAAAAATTAAAACACCTTATGTCTTAATCATACATAGCATAGGTAGCCTAAATCACATGCCTTCATATAGGATTGATTCTTTATATGCATATAGTTCATTTATAAGCAACTCCAAATAAGTAACTCAAGGTGCAAGAATCGAGTAAACATAAGAATTTATAATGACTAACTTAAATATGTTTATGTATTAAGGACATTTACTTGGACAAGATGATTCATGAATATGTAATACTCCACAGGGATCCATCACAACATGGTTTATTAATCCTACACAACAATTAGACTATAAAATAATTTTATGTAGTAATAACTAGAACATTCAGCTAATAAACTTCATAATAATAGTGGCTCAAAAATCAACCCACAATTGGTTATTAACATTTAAATACAATAGGTTCAACTAAAAATAAATAATCCTTGGCTTATATTCAATTATAATATGTAACAAAATAAGAATAATCAATTTTCTAATATGAGCTCCTCTTTACTCCATGTGCTACTTCAATCAACAAAAGGTGGGCTCACCTCCCAAACTTTTTCCATCATTGAGCAACTACTCTAGACACCACTAAGTAGGGCTCAAAACTCTAGGCATGTTTATATCATGGTGTAAATTAAGTAAAGGAAAAAATTAGTCAAGATGTATTGGGGTTAAGGAGATAGTTACTTACAAAGTGTGAATCTAAGCATCTCTAAGTCAATAGGTTACCAACCTTGAATCTATTTTTTGTAAGTAAAATACACAAAAGATAAAACATAATAATCAAAAGGATAGGAACCATCATGCATACATCCACTAATATATATCTTATAATCAATCATAAGAGGACTTAGGCAACCTACCATCTTATAACATTTAAGCTAACATAGTACTATATCAGCTAGGTTGATATAGTACAAATGATAGAAGACACACTCAAAACTATATCAGGTTAGCTAATACAATACAAGGAAGGAAAAGTATGAAACAAATTATATCAATCTAGGTGATATAGTACAATATAATATAATACCCAAAATTTTGTACCAATTAAAACTCATAAATTGTATTAAAAGGTCAAAAATAGTTGTATAGGTGAAATGTCAAGACTATTATAGAAGTCTATTACAAGATTGAATGCTTG